>OV839567.1:22751730-23070927 GCA_929447395.1 Epistrophe grossulariae
ATTCATAGTAATAAGTCTCCCAAAAGCGGAGTCTCCAACAACTGGACGCGGAAACCAATTTTAATAATCGCCATAGAGTTTGGATCTCTCTTATGCACATACCACTTCTTTAATTTTTTTTCCCCCCAAACCAATGCGAATCTGTCGAGGCGACGAAAACAATAATAACAATGTGTTATTGCTACTGTAGGTCTTAAAGGCCGTTAAAAGCTATTTTAAATTATATTTCATTTTATTTTTTAATTTTGAATCAATATAATTCAACAAAGTCCGTTAAAATAGTGCTAAATGTTGCTGGTTCATATCGGGCTCGAAGGAACAAATGTTTGAATAATACTCGGAGTTGTAAATTCCAAATAATACTGATTTTATTAAACAATATATCTTCTTGAATGATTTATTTATCTGTATATAACCGTCAGTGCATGTTCACGATGATCTGTGTTATATTTATTTACCACACACATTGGGTTATCTGAAGATAAGAACCGCATGTTCATGTTTGAACATTCTGCGGGCCGACAAAATGTTTAAATTCTTTTATTTTTAAGTATAATGCCCCGTACTATATAAAAAACTAAAATAATGAGCAAGATGCAACTTATCATAAATCCGCTGTGACCGCTTACGTGGTGAAAGTCCAAGTCCTTAAGGTGAGTGTTTTCTTCCTTGAACTGTTTTAGGTCCCCTTGAATTTTCAGTTTAATACTTTCTTCTTTTGATATTGGACTGTAGTTAGCAAAGTCGAAAGTATGGCGTTGCTCAGTACCGTGTTTTCCTTCAAATGCTGATGCTCGTAGGGTTTCTCCTTACCATAATCCATGACCCACATTTGTTCCTTGTGAATCTTATAATTGCTGTTTGGTACCACGATTTTCCTTATCTTAGTTCGAGCATACTTTCCTGAAGGTGGTAACGTCATAGATATCATCACATGAAGATCTCTGCTTAAGTAATTGTATTTTGGATCACCAGAGAATCGATGTTTTTTCTCTCACAAAATTATGGTTTGAATAGTCCCAGATGGGGAAGACAACCTTCTTTGCATTTGCAATACGAATTGGCCTTTTGCTAATGACCTTGCCAAATATGTGTGCCCGAGGTGTCTTTGAGTTGACCAGTACCTTTTTGATTCCTCTTGTAAGAGCTGTAACGCTGTTGACCTTTCCTTGTACTGTTGCTAGAAGCACTGAATGTGAATCTTCATCTTTTGTTTTGATAGATGCGTTTTTTGCTATTTTTATCTCTTGCTTGTATTTCAGTTCACTGTTAGAGCATTTGATATCAGTATCCAAGATTTGCATGGAAATCAGATATATTTTCTCCGTTGATTTCTTCTCAGCTAGAGTCTCCTCCAAATATTCATTTGTTTTATCATTTGTCGGTATTTCATAGGTAAGCTGATGATTACTTCTGTTTCTTTCTTCATCATTATGTGTTGTTGACTTTCCCAAGGTTGAGTCTTCTTGAATAGGACTTTCCGCAACTTCTCCCAGCTCCCGTACTTTATCCATTGACGATGTGACCGCTGACATAATTTTGTTACATTGTTGTTTTTCTTGTAATGTATTTGATTGGAAATTTCCAAAGTATCTGTTGACTTCTTTGTTTCGAGTCATCGTTTGATTTTGTGACTCAAGAGTCTGAAATAAACTCGTATATGATGTAGTGTTCATCAATGGAATGTCGAGTAAGTGGTTCATCTGTGTAGAAACATTAAGCCTCTTATTCTCGAATCTTCTGGAGAGAGTCTTCCACGCTTCTTTGTAGTTTGCTGAAGATCCTTGTATGAGGCTAGCAATTGATGTTCGAGCTTCTCCAGTGATGCATGATCGCAAATGATTTAGTTTCATTGAATCTGGAAGTTCACTATTATTGTGAACCACATCGATGAACAGATCGGAGAATATTTTGCACTCTTCAATTTTCCCATCGAATTTTGGCAGTTCGATTTTAGAACTTCTTGTTTATATTTTTGTATGTATATCAGATTCTGTGCCCTTATTTTTGTCTTCCAAATTGTCTAGAAGCAATTCCAAATCAACTTCCAACTCGATTATGTAGTTGTCTTCTCTGAATTTTTCTTCTTCGATTGGATTCATCTTAGACAGTTGTGTTTGTAACCGTTCATTCCATCGTTTAACTTTTCCAATCCATATAGTTATGTGATGAGGACAGTAAGTCGCCTCTGTTTTTGCATCTTCTATTGTTTTTTTAAGATTGTCCATTATCATATGTATTTTTGATACGTCTATGACATTAGCTCCCCTTTCTGTAATTTGGGCAGCAGTCTGTGAATTTTTTGGCCTCATGATCATTTTGTTTATTTCATGTTGATTTATTTTATATTTGTTCAGTGCAACTACTATCTGTTGTTTTATTGCTTCAAATTCATCTAATTTGTTGGATGAGTTTGCCTCGCTTTCAAGATCACTGTCTTTTAGGAATTTTTGTATTCAACGAGATTTGAAGACATTGTTGTTGTTTGTTTTCTTTTTTTTAATAATTTGTTGATTCTTTAGTATTGAAGCTCTCACAACGCTTTTTCACTTTCTTGATTTTGATTTCACTTTGTCAGTATTTTAGCTCTGACAAGGCTTTCTTCACTGTTTGTAATTGTTGTTTTGTTTTGTTTTCCTGCCAGTATTTGTAGCTCTGACAACGCTATTTTTCACTGTATGTGATTTCTTTTCCTGCCAGTATTTGAAGTAAGAAGAACATAGAGAACAACATATCTTCCTTAAATACTATTTTTACATGTGTATTATTTACATATTCCTTATCTCTATGTTCTTCTTACTTATCTATGTTTTATTGAATGGTTTATTTATCTGTAGATAACCGTCAGTGCATGTTCACGATGATCTGTGTTATATTTATTTACCACACACATTGGGTTATCTGAAGATAAGAACTGCATGTTCATGTTTGAACACATAAGTCTTCTACTTGGCTGATGTATTTCAGTAGTATAGTATATAGAATTTGTATTATTAAAAAAACCTTCTTTAATAATAACAATGTGTTGTTTTCATTGACAACCACTTGTTGTTATTATTGTTTTCGTCGTCGCGTTGATGTGGGGGAACCTTAATTGTTTAATCCCTATTTATTTATTTTTAATTTTCTTTAAATACTTTCATACATACCTTTTGATCTAACTATTTGTATATATGCGCAATGCACATACCACTTATTATTGTCTTTTTCATATTCCTTTTAATTCATTTAAAAATTTTCGTTTATTTAATTTTCTTCAATTGACATATTATGTATGTATGTTCATAATATATTTTCTATAGAAATTAATTTTTTTCTTATAAATTTTTATTTTATTTTTGTACTAAAATATTGAAAAATTAATTTTAATGACAATGTCCGTTGCAGTGGGCGGATTTTGCTCAAACAACTTTCTAAACCATCCTGGTGATATTAGGAACAAACATTGATGTTTTGACTGATAAATTTTTCGTTTTTCTGTTAGTTGCGTTTTGTTATACCACGTTTTATGTCAGTCCACGGAAACGGTATATATGTCCGTCTCCTGGTTCTATAAGCTACCTCTCCACCAATTTTCAGCCAAATCGGTTCAGCCGTTATTGAGTTATAAATAGTGTAACTAACACGACTTTCTTTTATATATATAGACTAGCTGACCCGCCCCGGCTTCGCACGCGTTGATGTGGGGGAACCTTATTGTTTAATCCCTATTTATTTATTTTTAATTTTCGTTTAATACTTTCATACATACCTTTTGATCTATTCTACTACTCTACTATTTTTATATATACATTATGCATATGATGCGGCAATAGCGTCTTCGATGCGCACTGTACGGATCTCTGAGGGTGCGCATTATCCACTAGAGTAAACATGGTGCGAAACCGATCCATGGTTGCTCGAATTACTCTGCTGGGCGATTATGTCGACCGAATATTGGACGCAGCGCGCGATGCGTCGCGCGAACCGAACCATTATTTTGGTAATAAATTTGCACGATTTGCAAACGTTGTTCAGGAGTAAGTCTATTTATTATAAAATGGCAAACCACACTGAGCATCAATCAAGTGCCAGCTGTCAAAAAGACCAACTCCGAAAAAAGTATTGCCACATTGAAAACCACACGTCTAAAAAACACCCTTTATATATTGTGATAGTTTCCGCTCAATTGAATGATTAGTTTTTGAGTTTTTAGCGCATAAACAAACAGCCAATTTCAATGTAGGTACACACTAAACAATTGTATACATGTACCTACAGGATGCATATTATATACCATACTTAAATAAATCTAGGTAAAAAAACGAAATTGTGAACAAAATTATTTAAATTCTTCACATTTTGTTTTTAAATTGATGTTTTTTTTCTGTAAAACAACAAGTTAAAGCGGAGAGCTTTGAGAACGATCTCAGACTCCTCAAGTCAGAGGTGTTGAGACCAATTACATTACTTCGCATACAATATTGAGCCAGAGTTCCGCTCTAATCGATCGATCTCCATATCATAATAGGCGTTTTTCTTTTTGAGTTCAGAGCAGAGCCTGAACTGTCAACAAAATATTTGTGTTTCTTTTTTAGCTCTGATCGTTCAGGGCTTCAAATTTGTGTTTCTTTTTTAGTTCTGAGCATGTTCAGAGCATGCTCTGTGAGCTCAGAATAAAATAGTAGAGTAAACGGAGTTAAATGCTGAACACAAACGAGATAACATTTGAAAGGCGGGAAATAAAAAAAAATCATCGTTAAAACAATAAAAATGTCGGAAGGGGCTGGTTGCTCTAGTGGAGAAGTTAAAATAATAATAATAATTAAATAATTTCTAATCATGACAGTTCAGTGCTCAAGTTGTTTCATAGTTAAATCAGAGAGCTCTGAACATACTGTGCTCAGAACTCAAAAAGAAAAACTCCTAATTTTAGCATGAATTTAGAAGTCATCTTTTAGAACATACTGAAGGTAGAAATATTTGGGATGCATACACAGAAAAATTAATTCGCCTTATTTATTGTATTTGATTCTGCAAAAAATATTTTTAAAATAAATTTATTTTAAAATATTTTTTCGCTACACTTTGAGTGAATCAAATTTCAACAGTGACGCTTCACGTGAGATGTTATCAAGTGAAAAAATGTGTATGGGTATGATTGGTGTTTATATAAAGGGTGATTTTTTAAGAGGTTTAGAACTTTAAAAAAAAAAAAACACAAAAATTTCGAAAAAATGAATGAAATATTTATTTGAATCGATAGTTTGAACCTTGCAATTTAATGTTTAAAGATAATTTCATGCAAATGTTGACCGCGGCTGCGTCTCAGGTAGCCCATCCGCTGAGTCCAATTTTGGCATACTCTTTCACACATATCGGCCGGTATCTCACGAATGAATGCATGGATGTTGGCTTCCAGTGCGTCAATCGAAGCGGGCTTGTCCCTATAGACATTAGCCTTGACATACCCCCACAAAAAATAGTCTAATGGTGTCAAATCGCACGATCTAGGCGGCCAATTGACCGGCCCGAAACGTGAAATTAACTGTTCACCAAACTCGCCTCGCAATTGCGCCATTGTTTCGCGTGCTGTGTGGCATGTGGCACCGTCTTGTTGAAACCACATATCATGCAAGTCAAGAACTTCCATTTCGGGCAAAAAAAAGTTTGTTATCATCGCTCGGTAGCGTTCACCATTGACAGTAACGCTGCGATTCGCATCATCTTTGAAGAAATATGGCCCAATAATGCCGCCGGCCCATAAACCGCACCAAACAGTGGCTTTTTCGGGATGCATTGGTAGCTGTTGCAATGCTTCTGGCTGATCTTCACTCCAAATGCGGCAATTGTGCTTATTTACGTACCCATTCAACCAAAAATGAGCCGACCATAAAATGGAAGCAGCGCGCGATGAACATTTCGAACCGAGCACGAATTTTGATAGTAAAATTCAATAATTTGCAAGCGTTGTTCATTTGTAAGACGATCCATGGTTAAATTGCAAACCAAACTGAAGCTGTTTGACAGTGACACAAGGTACTAAACACACGTCAGCTGTCAAAACCAGTGTTGCCAAAACCAAACCAGCTAAAAAATCACCCTTTACATACCTAGTATCTACCTACCTATAAATAATAATTATTCGTTTCCATTCTTGAGTCAGCTGGAGTTAAACAAAATATTTGTGTTATAATAATGTTTAAAATAAATCTTTGCCCGAGGGAAGATACAAATTTTTTGAATTTTCACAACCAAAATTCACTACTAGGTACTACTTTTTGGGAGAATTTAATAAGATTATTCTAAAATTTAACTCTAACGGATAATTAAAGTTTTGAAATTTGTTTCTTGTTACTTTTCAATTAGGAACAGAAGTTTTTATTTTCAATAAACTTAGAGTTAAAACTTGAGAGTTAATACATTTTGAGTAACTTATTAGTTTTAGCAATTGAAATTTAAATTAATCGGGTTAGGTACCTATACGTCGAAAAAAATTTGTCCCACAGCACTGTACCATACAAAAATATTGTTTTCGAACACTGAGAATCCAATTTTTTCCAAATATGGTGTATGTCATTTAACAAAAGTGTCATGAGACCATATTTAGATATGGCCCTAAGTTGCAAAACAAATATGGCACTATTACACTTCATCAAAGCGACAAAAGGCCATTTGTTCGAAAATGGCTTTATGTCACTTTGCTAAAGTATCATTAGACTATATTTTTTTAATATGGCCTTATGACGCATGGCCTTGTGTCACGGAAACTGCAAAACACCCTGTATACAAAAAGCCAATGCGGGGTGAAATTGAGGAAGACATTCTGCGTCCACCTCCATACTAACACCCAATTTGTATGAATTAATTTTTCCTAAGTTGCCGTCTATATAGTTAACTATTATTCTCGGGCTTTAAGAAATCTATGTAAAATATATTGACCTATACATATATTTTTACAAGAATTCAGAAAACTTTCTATGAGTGTGTAATTAATCAATTGATAGCTTCATTCAAAAATTATATATCATATCTCTTTAATGGATTAGAAGTACAATCTAGAAACATAATTTATATTTTATTAATCAACAAATAAAAAAAAACATTACACATCAATCATCATTGTATTCGTGTACTTTGCAGTGACGATAGTGTGAACTGCTAATAGAATGATCTGAGGAGACAGTACCGAAATTGTCGTTGGAGAAAAGCAGTCCCACTTTTGAAACTCTTATTCGGAAGGGTGTTTTAATTAGAATTGGTTGGATTTTTGTAGTCTTAATTGTTTAAGACAATATAATTTATTGATCGATTGTTAAAATGGAAAAATCAACTACAGCCTCTCCGAAATATATTTGCAATGGTAATAAATCGGGAGTGTCTTTTTAATAATAAATATTCAAAGATTTGCGAAAACATTTTTGCAGGAGAAATCGAAATTGTGAAGTTAACTGAGCAATATCAAGAAGAAGCTGTCAAGGCAAGTGTAGAAATTCAATACAATATTATTAGACTGGTTTAATTTTATTCACATGAATTACTTCAATTAAGTTGCTTACTCAAAAGTAAAATCACTGATTAATAAATAATAGATCAAAAAATCAAGACCAAAATTTTAAAATATTTGCAATTAATAAATATCCAAAGATCTGGTTTACCTACCTGGCCATTTTTCAGATCACTGGCCAAACAAAGAACATTTAAAAATAACTCACTTACTTTCTTATTGGTACCTAGAATACTAAATTAAAAACTCAGATATATATATAATCAGTTATATATATAATATAACAACTGAATATAAATGACTCAAATTTCTAAATATAATTCGCAAAGTTTATTTGTTTGGTGAAACAAAAAGAATAATTGCAAACTGTTCACTTTGCAGAAAAAAACTTTGCACTTTGCAAATTTTAATAATTTCCTTTTTGAAAAATTGTGCGTTTGGTGAAACGAAATTTTCAAATTAAAAGAAAAAATGATTTGGTGAAATATGTTGCAGGGCCCTGTTTCATAAAATTTTACAAGTCTGACAAGTGAAAGATGACATTTTTTAAATAATTCAACAGTTTTGTAGAATTGTCGGAAAATGATTGACAGTAATTGTTTTCGGATCATACAAAACAACGATTTTTCAAGTATTTTTCCGGAAAAGTCATGAACTCTCTAACCAATTTGTACTGTCAATTTTTGTATAAAACACAAAAATATACAATTTACGTTTTATTTGATGGTATTTAGTTACCAATTTTGACAAGCACTTTAGTTTAGGTCAAGAGCTTTCATGTGAAAGTAAAGCGCACTACTTCAATAAGAGAATATAAATATAATGGTGAAAATTTTTAAACATCCTGATGTTAAGGTTTGGGAGCGTATCAGAATCCCGGTTTTTCAAAAATCCCGAAAAATAGATTTTTAAATCGCCTCTACTAAAGCACCCATTGTATTTTTAAAATCCTTTCTTATAAATTCCCGCTTATTCAAAATTCCAATGTATTATAATCCCGCTTTTTAAAATGCCGCAATACCCGTTTTCTTCAATACATACATATCTTAAATTAAATAACATACGAATTTTCCATTCATGTGAAGTCTCTTAATTCGACACAAATTGTTCTTCAATCTTTAGAATTAAAAGCTCTATCAATAATTATTTTTGAAGTTCTTGGGAGAATCAAATTGTTAAAATTTTTTCCTCTGACAGATAGCAGAATACTAAAATTAACGCTAACGTTTAGCAGAATAGAGCTGATAATGCAATTTCTACATTTTATTTATTTTATTGTTTACGTTTGTTTTTCCTCACAAAATCTTAATTGTATATTTTCTCTTTGCAAAAATTTTATTCGCGGTTTTAAAAAAACGGGATTATAAAAAACAGGATTTAAAGTATCAGTTTTCTTACTTTAATGTTCTTAGTTTTTAACATTTTTTAACTAGTATATCATATTGGTTTCTTAACAAACTCCACATGAACACGCCTAAAAAACTGACATTTCATACAAACAAGGGTGCCGTGTCATAAGGCCATATTGAGAAATATGGCCTTATGACGCATTCGAAATGTGTCATAAGGGCATACTGAAACATATGGCCTATTGACACTTTACCAAGGTGTCATAGTGCCATATTTTTTTGCGACTTAAGGCCATTTCTAAATATGGGCTCATAATACTTGCGTTAAGTGAAAAAATATGATTTGTTTTTTAATCCAGAATCTTTAAATGCAAAAGAAACTGCATACACCCAACCTCGCACCTACCCCAAATCCTATAGTGTGCCCAAGCAGGGGGGTTGTAGGAGGGCAGCATGCCCCCCCATACATACCTCACTGTTTATACGCCGTAACTGAATTACAATTAAAGTGTTGGACAAAAACATTTGGCCAGGTTTATTTATCAAACAAGGAAAGACGGTTGAAAGTGACATAAGGCCATATGGCCCTATGTCTTTTTATTAATGAGTCAAAAGGCCATAAGTTGGAATATGGCCTTATGTCACTTTGTAAAAGCGTCATAAGGCCATATTTCTTAATATGGCCTTATGACGCATGGCATTATGACACGGCACCACAAACAAGTATAAGAAAACATACCATTTTTACATTTGTAATTTTTTGCGCCAATGATTTTAATGCATTTAATGACTTTGAATTTAAAGTTTTTTAGGTCTGAAAAACAGTCGCGGAATGTACATAATATTTTATGGAAAGTTTGTGGATATTTACAGCATATCGCAAAACGAGAAACCATTCTCTGAAGATGTTATAAAAAACATTTTTGTGGATTTCACAACTAGGAAAACATTTAATTAACACTTATATCTAGATTATTATTCATTTTACGTATTTCCCTTTTTCACAAACAAAACTTATCTGCAACAATTTTAACATTACAAATTTAAAAGCCATACGATAAATCTTACAATGCAAAAATTCCCATAATCTGACAATGAAAAACTTGTCATGACCAATTTTTCGTTGTATTTAACTGACAATTATGTCACCTGGCAATATTTTATAAATGCTACAAATTTGTAAAATGTTCATCTGTCAGTTTTCATTAAATAGGATCATGTATACTAACTCTGGTACTCGGTTGTAATGTAAGGTTATACCTGAGCTATTATCACTACTACCGGATCTAAGTTCACAAAGCGTTCTGTATACTGGGAACTTAATAGGCATGTTCAGGAAAATGAGATTTCGGAGATCTCAGAAATCTCAGCTACATGAACAGGATTCCTCAGTAAAATTTTTCAGCAAAGAAAGAAAAAAAAATTTTGGATTTATTTCCTCACTCTTTGAGTGAAAAAAATTTCTGAGATTAAAATGAAATATGTACCAAATATTTTTTTTTAAATGTTTGTAAAACGAGTTTCATGCTTCTTTTCCATTTTCGTTAATGGATTTAATTGATTAAATAAAATATAATAATAAATTTCTATTTAAATTTAAGTATAGTTTTAATTCATTTAATTGTATATTAACTTAAGATTAGCTTTTAACAAACGATAGTTTCTTTTTATATAACTTTGTATTATTTCTAGATTTTCCTTTATTATTTTTTTAATAATTTTAAATGTATTTTTAGGTTAAAATGTTAAGTATTTAAAGAACACATATTGGGCTTTCACAATAAAAAAAATTATACTTAATAACGTGTTTTTGTGAAAAACATCTTTTTGAAGTAAAAAAACAACATAAAAATGCTTTAAAAATGTGTTTGATAATAAATTGCGGGAAAACCGTTATCCAAACAGAAAAAATATGTGCACGACTGGGACGCACGAACTTGCTCCTATGTGCGATCACACTGTGTTTTTAAAGTTTTAATATTTCAAAAACTATATTTATCTTATAAAAGAAATAAATAAGTTATGGGAGCCTATATTGTATACCACCTGCTTAAAACGTAATTAAGTTTGAGGTTGTATTATGCGAGTAGGTTCATTTATGAACAATATAGCACCGTGTTGCAAATATGCATGGAACATACAGCTTAGACTGAAAAATTATAACAAAAAAATATATAATTAAACATAAATTGATTAAACCACCTCTGAAATTGTTTTGACACCAATGCGATGTACATCATTCGATTTCTTGAGAAAATCTCAATTTATAGGAAAAAAAATTGAAAATCGTTGGAGCGGTTTTTTTTAATAATTTTATATATATAAAATTTTGAAAAAACTAAAAATTTTTTAGCCTTTATTATTGTGGAATTAAACAATTAATTAAAAAAAATATCATGTACCCATTTTCGAAATATGGAATTTTCAGAAAATTATTTTGAAATTTTTTTTAAAAATCAATAATTTAATTTTTTGAAAATTTTGGTATCCAATATTATTAGAACTTATTTGAAGCTTTTGTGCAAAAAAATTCATTAAAATCAGTTCAACTCATAATGAGATAGATAGTCGATCGTATCACACGGAGATCACACAAAAATTTTAATCAAAATCGTAGGAGCCGTTTTGGAGAAATACGAGATTTTCAATACCGGTTATTAAACATTTGTATGGGAGGTACCGTTATTTTTAGTTAAAAGAATAATTTCAATTAAAAATCTGCTAGACAATGTTAAAAAACTGCTGGGTACCAAGTTTAATAAAAATTGACCTAGTCGTTTTATAATTAATAAGTTCTCAAAAAAAAATTTTGAAACTTTTTTTAAAAATCCAAAAAAAATGTTTTTTTTTAATTTTGGTATACAAAACTCTTAAAACTTTTTCAAACATTCTCCAAAAGAAAAAAAGGTGAATATAAGTTCAACAGTTTTTGAGAAAATCGAAAATAAAAAAAAAGTGGTTCTATCGGAGGTACCATTTCTAACCATTTTTCGGAAAGTTTTTTTTTACAAAATGGTTGCCTTTTTGTAAAAAAATTACTGAATTTTTTTTTTTTAAGTTGCGGGCACGTTTTTGAGAAAAATAAGATTTTCATTTTTTGGTAAAAAAAAATTATATGGCAGGTACCGTTGTTTTGGGTCTTAATAAAAAAAATTAACAAAACGGGTGGGGATAATGCCCAAAAAACGCTAGGTACCAACTTTGAAGAAAATCGACCGACCCGTTTAGGCTGCAACCGAAGGGACAGACAGACAGACGGACAGAATTGCGAGACCCACTTTTTCGACTTGCTATCATCGTAATGTCAACTTTGATCAAAATCCCGAGTTCGATTTTTTTACGAATCCATAACTTGCCATATACATAATGTACATAGTTCCTATATATCGCAAGTAAAAAGTTGTATGATAGATACAAACTTCTAAAAAAAATTCAAAAATCGGTTACAGTTTGGCGAAGTTAGAGCTAGTCAAAGGAAAAAATATAAAAATCATAAAAACCGTCAAAAGTCGAAAACGAAGAGAAAACAAGAAAATTACCTCTTAAGTTTTTCGACTTGAAATGACCTCTGGAACTCATGGTTTTCTTCTGTGACGCTGATTTCGGGACACCCCCTATATCCACAGGAATCAGTATCAATATTATCATCATTTTCTTTTCTTTATGTAGACAAAGATAAATAAATATCTATGCTGAAGCACCTTTCAGGGGTCTTTTCTGTTAAAAAGCCACAAATGAAAATGATTTTTAGCGACACTTGACTTGACTTCTGTCAAATTTCAGGCTAGATTTGTATGTTCAATCACTGAAGCCCAAAATGAATTATGTTGTGTACCTTTAGATAATTTCCATCCATAAACAAAATAAAAAACCAAAGTGCCGATAAATAAGCTAGCAAATTAGTGAATATAAAAGTGAATAAATTAAGTTGAAATTTTGAAGCTGATTATTTCTTGTGAATTTAAACTCCCCGATTACTTTCTTCCGGTATCTGCAGCCTTACCTATTTTGTCTATATAAATTCTTAATACCTATATTATATCTAATCTTTTCATTGAACGTTATTTGGTATTTTCCATTGAAATTAAATTTTATATCGATCGCATTAAAAGTAACTATCTTCTGTTATCAAACAAACGATTAAACCACATTATTTATGAAAAAAGATAAACGTAAAAACAAAATTTTTTTGTATAAACAAATTTTTATTTTAAAATTTTGTGAAGTGAATAAATTAAGTTGAAATTTTGAAGCTGATTATTTCTTGTGAATTTAAACTCCCCGATTACTTTCTTCCGGTATCTGCAGCCTTACCTATTTTGTCTATATAAATTCTTAATACCTATATTATATCTAATCTTTTCATTGAACGTTATTTGGTATTTTCCATTGAAATTAAATTTTATATCGATCGCATTAAAAGTAACTATCTTCTGTTATCAAACAAACGATTAAACCACATTATTTATGAAAAAAGATAAACGTAAAAACAAAATTTTTTTGTATAAACAAATTTTTATTTTTATTTTATTTTGATTAACTTTAATAATTACAACAATAATGTTGTAATTATTAAAGTTAATCAAAATAAAATAAAAATAAAAATAAACATTATTGTTGTAATTATTAAAGTTAATCAAAATAAAATAAAAATAAAAATTTGTTTATACAAAAAAATTTTGTTTTTACGTTTATCTTTTTTCATAAACCATACAACATGGAGACAACACCACAAAATTTACACATTATTTATACAATTTGTATTTTTAGATTAAGTTAAATTTTGTCAGCACCTATGAATCATTGATAAAAAAGTTTTGTAGTACAAAAAACTATAATGCAACGGGAATTCCTCATTTTGCGCCACAAAAACGAGTTTGGTATCAAATGAAAGGTGACGTTCTAGGGTGAAACATTTCTAAAATCATTCATGGGAAAGTCGAATTATTTGAGCTTGAAGTTGCCATTGCAAAACTAATATTTCAGTTTTGTTTCCAAATAATTTTTCATATAATTACCTGCAAAATAAACGATGCACGTAGAAAAATAATAATGATATCAAACGAAAGGTACACGGTCAAAAATTTTGGTGTACTTTTTAATAACCAAAAATGTATTAAAGTTTAATACATCGCAAATATTACATTTTAATTTTAATACAAAAAGTATTACATTTTATAATAGTACTTTATTAGAAAAAGAGAGGAAATAAATTGAGGAAATTTCTCACAAGGAAATTTCTCACAAAGAAATTTCTCACAAGAAAATTTTCTCTCAAAAGGAAATTGAGAATTGAGAATTAATGCAACACAGAAAATATTATGAATACATACTCGTAATTCGTAATAGCTATAATAATGAATGTGTATTTTTGCAAGAGTACCTACCTATTTATCTTTGTATGTCAATTTATTATTCTTATTATTTTTATTATAATAATAACATTCTTTTCTCCATCGTTTTTCACAAATGAGGATAGAAATTTTATTGCGATTGAAATTTTGTCTACTAATTTACATGTTGTGCCTCGAAAAACTGCAAAGCGCCTTCAAAATAATGCATATTTAAATTATTGTATTTTTATTTTTCTTGCTTTTTAATACAATAGGCGTGTTTTGTTGACTTTCTAATGTGAACATTAAGAAATTTTTCACATTAAGCCAACTTTTAACATGCAAATGCAAAAACAACAAGTTAACAGCACATTCAAACTTCAGTAACTCTAATGTGAACATTAACTTTCCAATGAATTTGCTTTTTATGTTGGTATCTTTGCATGTTTTCCAGGAAAATATGTTCGATGAGTATGGTAGTTTTGAGAATATTTTGAAAAAATAACTTTTGTATGAAAATTTAAAATTATACAGCGAATTATTTTATTAAAAAATAACGAAATACATTTTCGATGATGCAAATAAAATTATTTTAATAAAAATGATCATCCACAATTGTGAGTTATACAAATACATAATGCATTGATACAGCATCGTCATGCAGTTAGAGCTAAATGCTGGGGCGCCCAAGGACATTTTTAGCTGGTTTTTTGAGGAAAGTCTTTTGAGATTTTAAATCATTAAAATATTAAAAAAAAAACTTATTAAATTATGTACAAAAGTGAAATAAAAATAAATATAGTGCATACTTGCAATACTTTATTAACATGCGGTGCTGTGTTAAATCTTATAAACACGTAGATATAGGAAGAAGTTTACAATTTTTTCATTTCACTGGCTAATTGTATATCATATTCAATTTAAAACGTTGAAAAATAACTCTGCACTACGGGCGCTCAACAAATGTGAGCGCTTTGCCATCACCAACAAAACGTAATGCGACTATAGACCAGAATTTTGACAAATATAACCCAACTATAATTCACGTGATTGAAGTATGTTTTTATATTTAGATAATTTGCTTTTTTGCAGCGAAATTCTATGAAACATCAATTTAAAATTATTCTACGGGAATGTTTTTAACTAAAAACATCACTTCACACTACTCTATGTAGAATATGAGACACAATAAGCTCTCAAAATGAAAAAAAAATGTTAACTCCTTATTATATGTATGTATTTAAATCGTGTATTACTTATACGCAGCACCTCATGTTGTTTAATATTTTTCAAAATAAAGTATTACAAGTATTCAAGTTTGATAAGCTTTGCTCACTATTTTATCGTTTTAAAATCTCGAAACACTATTTTATACCGCGGAAAATGACAGATGACCCGAGCAAATAGTGCCAAGATTCCGATGCAAAATGTCTTAATGAAACTGGAAAGCTAAAGAGTTTTGTTGAGCATTTCCTAATGTGAACATTAAGAAGGTCAACAAAACACACCTAATATTAATAAATTTTAATCTTGGTTGTATTAAAAAGTGACGCAGCCTGTTCAATATGTTCATATTCAATATGGCTGACAAAAGAGAGCATCGAAGCAAAAAAAGGGCGAGGAGGTATTAGAATGTAATCAAAAATGATTAGAAAAATTCTCATATTTGAAATGGCAACTGAGAGAGAAATGTTCCTTCTCTACAAGGGATATGTTTTATTCTTTTAGGTTAAGATCAACTCTTTTTTGTGCTACAAATGATATTTTAATACAAAAATATTAGAATGTAATAAGAATTGATTAGAATTTTTTTTAAATATTTCCCTAGTATTAAAATGTATTGCATACGGTTGTAATACAAAAGCTGCATTAAAATATACCCCAGAATTTTTAACCGTGTATGAAATATGTATTTAAAATAGTACCGAAACTGTGTTTCTATGTTAAATAAATTTTTAAATATTAATTTTTAACTTCTTGAAAAGTATTAATATTTTTTAACTCACAATCCTTCCTAATTTGTTCTAAAATTGTATCTGCAGACCTAGATGCAGATCAATATTCAATACTTTTTTCAGGTTACGTAGATACATTTAAGAACTTTTCTTGTTTAGCAACTTACGTCCTGACAGCTAAACTTTACATAAGAATGTCAAAATCGAAAACGGAGGTTAATGTTTGATTTTGGTACCCATGATTTATGAGAAGAACTAAAATTTTGAAAAAAATTATTTTATGACATTTCTCAAAAGTTCAAAAATGCTTTCTCACAATTTAAAAGATTAGAAGGTTCAAAAGCAGTGTTGCCGCAAGCCAAAAAAATAGTCGCTAGATCGACCTTAAAAATCCGCTAGATATGCTAAAATTTTGAAAAAAGTCACTAGAACTAATTTTCAGTACAAATATCAAAAAAAAAATAGTAAAAAAAACTTATAAACATTAAGTTAACACACAAAATCTTAAAAAAAAAAAACAAATTCAGTCTCAAAAATATTACTACTTATCATTTTTAAAATAAAAAGTAAAGAAGTTTTAGTAATAGCCGCGTTTTATTATCGCCAATAACCCATCCTAATGAAAACACTGTTGTATGCTCATCTCTTTTTGTCTTATATTTGTTTATTTTTCATGTAGATACTGTCTTTTTTCCGCGCACTGAAGTTTGTACTCTCTACCGACTGAAGAGCCGTCTACCCGCCAGAGTAAGAACTTATTTCTGGTTCCATTAGGCAAACCTCGATAGAAACCTAGATCCAAATTTGTTTTTGTATTACGTGTTGAAAGATAACCCCGACCCAGACCCGTGCATAATAAAACGCGGCTAATAACTTCAAATACCTATTATAAAAATAATTAATCAATCACAAATAAAATTATATCCAATGCATCTTCATCAATTTCATTGACACGCGGCTATTGAGCGTTTTATTATTTACGCGGGTCTGGGTCGGAGTTATCTTTTAACACGTAATACAAAAACAAATTCGGATCTAGGTTTCTATCGGGGTTTGCTTTATGGAACCAGAAATAAGTTCTTACTTTGGCGGGTAGACGGCTCTTCAGTCGGTAGGGAGTACAAACTGTTGTGTGAGAAAAAAAGACAGTATCTATATAAGACAAAAAGAGATGAGCATACGACACTGTTTTCATTTGGACCCGTATCGTTTTATTATATTGGGGTGAACCATATGGGTTATTGGCGATAATAAAACGCGGCTAATATCTAAAGAATTATTTTTTAAAAGAATATTTTTAGGGATTTCGTTATTATCACAATTTTTCGTTTATATTTTTAATTTATTTCTAATGAGCATTATTGTATTCAAAGTTTTCGTTGACATTTTATTTCTCAACTTATTTTTAACAATGTTCATCATGCTAAAAATGCGTTCAACTTCGGCATTTAAATGTGGAAGCGACATTACTGTTCTAGCAAGCTGGAATAATTTTTCATAAGTATTGACTTATACAAAAAAAGTTTACTACCGAAATCTCCACTTCAGCCCACTCGACAAACAAAAACAATTACAGTTTTAAAATTTTACACAAAATAAATCATAAAATCCAGGGGAGTAATATTTACAAAAAATATATTTTTACAAAAAGTCACTAGAAAAGTACCTAGAATTATCTGGTGACAAAAAATAATTTTTTGTCGCTAAACTTTTGAAAATTCCGCTAAATATAGTGACAAAGTCACTAAAACGGCAACACTAAATCAAAAGGCAATTTTCAGCCGTATTTACTAGTGACGTTCGAAAAATTTTGAAAATATGCTTTATTCAATTAAATAAAAAGTTAGCCAATTAGCCAGTTCAGGGGCCTATTTCACAGAACATACATTACAGAAATGTATGTGACGTAAAATAGGCCCCACATGAATGGGCGTTAATTTTAATTTTTTTTTAAATTATGCGTTTTCTAAGTTGACGCACAGTTTTTCTAAAAATTCATAATTTACACTGAGCCATCTTTGACGACTACTTTAAGGTACATACATTCATACAATGTATGTGATGTACGTTCCGTGAAATAGGCCCCAGGTTTCTGAGATATCACTGAGCAAAACTTCTGTCAGCTTCACTTAGCAGAAGGAGAAACTTGAACAAAGTTTCTCCTTTAGAAGTCAAATGATCTCTTTATCTCTTTTTAATAAATTGTGTGCGGCACATAAATGGCCAAAAGAATAATGGGAGGATAATCACCCAGTAGTACCAGCAGATGTACCACCAACGAAGCGCAGTAGCAGCGACCACCAAGTCTCCTCTACGACAGCAGCAACTCGAACCAATGTAAAAACCACCAGATGTGGGTTTCATCCAAAAAGCAGAAATCCTTTTTTTTGTATGTAGTTTTAAGTATTATTTGTACTTTCCGTTGTAGTTTTAACAATATAATTTCTTTAAATTAAAGTTTTAAGTAGGTTAAGATATGTTAGGTTACTTTAAGTTAAATAATTTTAAGTTGAATTTTACTTTTTTTTTATAGATTTAAGTTAAAGAGATGCCGACTTGGGCGAGAGACAAATTTTGAAAGAATAAAAATCAAATAATGACAGGAAAGGCCAGCAAGGAAGATAACAGAAAACCAGTACTTCAGAATACTGGGTTTCTGTTTCTTATGCCGGAAACACAAAGTGTTTGGGGTGTTCGTGCACATTACGCATGGCCGCGCTGTGGATGGAAGGCGCGTTGCGCGGCATCGGCCACTGAGCGGTGACAAGTCGTAATGCGCACGAATATTACTGCCCACCTTGGCGAGATGCGCCAAAAAACTAGGAAAGTTAATTTAAAAGTTAAGTTATGAATTTATTGATTAGAAAGATTATAAAAAATCAATTCAAAGGATTAAGAATTATTATTTAAAAAGATTATGAAAAGTTTTTTCAACAATTACGATAAATTAATTTGAAAAGTTATATGGAAAAAAGATTGAGTATAAAATTCTTTAAAAATTGAAAGGCACATAATTGATATATACATAAGGATAAGTTACTTTAGAGGCAATAGGCACAGTTTTACAACTGGTCGATTAAGTTCCCCATTTTGGGTTTTAAGTGTCGCTACTCTTACTCTTCCATCGGCACCGGGGTGTACATTTACTACACGTCCCAGACGCCATCCTGTCGAGGGTAAATTCTCATTTTTTATCACGACTAAGTCATTTACTTTGATATCTTCTTGAGGTGATTGCCATTTATGTCATTGGTGAAGTTCTTTTAGATATTCGTCTTTCCAACGACCGACGGCAGCACTGTTGTTGCAGGCTTTTTGCTTTTTCCCAACGATTTATTAAAGACAAATTGGCATCGGCAAAATTAGGTTCAGGAAATGCTTAAAGAGGACCTCCGCGTAAAAAATTCCCGGGCGTTAAGGCCAATAAATCAGAAGGATTATTTTACTTAGATGAGATTGGACGAGAGTTTAAGCACGCTTCAATGCGAGCTAAAATAGTAGAAAATTCTTCATAAGTGAATTTCGAACTGGCCCCCAGTTTCCTCAAATGGGTTTTAAAACTTTTAACACTGGTCTCCCATAGGCCGCCCATGTGAGGTGCACCCGGTGGAATAAAATTCCATTTAAAACCTTGAATTCCATAAATGGCTCTGGTTTCCTGAGGGATACAAGCTAAAAATTTCTTAAAATCCTTTCGTAATGTGGCATCAGCCCCTACAAAATTGGTACCGTTGTCCGAAAAAACTTCCCTCGGTAATCCTCTGCGTGCAATGAATCTTGCAAACGCTGCCAGAAAAGCTTCAGCCGATAAGTCGCTCACTGCTTCGAGATGAATTGCTTTAGTGGAGAAACAAACACACAGACATAACCTTTCGTCATACGACAATTTCTTGCGTTAAAGCTTTTTATTACGAATGGGCCAGCGAAATCAATGCCTGAAATAGTGAAAGGGGGGGAAAAAGTGGATCTTTCTGGAGGTAAAGCAGCCATTGATTGCTTGCTTAATACCTTTTGAGCAGTAATACAGGTTTTGCAACGCGTGCCGTATGCAGGATTTTATGAGGTTTTTAAGTTCAGGAATCCAATAGTTTTGTCTCACGAGTAGGCTTACCATCCGTCAGGATTTCTCCTGACGCGTCAGGCTTTTAATGTCCAATCAGGCTTTGGCCAGGTTTCGTCCTTTGTCAGGCTTTTTTATAATTATCGCACAAAATGTAATCGTTAGAAGAAAAACATACTAAATGCTTTCAAATCGAAAAGCTTGTAAATCGCAGTGAAAACATTCATTTTTTTCATTTAGTTGTCACTTTTTAGAAAGAGACAAAAAGTTGTGGAATAGAGTAATTAAAAAAAAAACACCTTTTAGAAATTCAACCGAGACCGGGCGAAATTATGAAATCCCTGAAAATTTCATGCTTTTAGCACCAAAACTCGAAAAGTTATGCTGCTTTTAACATTTAAGAAAAATTCCGATTTACAAAGATTTTCAAGCAAAATTATTGAAAAAGCGCTGGTAGCGACCGCTAAATGCTATTCGATTTTGAATTCTTTGTTTTAATCTAAAGCTAAGCTAAGTACAGACGATTGTAAGATCTTACAATATTTTCAGAACTGTCAATGGTCTGATAATAGCTAACAATAAGCTGACAATTGACATATTTCTTACTATGAAAAATTGTCCGTTCACACAATTGGTACATTTCTTCCCAAAGTCTGACGATTTGAGTGTCAGCTTTTTTGTATCTCTCTTTAACCAAAGAAAAAAATTGTCAGCAATTGTAAGATGTTTTCAATGAAAACATCTGACAATGACCAAAGAGTCTGACAATGTCCTAATCGACTGACAATGATAAAAATTGTGTGTTCCGACGATGGTTAGATACCTGACAATTTTTTGTTAGATTGTCGTCTGGCAATGAGATTTCTGACAATATTTTCAGAGAAAATTGTGTGTTCAGACGATTGTAAGATATTTGGAACAGTTTTTTTTACTGACAGATCTGACAATATTGTAAGTGACTTAGCTTAAGCTTCATAATTTCGCCCGGTCCCGGTCAAATATCGAGAAGGGTGTTATTTTAAATCACCCAATTGTGCAAGATATGACACTTCCATTTTATGACGTATTTTTGTGTGTGCTTTTATTTGTGTCTGCTGCAGATTGTGTCGTCTTCGTGCATCCGAATCAAGGTTAGTTATCAATGAATTTTTTTTTTATAAAAATTAAGTTTCAAAAAGGAAAAAAAATAATTTTTTATTTGTCAGGCTTTATTCTCCAAAATCAGGCTTTTCTTTCTTTACTGTCAGGCTTTGCTGATTTTAGAGCTGGTAACCCTACTCACGAGTCGAAGCATCAAGGAATTACCACCATACAAAGAAATGTCATGGATAAATTGCGTAAAGAGATAAGTAA
The DNA here is from genome assembly GCA_929447395.1 of Epistrophe grossulariae. Lineage (NCBI taxonomy): Eukaryota > Metazoa > Arthropoda > Insecta > Diptera > Syrphidae > Epistrophe > Epistrophe grossulariae. The sequence continues at coordinate 22,773,267 of OV839567.1, forward strand.
ATCTAGAGTTATAAGGCAGAACAAGAGGGTGTCGCTCATTGTAAGACAGATCTGATTCTTGAGCGTTTTATTATCTACGCGGGTCTGGGTCGGGGTTATCTTTTAACACGTAATACAAAAACAAATTCGGATCTAGGTTTCTATCGGGGTTTGCTTTATGGAACCAGAAATAAGTTCTTACTTTGGCGGGTAGACGGCTCTTCAGTCGGTAGGGAGTACAAACTGTTGTGTGAGAAAAAAAGACAGTATCTACATGAAAAATAAACAAACATAAGACAAAAAGAGATGAGCATACGACACTGTTTTCATTTGGACCCATATCGTTTTATTATATTGGGGTGAACCACATGGGTTATTGGCGATAATAAAACGCGGCTAATATCTAAAGAATTATTTTTTAAAAGAACATTTTTAGGGATTTCGTTATTATCACAATTTTTCGTTTATATTTTTAATTTATTTCTAATGAGATTATTGTATTCAAAGTTTTCGTTGACATTTTATTTCTCAACTTATTTTTAACAATGTTCATCATGCTAAAAATGCGTTCAACTTCGGCATTTAAATGTGGAAGCGACATTACTGTTCTAGCAAGCTGGAATAATTTTTCATAAGTATTGACTTATACAAAAAAAGTTTACTACCGAAATCTCCACTTCAGCCCACTCGACAAACAAAAACAATTACAGTTTTAAAATTTTACACAAAATAAATCATAAAAACCAGGGGAGTAATATTTACAAAAAATATATTTTTACAAAAAGTCACTAGAAAAGTACCTAGAATTATCTGGTGACAAAAAATAATTTTTTGTCGCTAAACTTTTGAAAATTCCGCTAAATATAGTGACAAAGTCACTAAAACGGCAACACTGAATCAAAAGGCAATTTTCAGCCGTATTTACTAGTGACGTTCGAAAAATTTTGAAAATATGCTTTATTCAATTAAATAAAAAGTTAGCCAATTAGCCAGTTCAGAGGCCTATTTCACAGAACATACATTACAGAAATGTATGTGACGTAAAATAGGCCCCACATGAATGGGCGTTAATTTTAATTTTTTTTTTAAATTATGCGTTTTCTAAGTTGACGCACAGTTTTTCTAAAAATTCAAAATTTACACTGAGCCATCTTTGACGACTACTTTAAGGTACATACATTCATACAATGTATGTGATGTACGTTCCGTGAAATAGGCCCCAGGTTTCTGAGATATCACTGAGCAAAACTTCTGTCAGCTTCACTTAGCAGAAGGAGAAACTTGAACAAAGTTTCTCCTTTAGAAGTCAAATGATCTCTTTATCTCTTTTTAATAAATTGTGTTCGGCACATAAATGGCCAAAAGAATAATGGGAGGATAACTCACCCAGTAGTACCAGCAGATGTACCACCAACGAAGCGCAGCAGCAGCGACCACCAAGTCTCCTCTACGACAGCAGCAACTCGAACCAATGTAAAAACCACCAGATGTGGGTTTCATCCAAAAAGCAGAAATCCTTTTTTTGTATGTAGTTTTAAGTATTATTTGTACTTTCCGTTGTAGTTTTAACAATATAATTTCTTTAAATTAAAGTTTTAAGTAGGTTAAGATATGTTAGGTTACTTTAAGTTAAATAATTTTAAGTTGAATTTTACTTTTTTTTATAGATTTAAGTTAAAGAGATGCCGACTTGGGCGAGAGACAAATTTTGAAAGAATAAAAATCAAATAATGACAGGAAAGGCCAGCAAGGAAGATAACAGAAAACCAGTATTTTAGAATACCGGGTTTCTGTTTCTTATGCCGGAAACACAAAGTGTTTGGGGTGTTCGTGCACATTACGCATGGCCGCGCTGTGGATGGAAGGCGCGTTGTGCGGCATCGGCCACTGAGCGGTGACAAGTCGTAATGCGCACGAATATTACTGCCCACCTTGGCGAGATGCGCCAAAAAACTAGGAAAGTTAATTTAAAAGTTAAGTTATGAATTTATTGATTAGAAAGATTATAAAAAATCAATTCAAAGGATTAAGAATTATTATTTAAAGAGATTATGAAAAGTTTTTTCAACAATTACGATAAATTAATTTGAAAAGTTATATGGAAAAAAGATTGAGTATAAAATTCTTTAAAAATTGAAAGGCACATAATTGATATATACATAAGGATAAGTTACTTTAGAGGCAATAGGCACAGTTTTACAACTGGTCGATTAAGTTCCCCATTTTGTGTTTTAAGTGTCGCTACTCTTACTCTTCCATCGGCACCGGGGTGTACATTTACTACACGTCCCAGACGCCATCCTGTCGAGGGTAAATTCTCATTTTTTATCACGACTAAGTCATTTACCTTGATATCTTCTTGAGGTGATTGCCATTTATGTCTTAAGTGAAGTTCTTTTAGATATTCGTCTTTCCAACGACCGACGGCAGAACTGTTGTTGCAGGCTTTTTGCTTTTTCCCAACGATTTATTAAAGACAAATTGGCATCGGCAAAATTAGGTTCAGGAAATGCTTAAAGAGGACCTCCGCGTAAAAAATTCGCGGGCGTTAAGGCCAATAAATCAGAAGGATAATTGGACTTAGATGAGATTGGACGAGAGTTTAAGCACGCTTCAATGCGAGCTAAAATAGTAGAAAATTCTTCATAAGTGAATTTTGAACTGGCCCCCAGTTTCCTCAAATGGGTTTTAAAACTTTTAACACCGGCCTCCCATAGGCCGCCCATGTGAGGTGCACCCGGTGGAATAAAATTCCATTTAAAACCTTGAATTCCATAAATGGCTCTGGTTTCCTGAGGGATACAAGCTAAAAATTTCTTAAAATCCTTTCGTAATGTGGCATCAGCCCCTACAAAATTGGTACCGTTGTCCGAAAAAACTTCCCTCGGTAATCCTCGGTGTGCAATGAATCTTGCAAACGCTGCCAGAAAAGCTTCAGCCGATAAGTCGCTCACTGCTTCGAGGTGAATTGCTTTAGTGGAGAAACAAACACACAGACATAACCTTTCGTCATACGACAATTTCTTGCGTTAAAGCTTTTTATTACGAATGGGCCAGCGAAATCAATGCCTGAAATAGTGAAAGGGGGGGAAAAAGTGGATCTTTCTGGAGGTAAAGCAGCCATTGATTGCTTGCTTAATACCTTTTGAGCAATAATACAGGTTTTGCAACGCGTGCCGTATGCAGGATTTTATGAGATTTTTAAGTTTAGGAATCCAATAGTTTTGTCTCACGAGTCGAAGCATCAAGGAATTACCACCATACAAAGAAATGTCCTGGATAAATTGCGTAAAGAGATAAGTAAATCTAGAGTTATAAGGCAGAATAAGAGGGTGTCGCTCATTGTAAGACAGATCTGATTGAGATAGTCGACCGTTGACTCTAAGCAGATGATTAGAATCTAAGAATGGGTTAAGCGATATGAGAGAGCTTTTAGAGTGAATTGATTTACCTTCCATAAGTAGGGATAATTCTTTGGGATAATACAGTTTTTGTGACACAAGTGTTAAACGATTCTTAACAAATTCCATTTCTTGAGAAGTAAGGTCATGGGAGTCATAGTGATGACTTTCTTTTTTTTTTAGAATTTAAAGTAAAATCGGAAAATGTAACATATGACATGCATTGCGCGAGGCAACAATCGATCAAGAATGTCTTCTGGACCTTCTTGGACTACGAAAGAGACGACTGCTCTTTGTTCGAGATCTTCGTCGCATGGGGCGAAGGGTGGTGATTCGGGCCATTGAGATATTGGTTGGCGTAGCCATGAGGGACCCTTCCACCAAAAAATGTTAGCCCTCAATTCGGAGGGCGTTAAACCCCGAGTATCCAAATCTGCAGGATTGTCAGCTGATTTGACATGCTTCCAAGTGACGTTACCAACATTGTCTAAAATTTCGCTAGTGCGATTTGCAGCCAAGCCAATACGATGGGTGAATCAGTCCATAAAAAGGTTTGATAGGAATGCACTGGAAAATTCGAAATATAAAATTTGATCAATTTAGAAAGGAGAAGTGCCCCACACAACTCAAGGCGTGGTAAAGACACAGATTTGATGGGTGCCTTTTTCGATTTTGCACAGAGCAATTGAGAATTGAGAGTTCCGACCGAGTGACGGATACGTATATATAACGCGGCGGCATATATGCCTTTTCTGAGGAGTCGCAGAATCCGTGAAATTGGATTTCTGACGAGGGAGAGTATTCTACCCACCGAGGTATTTCAATGTGTTGGATATCCATTAAGGATTCCGCAAATTTCTTCCAAGTTTGGTAGGTCTCAGATTTAATGGGTTCGTCCCATGGAGTTTGTTCGGCCCAAATCCGTTGTATGAGCATTTTTGCGACTATGACAACTGGAGCCAACCAACCGGAAATTATAGATACAACAAGTGGTGTAATTGAAGAATAAAAATTGTCACTTTTGGCATTCCACCGTATTCCTAAGGTTTTAGTATTGCAATCAGTATCGAGATTCAAAAAATTCTCATTCAATATATGCTCTCGAGGGAAATGATCAAGTAAAGAGGGAGTATTAGAGGTCCACTTACGGAGTGGAAACCCCGTTGAATCAAGGAGCTTAATAAGTTCCGATTGAGCTTTTTGTGCAAAATGAATGCTATGAGCCCCGGACAAAACATCGTCGACGTAAAATTCAGATTGTCCAATTTTGAAGCTAGTGGGAACTCGCTTTTTCCAACCTTTGCTAACTCGAGGAGGGTACGAATGGCCAAAAAGGGGCCCAATTGACGCCGAAGGTGACGGTTAGAAGTTCAAAATCTTCAATTTCTAAGTGGGGAGAAGTTCGAAAAAGAATTCGTTGATACGAAGTATCTCTAGGGTCAATCAAAATTTGGCGGTACATTTTCTCTATGTCCGCATTAAACACACACGAATAATTAAAGAGGGTAAGTCTTGTTGTAAAATCGGCCCGGGGTATAACAAATCATTAAGACTGATACCGTTTGAAGAGGAATTAGAGGCAAAAACGATTAGTACTTTAGTTGAAGTACTCTCTGGTTTAATGACCGCATGATGTGGAAGATAGAACGACTTTACATACATTGTTATTTTCGACCTTTTCTTGGGAATTAACTTTTCGCATATGATTTAGAGATAAATACTCAGAAATGACTTTCGAATACTGGGATTTGAAGTCCGCTTTAGAAAATAAAGATTTTTCAGTTCTTGAAAATTGCTTTAGAGCTATGAATCTAGAGTAACCTAAACGATTCTTTGAGGTTTGAGGTTTGAAAGGGAGCCGGACAACGAACCTACCATCAGCGCGTCTGAGAGTAGTTGTCTTATAAAGTTCCTCGCAATAACAATCCTCCTTTGTTCGTATGGACATAGAAGGCAATTCTTTTAACTCCCAAAATTTCCGTATTTGAGAATCTAGATTACTAGAAGTGCTCTCGGACGTTATAGTAATGTTAAATGACTGAAACGAATCTGGAACGGGCCCTGACAAAATCCATCCAAAAATGGTATTTTGAGCCACCAGAGAATTGGATATTACTTTAACGCCGTTGCGAATAATAGAAGGATAAATGTCTGCACCGATCAATAGGTCTACCTGAGACGATTTATTAAAAGAGGGATCGGCTAACTTGAGGCCAATAAAGAGGTCGGGATTTATTATAGAAAATGATGAACTTGGTAAATTGTTCGTGAGAGTTTTAAGCACTATGGCTTGAGCTGAGACAGTTATTTGTGGAGTTTTAAAGGATGTGAGTGAAAACGAACAGAGCTTCTTGGAAGTGACTAAAAGATTACCGCTGATTCCAGAAACAGTAGTGTTCCTCTCGACAAATGGCAGATTTAAACGTTTCTGTATAGACTCCGAGATGAAGGATATTTCGGAACCAGGGTCAATTAGTGCTCTTACGACATGTTCTGTTTCCGTTCCAACTATACAAACCAGAGCCGTAGCCAATAAAATTCTCTTTTGAGATGCAACCATATAATTTTGGTGAGATGATTGACGAACAAATGGCTGCAAAGAAGCAGACATTTGGGAGTTATTTGCAACTTTAGGTTGAGGAGTGGACTGTACTTTGAAGTTATTTCCAACACTGTTGGAACTGGTTGTAGCTAAAGGATTCGTTACAAGGTGGAGTAGTGTATGGTGACGTTTCTTGCAATAACTACAAGAGTACTTGCTAGACCATGATGATTTTGAGTGACTGGTGCCTAAGCAATTATTGCACATTTTGTGCCGACGTACTGTGTCAATTCGCGAAGAAACAGGCATTGCAGAGAAGTTTGGGCATTCGTATATAGAATGATCTGCTGAGCAGATTTTACATTTAGATCCTCCCGCCTTTGCAAAAAACGTGTTAACCTTGTTAGGTTTTTGAGAAACATTTTTTCGAGAGATTTGTTGACTGACCATGACAGGCTTTGAAGAAGTAGTGTCCGAAATGGACTCTAAGGTTTGGAAAAGAGAACTTAAAAATTTGTCTAATCTGAAGACTGTTCCCAGAGGGCTAGTGTATTTTTAGGCAATTTGTTAGCGCAAGCGAACACAAGGATAGGATCCCAATTGTCTTTACAAACTTGATGAATTTTAAGTGCCATTAACGAGTCATTAATTTTGCACTGCAGCAATCGAAATGACTTTGCAGATTCTTCTTGCACCAAGGGCAAATTAAAAAGATTTTTTACTTGATTGTTTACGAGGATCCGAGTATTTTCGTATGCACTACGCAAAGCTTCCCAGGCGAGGGAAAAACTGGCATTAGTCAGAGGGAACTGATTGACAGTCCTCGACGCGTCACCTCTTGTTTTGCATCGGAGATGAAATAACTTTTCAACTTCCCCTAGCTTTGGGTGTTGTATGTATACTGCGTCAAACATATCCCGAAATGCGGTCCATGAAAGATAGTCATCGTGGAATATGTCTGTATCGCAAGGCGGAAGTTTGATGCAGTGAGATGAGTCAGGCTTAAGAGGAGGAATATCAACAGCGGAGGTACTTTTCATGGAACATCTGGTTTTAATTTGTTTTGGAGTTCTAAAAAAAGAGCTAAGCAACTTATATATGTTTCGTTGCTATTTTTATACTGTCTAGGGGAGGTTGCTTTCCAGAAGGTCGGAAGCGCGCACATTCAACATATTTCTGTTTCACTTCTTGCCATAGATCTCTCAATTCAATTTTTCTTGCTTCCAATGTCATGTCGGTGTGGTTCTGTTCAGGAACCTCTTCGACGGAGGCGTGAAATTTCACAAGTAAATCCGCCGCGAAAATTTATTCGTCTAAAACTGACATGGTTAGGCAAGTAATCGAGAGAAAAGTCTAGAAGATAGGACTTTGAGAATGTAAATGTGAGAAAATTTTGTGGTAACTTGAGTAGGAAAACCACAAGAGTCCAGTAAGAAATTGATTCAGGATAAATGAGTGAAGTGCGAAGGAACAAATTTGAGAATGAAATAACTTTTCCCAAACGAGAAAGAGGAAGAGAAAAGAAATCTTTAAGATTCTCAATGAATTGAGTTTTGTTGAATTTAGAAGGTTGCCAAGTTTCCCAAGGGGAAGAGGAAAAAAAAAAAAATCTTCAATTGGGATTGTACAATAAAAACAAGAAATGTTTTTGAAAACAAAAAGAAAGAAGAAAGGACTTTAAGATTTTCTTGGAATCCTGCTGAGTTAAATGAATTAGAGATAAAGGTTCTAAAGCCTTTTCGTTTATTTTCAAAGTAGTTTGTAACCAGCAGATAAGTCAAAGAGAGTAAATGATGGCTTAAATGAAATTTCAGCAAAGGATATCAATGAAAACGAAAAAGTTTTCAATGAAGTTTGAAATGTTTGAAAAACTCGACACCTATTTTCAAAAGCGATGGATAAACTTGGAAAATCAAACAAGAATCTCAAAGAGGAGATATCAAATGAAAACGAAAAAGTTTTCAATGAAGTATTAAAATGTTCGAAAAACTCGATACCTATTTTAAAAAACCGAAAAAGAAACCTGAAAAATCAAAAAAGAATCTCAAAGAGGAGATATCAAATGAAAACGAAAAAGTTTTCAATTGAGTTTGAAAATGTTGTAAAAAACTCGACAATTATTTTTAAAGAGCGATAAAGAAACTTGAAAAATCAAAAATGAATCTCGAAAAAGAGGTATCAAATAAAAACGAAAGATTTTCAATTGAGTTTGAGAATGTTGGAAAAAACTCAACAACTGTTTTCAAAGATCGCAAATGTAACTTGAAAAATCAAAAAATTAATCTCGAAAAAGAGATATCAAATAACAAAGATGAAAAATTAAATTTTCAAAATATATGCTTGGTAGCAAACTGACTTAAAAAGAGTTTTTCCCATAAATGTTTATAGTAAAATTTCAAAATGTTAGAAAAAAAGTTTTATCAAATGGTCAAACTGGGAACCAGTTACAAAATCCAAAATTCACAAAATGTATTTTCACTTATTTTGATTATATTTATAAGAAATGCACAAATGAGATAAAATAATGTTTAAAACTTGTTGCCGTTAAGATAGTTTGAAAACCGAACGAGGTAACTGTATTTCAAGTAACTGTTAACAAAAAAAAAATTGTTGTATAGAGATATGCCACCGTTTGCTTCTTATACGAACCGGTATTAAAAGAGACACTTTAAGAAAAAACGGTGCAAGAAAAAACCGTTTTACCGAACTTTAGAAAGTACAGTGATATTTGGAAGCACGAACAGCCAAAAGACTTTAAAAGAACTGAAGTTATTGATTCTCAGAAGAATCTTTACAAATTGAATATGGCTTATTGCAAAGTATATCACAAAAGATGATTAATGTAATTGACTCAATAAAAAGAAAAAAACACTAGCGAAAAGCGATATTAATAAAAAAAGAGAAAGAGCGCGACGCAAAGTTTCCCATTGAGAATTGAAACCAATTGTATTTATGCATTTACTTTATAGTTTTACAAAAAATTACTTTAATAAAATAAAATGCCAATCAATAGTTAAAAAACTTTATACTAACCTGTACAATTTTGATTTAAATATGTCTGGAACTCTGGAACACTGTTGTCTTCTTTGAAGATTTTCTTTCTGTTGATTTGTTGTTTCTTCTTATGATCGTCCTTCTCCGTTGCACCAATCGAAGCAATGGTGTTTATCCTTGTCGCACCAATCGAAGCAATGGTCGACTTTTTAAATTATATTTGCTTGGCAACTAGCAATAAATTTCGCCTGCAAGGCGAAGGAGCTGTCACAACTTTTCACTAAAGTTTTCGGCTGCGAAAAAAGTTGCGATAATAATTTGCTGATGGATAACCCTGTAGCGCGGTGTTCTCAGCACGGCAGCAACTGAATGTTGATTGATGGTGAAGCACTTTTTGGTGTAGTGCTCTAGGCAGCAGTGGCCTGTTGAAGATAAAGCATTTTTTGATGTGGTGCTCTTGGCAGCAGTGGCCAGTTGGGGGTTGATTCTTAAACTGTTGCAGCGGCGGCCGGCGGGGCGATTTCGGCAAGTAGTGGTGGCAGAAACACAAAATTGCCACGGAAATGCAGCAATTATTGTTTTGTGGTGACTGTACTTCTTTGTCGCGTGGTGATGACGTCAAGTGCCGCGTGGTGGTAAAGGTGCAGCAAAACTTGCAACGTGGGTGTGGTCGCAAAAAATCTGTCGCCAAGATACGAGCTGAAGCAGATCCTTGCCTGCAGGACCAAATGTTCGGCACATAAATGGCCAAAAGAATAATGGGAGGATAACTCACCCAGTAGTACCAGCAGATGTACCACCAACGAAGCGCAGCAGCAGCGACCACCAAGTCTCCACTACGACAACAGCAACTCGAACCAATAAAAAAACCACCAGATGTGGGTTTCATCCAAAAAGCAGAAATCCTTTTTTTGTATGTAGTTTTAAGTTTTATTTGTACTTTCCGTTGTAGTTTTAACAATATAATTTCTTTAAATTTTAGTTTTAAGTAGGTTAAGATATGTAAGGTAACTTTAAGTTAAATAATTTTAAGTTGAATTTTACTTTTTTTATAGATTTAAGTTAAAGAGATGCCGACTTGGGTGAGAGACAAATTTTGAAAGAATAAAAATCAAATAATGACAGGAAAGGCCAGCAAGGAAGATAACAGAAAACCAGTATTTTAGAATACTGGGTTTCTGTTTCTTATGCCGGAAACACAAAGTGTTTGGGGTGTTCTTGCACATTACGCATGGCCGCGCTGTGGATGGAAGGCGCGTTGCGCGGCATCGGCCACTGAGCGGTTACAAGTCGTAATGCGCACGAACAAATTTCCAAAAAATATTAACTAAATACGCAGTTCGAACCAAAATTCAATCATTTATATATTATAAAAAAAACCGAAGCCCTATGTAGAATAGTTTTGTTATTATTGCGGAAAAATGTTTGTAATGTATAAAAAAACATTAAAAAGGCTCGAAGATAAAATGGCTTAGGTTGCTAAGATGAAATATAATTTTCAAAAAAAAACTTTGCATAAGTTAAGTCAACAGTACACAATGACTCTTTAAACAATTAATGATTTCAAACAAGAATAATAAGCAATTTTTATTTAATTTTTAATGGAAATAAAAAAAAAATTGTTTCAAATAAGCTTCTCTTTAAAGTCATTTATCTCAGTTCGAAAACTTTTGGGGTAAGGCCGTCTTGGTACTGAGCGCTTCATTTTTGCCTCAAAAATTTTGTATGAATACACTATCCAGTGTATATAGAGATCAGTGGTATTGAAAATACAAAATATAATAAATGATTTCAATTTTTTTTATAGTTGTTTATGGAAAACTTCCCCAAAAATGAAAATTTCAGCCTTGCTACAAATCTTCCTGCCAATCCAGATGCTATTAAGGAAATCGAAACTCTCTTCCGTGAAATCTTGAAAGATGGCATATCTTTTGGTGCCAAACAAATTGAAAGTGGTTCTCTAGCAGCTATTTGTGCAAATAAAATGTTGGTAAGTTCCTTCTAAACAAGCGTTTTTTATGTAATTAAACTTATTCATTTTTTTAAAAGGCACGAAATACCAACTTGAATTTAGATGACATCTTTTATACTTTTAAAACACCCGAAATGATTTTCATTGGAAATTGTCTAGAAAAAATGGAAAACTCATTTGACATTTACAAAAAATTTGATATTGACTGTAGCGTGGAGGTAGTATTTCTTTCAACAAGACCGGAATTTGAACGAAAAGGAATCGCTAGATCATTGACACAATTTTCGATTGATTTTTTAAAAGATTTCGGAAATGGCCTTTTGCCGGATGAAGATTTCCCAAAGCATATACAAGGCAGAAGACCAAAAGTTATTTGTTCGGTTTTTTCAACTAAGTTTACACAAATTATTGGTCAGAAACTTGGCTTTGAAAATGTTGTTACGGTTCCATATACAGAGATAGAATATAATGGATTTAAATTTTCCGACATATTGGATCCTATTCATGACTACACAACATTTGCTGTAAAGAGACTATAAATAAACAATTTTTGTGTACCTATTGTGTGTTTTCAATTTAGCCTGAATAATTATAGCTCTCTACTCTATCTTATCTAGCTATGTCACAAATAAAAAACGCTGCATAAAATGAACAAGTTAATTTTTAACTTAATGTATTTAATTAAATTGTTTTTATTTAACTGAAACAAAGAGGCTGAGAAAATGATGTTAAAGGGTCACCACGCCACACGGGTTAAGATTAAGCGAACTTGCATTGGTTTTTTGGTAAAAAAAACTTATAGGTACATAATATTATGTATGTGAGAATGTAATTTAAAAAAAGAGCTACCAAATAATAGTTTTATTTAGCTTTTAGTTTGTTTACTTTTTCCAGAATTTGAACCCGAAGTAAAGACTGTATACTTTTGATGCATTATAGCGATTCTATATTTAATTGTGGTGTAGTCTCCATGTTGTGTGCAAATTTTGATAAAAAAGGAAAATAAAAATGTATGCATTTTTTTTTACTTTTTATAAGTAGTTTAAATTTATTTATTGAATAGTATCACAACATTAATTTCTTATTTTGGTTAAGCGACGCGTTTCAGTCTCGGGTATAATCATCGGGCTTTAATTCATTGATTCGTGTTGTTTTGACGAAATTCAATTTATGCTTATAAAACAAAAATTGAATTTCGGCAAAACAACACGCGTCAATAAATCAAAGCCCTGAGATCGAAACGCATCGCTAAACCAAAAAAAGAAATTAATGTTGCGATTCTATATGGTAGAAGAAATGCTGTTCGCCCGTAAAAAGCCTCTTATCGCTGATATTTAATGTATATAGTTCCTTTAGAGTTCCTTTTAATAATTAGAACAATAACATTTTAAACTTAATTAAAAGACACTTCTATCATTATCCGTTTTTTATTTTCAGAATTGATCCATATGGATCATCATACAACAACATACATAACAACAACAACTCATGAACCTGCTCTTTATCGGGTTCACGTTTCATGATCCGAAAACAGACTTCTGCCTCTTCTCACTGTGAGGGTGTTTTAAGATGATCCATATGGATCATGGGTCGTAATAAAAAACGGCTATTATTTCGTAGATATTTATTTCAAAATAAGTATAAATCAATATCTAGTTCTCGATAAAACACAAATACTTTGGTAGTGGCGGTATTTTTAAATCATATTCAGTAATATTCTGCTCACCTTTAATATTATAGCCCCCTTCATTTATTTCAAATAGAGACGACTTATTCATAAAAAGATTTTATCAAACAATGAATAATAAAAACTAACCCTCATCGTGATTTCGGCTACATAATCAACAACAATTTCAATTGGGAATTGATTAATTTCCAACGAAAAAAAAAAAAAAATCCAATTTCAGTATATGATTTTCAATTACAATACCGTAGATTTATAACACCCCGTAGATTCGCAGACACATAAGAGATATAAGGATATCCCTTACTGATCCTGTTGGCACTTAACAATTATTTGAATGACGATGCAACGATCTATTATTATGCAAGAGGGTAAAATACTGGATTATCAAAAAAACAACAAAAAACTTTAATCTCTGACCAAAATTGAACCATAGTTAGTTTAAAGCTGCCTCTTCGAGTGCATAAAACCATCCGGAGAAAAAAAATGACAAGGACATGAAAAGCAATTGCGGAAAGAGTATTGAGTTAATTCCTTTTGTTATTAGAAAAGGACATAATTCAGTTTTGATCCTCTTTTAATTTTCTTTCAATTTTAAAATTAACAAAAAAATTAAAAAGCGGATTTTGATTGACAGCCAGACAAAGGATAATATGAAAACGAATTGAGGAGGAAGTGTTGAATAGTTAAAAAGTTGATATACATATGTGTGTATGTATACATATGTAGGTATAATTTTAAAAATGAAGTAACATAAGAACTTATTCTAATGGGTAAAGTAAAAAAATAAAAACATTTATGTTGTTTGCCAAAATAGATTGAAGATAAGTAGAAAGGGAAAGCTCTGCAAGCAAAAAACTCCCCGATGGCAAAAATATTGGATTATGTAAATCAAATATCTAGGTCTTATTTATAAAAATAGTCTAACTTTGGAAAATGTGTTCAAAAACCTTGTTTATTGTTGTCTAATAACTACCTAACTAATACACAAGAGTAGATTGTCTTAACCTTGAATAATAATGAATAATGTGTTCAAACATGAACATGCGGTTCTTATCTTCAGATAACCCAATGTGTGTGGTAAATAAATATAACACAGATCATCGTGAACATGCACTGACGGTTATCTACAGATAAATAAACCATTCAATAAAACATAGATAAGTAAGAAGAATATAGAGACAAGGAATATGTAAATAATACACATGTAAAAATAGTATTTAAGGGAGATATGTTGTTTAATAAAATCAGTATTATTTGGAATTTACAACTCCGAGTATTACTCAAACATTTGGTCCATCGAGCCCGATATGAACCAGAAACATTTGGTCCTTCGAGTATTTTAAAAAATTTTCCTCCACCAGTGGTAAGAGATTTTTTAAAGCACGAACTAGTGTCCTAATAGCGTTGTCAGAGCTACAAATACTGGCAGGAAAACAAAACAACAATCACAAACAGTGAAGAAAGCCTTGTCAGAGCTAAAATACTGACAGAGTGAAAATTAAAACAAGAAAGTGAAAAGCGTAGTCAGAGCTAAAATACTGACAAAGTGAAAAATGCAACAATCAAAGAACAAATTATTAAAATAAAAAAACAAACAACAACAATGTCTTCAAACCTCGTTGAAAGAATACAAAAATTCCTAAAAGACAGTGATCTTGAAAGCGAAGCAACCTCATCCAACAAATTAGATGAATTTGAAGCAATAAAACAACAGATAGTAGTTGCACTGAACAAATATAAAATAAATCAACATGAAATAAAGAAAATGATCATGAGAACAAAAAATTCACAGACTGCTGCCCAGATTACAGAAAGGGGAGCTAATGTCATAGACGTATCAAAAATACATACGATAATGGACAATCTTAAAAAAACAATAGAAGATGCAAAAACAGAGGCGACTTACAGTCCTCATCACAAAACTATATGGATTGGAAAAGTTAAACGATGGAATGAACGGTTACAAACACAGCTGTCTAAGGTGAATCCTATCGAAGAAGAAAAATTCAGAGAAGACAACTACATAATCTAGTTGGAAGTTGATTTGGAATTGCTTCTAGACAAACTAGAAGGAAAAAATAGAGCCACAGAATTTTATACATGTGCAAATGTATCAACAAGAAGTCCTAAAATCGAATTGCCAAAATTCGATGGGAAAATTGAAGAGTGCAAAATATTCTCCGATCTGTTCATCGATGCTGTTCACAATAATAGTGAACTTCCAGATTCAATGAAACTAAATCATTTGCGATCATGCATCACTGGAGAAGCTCGAACATCAATTGCTAGCCTCATACAAGGATCTTCAGCAAACTACAAAGAAGCGTGGAAGACTCTCACCAGAAGATTCGAGAATAAGAGGCTTAATGTTTCTACACAGATGAACCACTTACTCGACATTCCATTGATGAACACTACATCATATACAAGTTTATTTCAGACTCTTGAGTCACAAAATCAAACGATGATTCGAATTAAAGAACTCAACAGGTACTTTGGAAATTTCCAATCAGACACATTACAAGAGAAACAACAATGTAACAAAATTACGTCAGTGGTCACATCGTCAATGGATAAAGTCCGGGAGCTGGGAGAAGTTGCGGAAAGTCCTATTCAAGAAGACACAACCTTGGGAAAGTCAACAACACATAATGATGAAGAAAGAAACAGAAGTAATCATCAGCTTACCTATGAAATACCGACAAACGATAAAACAAATGAATATTTGGAGGAGATTCTAGCTGAGAAGAAATCATCCATGCAAATCTTGGATACTCATATCAAATGCTCTAACAGTGAAATGAAAATACAAGCAAAAGATTAAAATAGCAAAAAACGCCTCTATCAAAACAAATGATGAAGATTCACCTTCAGTGCATCTAGCAACATCACAAGGAAAGGTCAACAGCGTCACAGCTCTTACAAGAGAAATCGAAAAGGTACTGGTCAAATCAAAGACACCTCGGGCATACGTCATATTTGACAACGTCATTAGCAAAAGGCCAATCCGTATTGCAAAGAAGGTTGTCTTCCCCATCTGGGACTATTCAAACCATAATTTTGTGAGAAGCAATTCAATGCGTGATCATGACACAGAGAAAAAACATCGATTCTCTGGTGATCCAAAATACAATTACTCAAACAGAGATTTTCATGTGATGATATCTATGACGTTACCACCTTCAGGAAAGTATGCTCGAACTAAGATAAGGAAAATCGTGGTACCAAACAGCAATTATAAGATTCACAAGGAACAAATGTGGGTCATGGATTATGGTAAGGAGAAACCCTACGAGCATCAGCATTTGAAGGAAAACATGGTACTGAGCAACGCCATACTTTCGACTTTGCTAACTACAGTCCAATATCAAAAGAAGAAAGTATTAAACTGAAAATTCAAGGGGACCTAAAACAGTTCAAGGAAGAAAACACTCACCTTAAGGACTTGGACTTTCACCACGTAAGCGGTCACAGCGGATTTATGATAAGTTGCATCTTGCTCATTATTTTAGTTATTTATATAGTACGGGGCATTATACTTAAAAATAAAAGAATTTAAACATTTTGTCGGCCCGAAGAATGTTCAAACATGAACATGCGGTTCTTATCTTCAGATAACCCAATGTGTGTGGTAAATAAATATAACACAGATCATCGTGAACATGCACTGACGGTTATCTACAGATAAATAAACCATTCAATAAAACATAGATAAGTAAGAAGAATATAGAGATAAGGAATATGTAAATAATACACATGTAAAAATAGTATTCAAGGAAGATATGTTGTTTAATAAAATCAGTATTATTTGGAATTTACAACTCCGAGTATTATTCAAACATAATGTGATATTTATTTTTTTTAAATAAAGAATATTTCTACCAATTTTAAAATAGTTAGACAGTGTCTAAATAGAAAAAAAATTTATAAATACGACTGCTAGATTCTATATAACCTCCAAAAAACAAAGAAAAAATAATATATGAACGTAATTTATTTATGATTTATTTGATAAGAATGAAAAAAATATTTTTTACATAAAATAATAGTTTGTTGATTAATAATATATTGATAAAAAACAGTGTTAGATATAGTAAATTAGTTGTTGTTCTTATATATCCAACAACCCTCCTCAACGGTAAGCTTTATCTAATCCCGTTAGCTTAGATAAAGTTTTTAATTTCTCCTTGCCCAATGGTTTTGCCATCATATCAGCTGCCATGTGTTCGGTTGGACACCATTTCAACTTGATGATATTTTGTTCAATTAATTGTCGAACATAATGGTATTTTGTAGAAATATGCTTTGTTTGATTGCTAAATTTGTTGTTTTCACTAAGCTTGATGCATGATTGATTGTCCTCAAACATTATAACAGGTTCAAGTTGTTTCTTTTCAAAATCCTTGTATAATTTTAATAACCGCATACATTCCTGACTATAGCTTCTGAAAGGGAAATATACTCTGCTTCTGTTAACGGCAAGGCTGGGCAGGTTTGTTTTCGACATGCCCAACTCAAAGGTCCTCCATTAAACATGAATAAATAGCCTGTATTTGATTTTCTTCGTTTTGATCTTGAGCCTAGTTAGCATCTGCATATATCCTGTAAGTATATTCTTTGTTAAAACTTTCAAATTTAATATTCGAAAGTAGCGAACCGATGTTGTAGTCGAAATTTACAAAAATTTTTAAAAAAGGGACCACACAAATTTGAAAAAAATTAACAGTAAAAACACGAAATTTAACTTCTTTTTTTTATCAACCTATTTTTATTTAAAAATTTAAAATGGTGCAATGATGCAATGATGCATTCGAACTGACATGCAGCTCATCATCAGCGAAACCTCGATTAACTGGCTGAACACAATGCCCTGCTGCAACTGGAATCGGAGCTGCAGCTGTTGCTTTCAAAAAATTTCGGAAGTCGTTTTTTTATCTGCCCACAATGAGCTGTACAGCTTTTTATATATTTTAAAGGAAAAAAACAACCAAGACTTTATTATTCACTTTTTTAATTTCCAATATTTTTCTTTTAATTAATATTTTTTTCCGCGACACAAATTAGCACTAAAAACTCACAATATTTGTTTGCGGCTCTTTTTTTCTTCATATAAATTGAAACGTCAAAAGTGCTGCACTTGAAAAAGTTAAAAGTTGGTGAAATTTTGCAGTACCGTCTGCTGTGTTGCGTGTGTTCGTAACATTGAATTTGTGTGTATTCAATATTTTGACAGCTATTCAGTTGCAACTTCCAGTTGCAACTCCGTTTCCATTGTGTTTAGCCAGTAACACTAAAATAAAATAACAAAAAAAAAACCCAATTATGGGTTTCCAGAAGTGCCAAAGATGTATGGTTTACCGAAAATCTAGAAACCAGGTGATAAAATGCGAAAAATTGTTTCAAAAATAAATTCACCACTCGTTAAAGTCTCCAAACGGCTAGCTGAAGAAATGAAGTTGTATGGAAGATTTGAGAGTGCTAGTGTTTTAATACTTTTGATTTTGTCGATAAAGTGAAAGAAATATGTATACAAGACGATGAGTCTATAGTCTCTTTTGATGTAGGCTTCTACATTGTTTCCAAGTATACCGGTCGATACAGCTATAGATTCACTCAAATTACATGTATGGAAAAAAAATATAGAAGAAAGAAAAATATAGTGTATTTAAGAGCAGCAAAAGTTTGTATGTCGCATAATTTTTTCGTTTTCCGTGACAAATTCTACAGAAACAACAATGGAACGAGTATGGGAAACCCTTTAGCCGCGTTTTATTATCGCCAACAACCCATATGGTTCACCCCGATATAATAAAACGATACGGATCCTAATGACAACAGTGCTGTATGCTCAACTCTTTTTGTCTTATGTTTGTTTATTTTTCATGTAGATGCTGTCCTTTTTCCTTTCACTACAGTTTGTACTCCTTACCGACTGAAGAGCCGTCTACCTGCCAGAATAAGAACTTATTTCTGGTTCCATAAATCAAACCCCGATAGAAACCTAGATCCAAATTTGTTTTTGTATTACGTGTTAAAAGATAACCCCGACCCAGACCCGTAGATAATAAAACGCGGCTTTTGTCGCCTCTCATCGCTGCAGCCATCATGTCTAAATTTGAACCGGATTTAAGATAAAAGGGCTTTTCACCTAGAATCTGGCTTAGATATGTTGAAAAAGAATACGGTAAATGAAACTCTAAACATACTAAACAACAGATATGACACCATCAAGTTTACGTATGAGGAAGAAAACGACCAAAATTCCATTCCGTTTTTAGATGTTTTATGTAAGAAGCGCAATAAGAAAATAGAGTTTGACGTATTCAGAAAAACCATATCAACTGATCGCTACACCACGAAGGACTCTTTTTGCTTGTAACAACACAAAATAGCCGCGTTTAAGTCAATGGCACATAGATTGTGCAAGCTTCCACTTTCCATTGGAAATTTGAATAAGGAATTTGATTTCATTGTTCACTTAGCAGATGTTAATGGTTTTGAGAAGAAGGTTGTGGAAAACATTGTGAGAAAATAATCCAATTGAATTAAAAAACATGAAATGTCCACACTGTTCAGCCAAAATTATTCCGCCACAAAGTTCCGCATCTGCATATATGCATATATCCTGTAAGTATATTCTTTGTTAAAACTTTCAAATTTAATATTCGAAAGTAGCGAACCGATGTTGTAGTCGAAATTTACAAAAATTTTTAAAAAAGGGACCACACAAATTTGAAAAAAATTAACAGTAAAAACACGAAATTTAACTTCTTTTTTTTATCAACCTATTTTTATTTAAAAATTTAAAATGGTGCAATGATGCAATGATGCATTCGAACTGACATGCAGCTCATCATCAGCGAAACCTCGATTAACTGGCTGAACACAATGCCCTGCTGCAACTGGAATCGGAGCTGCAGCTGTTGCTTTCAAAAAATTTCGGAAGTCGTTTTTTTATCTGCCCACAATGAGCTGTACAGCTTTTTATATATTTTAAAGGAAAAAAACAACCAAGACTTTATTATTCACTTTTTTAATTTCCAATATTTTTCTTTTAATTAATATTTTTTTCCGCGACACAAATTAGCACTAAAAACTCACAATATTTGTTTGCGGCTCTTTTTTTCTTCATATAAATTGAAACGTCAAAAGTGCTGCACTTGAAAAAGTTAAAAGTTGGTGAAATTTTGCAGTACCGTCTGCTGTGTTGCGTGTGTTCGTAACATTGAATTTGTGTGTATTCAATATTTTGACAGCTATTCAGTTGCAACTTTCAGTTGCATCTCCGTTTCCATTGTGTTTAGCCAGTAACACTAAAATAAAATAACAAAAAAAAAACCCAATTATGGGTTTCCAGAAGTGCCAAAGATGTATGGTTTACCGAAAATCTAGAAACCAGGTGATAAAATGCGAAAAATTGTTTCAAAAATAAATTCACCACTCGTTAAAGTCTCCAAACGGCTAGCTGAAGAAATGAAGTTGTATGGAAGATTTGAGAGTGCTAGTGTTTTAATACTTTTGATTTTGTCGATAAAGTGAAAGAAATATGTATACAAGACGATGAGTCTATAGTCTCTTTTGATGTAGGCTTCTACATTGTTTCCAAGTATACCGGTCGATACAGCTATAGATTCACTCAAATTACATGTATGGAAAAAAAATATAGAAGAAAGAAAAATATAGTGTATTTAAGAGCAGCAAAAGTTTGTATGTCGCATAATTTTTTCGTTTTCCGTGACAAATTCTACAGAAACAACAATGGAACGAGTATGGGAAACCCTTTAGCCGCGTTTTATTATCGCCAACAACCCATATGGTTCACCCCGATATAATAAAACGATACGGATCCTAATGACAACAGTGCTGTATGCTCAACTCTTTTTGTCTTATGTTTGTTTATTTTTCATGTAGATGCTGTCCTTTTTCCTTTCACTACAGTTTGTACTCCCTACCGACTGAAGAGCCGTCTACCTGCCAGAATAAGAACTTATTTCTGGTTCCATAAATCAAACCCCGATAGAAACCTAGATCCAAATTTGTTTTTGTATTACGTGTTAAAAGATAACCCCGACCCAGACCCGTAGATAATAAAACGCGGCTTTTGTCGCCTCTCATCGCTGCAGCCATCATGTCTAAATTTGAACCGGATTTAAGATAAAAGGGCTTTTCACCTAGAATCTGGCTTAGATATGTTGAAAAAGAATACGGTAAATGAAACTCTAAACATACTAAACAACAGATATGACACCATCAAGTTTACGTATGAGGAAGAAAACGACCAAAATTCCATTCCGTTTTTAGATGTTTTATGTAAGAAGCGCAATAAGAAAATAGAGTTTGACGTATTCAGAAAAACCATATCAACTGATCGCTACACCACGAAGGACTCTTTTTGCTTGTAACAACACAAAATAGCCGCGTTTAAGTCAATGGCACATAGATTGTGCAAGCTTCCACTTTCCATTGGAAATTTGAATAAGGAATTTGATTTCATTGTTCACTTAGCAGATGTTAATGGTTTTGAGAAGAAGGTTGTGGAAAACATTGTGAGAAAATAATCCAATTGAATTAAAAAACATGAAATGTCCACACTGTTCAGCCAAAATTATTCCGCCACAAAGTTCCGCATATCTTTTTCCTACATACCAGCAATCACAAATCAACTACGGAAAACCTTCGAGAAAGAAAACATACACATAGCCTACAACAACAACGGTAAGCTGAAAATATTCTTGGTTCAACCAAAGATGTCACACCAACAAGTGATTAAATTTCTCCAAGCACAACAAGTCAGCTTGAAGGCTTTCAACGAGTTATTACAAAATAAAAATGCTGCTCTCAAAGCTGAATTGGCGAAACAATATGCAGTACAAAAAAGCATCATCAAAACTTTAACCGAGTTGCAGACACAGCAAAAAGAACCGAACAAAAGTAGCGAACACCATTGCCAGTGGCATTGCGGAGTTTATATATCGACCAGAAGATGGTCTAACATTTGATAGCTGGTTTGTAAGGTTCGAAGACGTGTTTATTAGTCCAGATGGAGTTTTAGAAGAAAGTGAAAAAGTACGACTACTACTCCGTAAATTAAATCCCGTTGCATTTGAACGATATGCCAATTTTATCTTACCAAAAACACCCAAAGACATCAGTTTCAAGGACACCATTACGAAACTAACCACACTTTTTGGTAGACAAGAAATACTTTTCAGTGCCAGGTTCAAGTGTTTGCAAACGTCTAAGAAAGACAATGAAGACATCGTATCCTATGCGGCTCGAGTAAACAGGAACTGCGTTTACATTGGTTTGCAATCCACCAAAGACGCTGATGTGCGAACACTCCTATCAAAACTTGATTCCGACTCGACCCAGAAGCCAACGTTGTACTCACTAGTTGTTTAAGCTCAACGAATATCCAACATTAAAGAGGATTCAAGTTTCGTTGAAACAAACTCTTTATTTGGCGGTACAAGCTATTCACAGTGGAAAGTCATGGAAAAAGAAAGAAGTGACCAAACAGCAGTCAAGCAGCCATCAAAGTTCTTCGTCGCAAAAGGGGCCCAGAACACCATGCTGGGGCTGTGGCGAGATGCATTATGCCTATGAATGTAACTTTGCTAATCACAAATGCAGTAAATGTTTACGCGTAGGCCATAAAGAGGGCTATTGCTCTGCAAAACCGACGCAAAGAGGCACTTCGTTCAACAACGATCGACAGTCAAATAACGATCGAAAATATAAAAAACGTCGACAAAAACCAGCGTTACACCGCTCAATTCAACAAGTGGGTTGTGTAAGGTCCCAGAAGAAGTACATAACTGTCCTGATGAACAACTTCCCAATTAAGCTACAGCTTGACACAGCGTCGGATATAACAATCGTTTCTGAGAATGTCTGGAGAAGTGTTGGATCTCTTACGAAAGCAGTCACAACTCAACGAGCTAAAAGCGCAAGCAATACCGCAATCAAACTCACAGGAGAGTTTGGTTGCGACATGGAGTTTCAAGGGAAGTATTTATTTCGTAAAGTTTTTGTATCAAATCTTACTTCGCTCAATGTTTTAGGCACAGATTGGATAACCAAATTCGATTTATGGGATCAGCCTTTTAACACGATTTGCAATGCAGTTACATCAGCTCATTACGATTTCATTACTGAAATGATAAAAAAATTTCCGAGGGTCTTCGAAGAATCAATGGGGTGTTGTACCAAACAAAAGTACACTGGCATCTGAAACCAAGTGCCGTTCCGGTTTTCATGGCAAAACGACCGCTTGTTTATAGCATTAAGTCGGCACCTGGGGCATTTCAACAAATAGTCGATGCTATGATGTCAGGACTTGACGATGTGTCAGGATATTTGGATGATTTCATAGTTAGTGGCAAAGATGAAAGAACACATCAACAAAATCTAGAAAGACTTTTTCAACGACTTTTGGACGAATGTGTTTTCATGGCACGACAAATTAAATATAATTCATGGCACATAATTGACCGAAACGGAATTCGACCTGACCCTGCAAAAATAGATGCAATAAAAACCATGCCTGTTTCGGGAAATATTAATCAATTGAGATCTTTCCTCGGTGCTGTTAATTATTATGGCAAATTTATAAGGCAAATGAAAGAGATAAGATCTCCACTTGATGAATTGTTGAAAAATAATTCCGAATGAAAGTGGTCAAAACAGTGCCAGTGTTCTTTTGAAAAATATAAAGAAATTTTAGCATCAGACCTAATATTGTGTCACTATAATCCGAAGTTACCAATCAAAGTAGCGGATTCATCAAGCGTTGAAATTGGCGCATATATTGGTCATGAGTTTCCTGATGGAAAAGAAAAAGTAATTTGCCATGCCGAAAGGATAACTTACTGCACACGGCCACATAAAGTATCAAATGAACTGCAACCGTTTTTCTCACGTCGAGATGAAATTTCGTTATGTCATTGTTGCTTGTTGTACGGAAATCGGGTAATTATACCAAGTCAATTTCGAGTCCGAATTTTGCAACAGCTACACAAAGATCATCCAGGTATTCAACGTGTGACCGCATCGGCCCGAAATCACGTGTACTGGCCTAACATCGATTGTGAGATTAAGGACTTTGTTCGACAATGTCAAGACTGTGCACTGAACGCAAAATCTCCAATCAAAACTGGCCATTAGCTGAGGTACCGATGCATCGCGTACACATTGATATAGCAGGTCCAGTCAATGGCAAGTATTTTTGCTAATGATCGACGCATACTCAAAATGGCCTGAAATATTTCAAACACCAACGATCACCACAAGCGCTTGCATATAAAAGCTGTCAAAAATGTTTGCAAGATTTGGAAATCCTCCAGAACTTGTTTCAGATAATAGAACACAGTTCACTTCAGAACAGTTTGAGATGTTTTGTGCTGAACAAGGTATCTTGCATCTCAGAACAGCTCCTTTTAATCCGCAATCAAACGGACAAGTTGAAAGGTTTGTAGATACACTAAAACGGACTTTGAAAAAGTTGAAGCAGGAGGGGACGACGAAGGAGAATCTACAGACTTTCCTCATGAGCTACAGATCAACTCCGTGCAAAAGTGCACCTGAGTCGAAATCGCCTGATCATCTTTTTATTGGGAGAGGCTTAAGGACTAATTTAAGCCTTCTAAGTCCAAAATCTGCATCGGTTCCAACAAGACGAAACTATGATATGGAACAAAGTTACAATAGCAAACACGGAGCCAGATCTCGACACTTTAATATTGGGCAGAGTGTTTACGCAAAGGTTTATAAACAAAATAGTTGGTCATGGATGCCTGGAGTGGTAATTTTCAAGAAAGGTGAGGTTGTATATGGCATCAAACTTGCAAACGAGCGAATAATTCGTTTTCACACTAATCAGTTAAGGCCAAGGTTTACGCAGCAGTCAAAGACAGATCTCAACATATTGTTAGAGGATTTCAATTTGCCAACACAGAAATCGAGTCTACATCAGCAGGATAAACTATCGCAGTTACCACCATCTGATGGTAAATTTGAAGAAACATCATCAGCAGCTTCAACGCCCCCAGCGTCTTCAGCAGATCTAGTGGAGCTAAGGCGCTCAACAAGACAACGAAAGCGTCCAGATTATCTCAAAGATTACGTCTAATTAAAAGAGGGAGATGTTGAGGCAATGCCGAATATTATTACAAAGCATCTGGCAATGACATTCTTCCACAGATGTCAATAGCTGTGTTTGGTAACGTGAAATTTCTTGCAAAATTGCACAAATTTTCACAAATTGTCACAAATTCCTGGGGGGTCATTCCGTAATTTACTGAACGATTATCAGCAAAACGATAATCGTCGACGAGATCGTTCATTATTTGCTTCACGTATCTCGACTACTATCGTCTCGTCTATCGTTTACAGTTTGAGAGCGTTTGATGTAACTCAGGTGGAGCTGAAAAATCAAATAATTGTCATAACTGTCAATAAAATAAATTTGTAGAGTTTTTGTTTTGTGCTTGGTGCGATTAACAGATTTGATAGATAAATTGGTAATTAATAAGGAAAACATTGAAAAGAACTTAAATTCTTCAAAAGGTTAAGTTTTCTCACAGCGTGTATTGCTTTAGTTAGTAACTAGTGGTTTGGCGAGGGAAGAGGCGTATAAAATTGTTCAGAGCAATGCAATGAAAGTGAAACAAAACAACAGTGATTTTCTGGCCGAATTGAAACAAGATAAACCTTTACTTAAAGTTATTAACTCGGAAAAACTTGAATCTTTGTTTGATTTGAAATATTATACAAAGCATGTAGGTCACATATATAGCAAGGTTTTCAATTAGGCTGAGTAGCAATGAAAATTTGTTAGGGAAAAAGTGAAACTCTACACCTGCTGCTATAATATATCATAACCATGATCTTCATTTTCCAAATTTCCAATTAATATTCACGATGTACTTGATAAATATGCAAAAAATATAACTTTTTGAACAAAATATATGCGTTTACTTTTTCAAGGTTCATAATGTCATTTTTTCGGCATGAGTTGTTGTTGTAATTATTTTGGACACTGTGCTTTGCGCTAGAGCCAATGAAAAATCACATCCTGCTAACCATTGATACCCTTCGCTACCCAAAGTCTCAAGGGTAAGAGCAAGTCTTATTATTGGAGGTATATAAGTTGAACGAAACCCGTTTGACAAATTAATCGTTTCGAGTACCATCACGAATGCTTCCTTTGATAGTCGAAAGCGTTGAATAAAACTAGAATAGATTTTTACAATTATGGATTTTTATGATAAAAATCATACTTACATATGAGTTGGAAGAGATAAGGGATTAGATTTATCTCTCAACTGTCGTCGCAAGCGTATAATTTGTATTTTTTCATTTTCTTTTTCTACAACAAGAAAATTGCTTCGCCGACACATTTTAAACCCAATTTGTCAATTGAAAAGATAACAAAAATGTCAATTTTCAATGGAAACTCAATCGTTCAACTATACAGTACCTAAAAACTTCAAAATTAATTCAAGACGATACCTATTTAGCTATCGTTCAAAAGCTATCGTTTTGACGATAGCGTTTCGACGATTATCGACTTACGTGAAGAAAATAAATATATCACTATCGCTCAAACGATATCGTCTGACGATAATCGAATTACGGAATGACCCCCCTGTTTGTTAACTCAAAAAAGTTGCAACGAGAGAGCACAATGAGAGAGCAAATTATTTCCCCTCCATTGGATAACTTGCAATTTTCTGCTACCCAAATTTCTGTGTGCAAGGAGTGTAAAAACTGTCAAATACATAGCTGTCAGTATCTGTTACTTGACTTCGGCTAGGAATTTACAAAATATTGATTCAGATTGTCTTCACTCACTTGATGAAGATTCAGATAAGTCTATCAAAACTGGTGTTACATTTTCGTTCGATATTTTTTCAATATACAAATTATTTTACAACAATTTAAAAATTACACTGTTCAAAATGATTTGTCAATGTTTTACGTCTTATACACAAAAGTGACATTTTATACAAAAAGTGGTTCAGTGCGTTTGTTAACTTTTGGACAAGTTCTCCCTCCCTGTGAGTATTTTCTCCTTCTTTCAAAGTTTGACAGGTTTTACACTTTTTTCTTAAAAAAGATACCAAACATACCTTCTATATAGTAGAATTCATTCTGTCTCATGGCCGTATTAATATAAGATTACTTTTTGTATTTTGTACTTTCTTTGAATTATTAATTGTATTTAACTTGAACTAATAAACATATTCTGAATTATAAACTGCGACTCTAACAATATGAAATGAGCTGTAAAGATTGCAATAAAAAATATGTAGGCCAGACGAAGCGAGGTATAAAAACAAGATTCAAAGAGCACATCAGCTGCATCAAGCATGAACAATTGAATCGATCATCAGTTGCTTTAGGTCCGTTCCCAAGATTTCTCGCACTAAAAGTTGGTCAAATGTCAAATTTGAGGAGTGGGGATGAAATGCTCTCAAAGAGAAAGAAAACTGAAAAAATGTCTGGAACGGTTTTCGCACTAAAATGGACTACTTTTTAAACGTCAAAAAATATATTCGACTATGGTTGCCGTAGATCAGTGATAAATCTTAAACAAAATTTTCAAGAATCACATCCCAAGAAAATGAAATGTTAACGGAGAATAAACAAACAAGCTTACATCAAGTATATTAATATACAAACAAACAAATCTTTAATTATACATTAAATTATGAAGCTTAAGCGTGTTTTTCTTCAAGTAGCACTATATAATATAAGTAATACTCACCCACCCGTTTTTTCCATTTTTTTTAAGACCAAAAACAACGGTACCTCTCATACAAATGTTTAAAAACCGGTGTTGAAAATCTCATATTTCTCAAAAACTGCTTCTACGATTTTGATTAAAATTTTTATGTGATCTAATATTCATACGATCTGCCATATTATGAAAAAAAAAATGTCTGCGGTCTGAATTGGCTTTTTGAAGTCAGTGTACATACCAATTCTGAGTCGAACACAAAAAAACAAAATGGTTTTATGTCTTTTAGTTCTTGAGAAAATTGACAATTACTAAAACTACTTTTTGTGATATTTTTGTTTTTTGGTATTTACGGTGATTTCATTTTGAGGATTAATGTTGATGATAGGTTCATCTTTTTAAGTAAAGTACAGCAATTCATTTAGCGTTACAGTTTCATTATGTAGATATGTAAGACACAAACATACATACATATTAAGAAATTATATAAATTTGCTGCAGTCGTACAGTAGTACCTAAGTAATGTGAATTTTTTATAATACATTACATTTTCATATCTGAAAATTTTAAATGTGGAACTTTGAGCAACGTATCTGTATATGTATTGTATATTTAGAAAACTAATTTTGACATTGGATGTATAGGATAAATTCAAAGTTTCTTTAAATCCAGATTCTTTAATTGCAAAAGAAACTTTGGATACACCCAACCTCGCACCTACCCCAAATCCTATAGTGTGCCCAAGCAGGGGGGTTGCAGGGAGGCAGCATGCCTCCCCATACATACCTCACTGTTGATACGCCGTAGTGCTGGGTGCTAGCACTGTATTTGTATAAGCAAGCAAAAAACAAAAATCTCACAAAAAAGAAGTTTTAGTAATTTTTTCCAAATTTTGAGTTTAAAGCCGGTTTTTTTTTCAAAAACTATGATTATATTTGACTTGATTTCAAAACAAGCTTATAGAACAGAGTATTGGCTTTAAATAAAGGTATAATAAGTAATTGTAAGTATTACCGTTATTTTTTAATATTTTTTTCCAACTTTTAGTACTTTTTTTATGAAATTGCCGCTCCCACCAAAATGTAGTAAAAAATGCTTGTATTGAAGTGTTCTACAAAAAACCGTTATCATTCCTTGGCGCTTAAGTTATCGTACTCTTGCCAGAGACCCACTTTTTTCGACTTCGCTATTATCGTAATGTCAATTTGGATCAAAATTCCGAGTTCGATTTTTTTTTTACGAATCCATAACTTGTTCCTATATGTATATCACAGGTAAAAATAGAGTACAAATAAAACCCTTGCAAAATGACCTCGTCATACCGTGTTCCTTAAATCGGAGCATACAAATTTCACACCTACATACATAGCTACACCTACCTACCTACCTGCCTACCTACCTACATCACAACTTTTGAACTCACACGTAAAAAAATTAATCAAAAATAATTTTCTTTAATTTCTAAGGGAATACAAAATAACCAACTATGTACGAACCTACATACATAGGTACCTCACAAAAAGACACTAAAAGAAAATCCTTGCTACCTACCCACCCTTTATTCGAAAATCGCGGCGAACGAACAAAAAAGTTATTGCATGTCTATCTATACATACAGATACACACCATTGCCAATGATAAGCAAAAAACAAAAAACAACCACCGCAAGAGACTTAGAGCCATTTTCTTCACTACGAGTTGAACTCAACTTGAGGATTTTTATTCTCAACTTGTGATTTTGTTTTTCTTCACTCAAAGTTCACAGTTTCAACTTTCGATTCTCAACTCTCGAGTTGATCAACTTCTGGTTTTCTCAACTTCCGAAAATAGTAGAAGTTGAGAGAGCAAACTTGAGAGTTTTCTGTCAAATTCAAATTTGTAATACATTTTGTTGCATCTTCTGTCAAAAATTATTCTCCGTTTCCGTTTGAATACAAATATTTTTAAAATAAAATGTTCCGAGAAAATTATTATTGGGAAAATCATCCATCGTCTGCTTCCGAAAGCGAAGATGATGAAGAAGAAGAATTGTCTATTGAAAGAAGACAATATAAAATGTGTCAACGCTCGAAAAATGGGACGACCATGACTTTATCTACCGATTTCGTATTTCAAAGCGAACGACAATTTTGCTCTTGGAATTGATAAAGGGTAGTTTGCCTTGGACTGAAACAAGGTACGCAGTAAAATATCTTGAATATTCCTTAGTTTAAATTAAGCTAACTTACATATGTGTAGATCGCGTGAATTACGACCAATTACCCAATTATTGATTGTGCTGAGGTTTTATGCACTCGGGTCAATTCAGTTGGCCATTGGTGATTTTATTGGCGTAAGTATTTCAACAGTGCATCGTGTTGTGAAGCGGGTGTCAAATGCAATTGCTAACCTTGCGCCCCAATTTGTTCGGATGCCCGAAACACGAACAGAACGGTTAAAAGCAGCAAGAGAATTTTATGATATAGCAAAATTTCCAAGAACAATTGGGGCAATAGATTGCACGCATGTAAGAATCCAAT
Organism: Epistrophe grossulariae; assembly: GCA_929447395.1. Classification (NCBI taxonomy): domain Eukaryota; kingdom Metazoa; phylum Arthropoda; class Insecta; order Diptera; family Syrphidae; genus Epistrophe; species Epistrophe grossulariae. The sequence continues at coordinate 22,803,104 of OV839567.1, forward strand.
CGCCTGGTGGAAACGATGCAGAACTTTTTAGAAACCGCAAGGGTTGGTTCTCTATAAACGTTCAGACCGTGGCATCTGCAGACCTGAAAATAATAGATATCGTTGCTCGTTGGCAGGTGATCTACATATCAAATAAAAATGAATAAAAGTTATGCCTCTGACTTTTGGTTCTATTCTTTCTCAGGGTTCCACGCACGATCAACGTATTTTCAATTCGTCAACTTTGAGGCAACAATTTTAAGATGGTGATTTTGAGCACTTTATTATTATTGGTGACTCTGGCTACTCAAACACAAATTACTTGGCGACACCTTTTCAAAATGTTTCAAACTCTGTTGAAAATTTATATAACGAGTCTCAGATTCGCACTCGAAATTGTGTCGAGCGTTCCTATGGAATTTGGAAAAGACGGTTTCCAATATTGGCCACCGGGTTAAGATGCAGAGTTGAAACCGTGCAATTGATTATAATTGCTTGTGCCGTCCTTCACAACATAGCAATCGATGAAAAGGAACCACAACCTCCTGCGGAAATGCCCGGATTCGACGATATGTTGCGTAATACAAATGTTCCATCCACAAGGCAACATCAATTACCTTCGGCAACGGTTGGGAACGCAAGGTCTCGAATCCGAAATTATTTTCAGTCAATTTTAGACCAAGAATAATGAAATCAAAATTGAAAAAAAAACTTATTCGTAATTAATTAAATCTTATATTTAATATTTTTATAGAAACAAAATAAAATTGATAATTTAAAAATAAACTTTTTTTGCGGCAGCTGTTGGGATGGTAGATTGTATTGGGTTCTCTTTGAACGTCTCCATTCGAGCCTTATGGCATTCTGCATCGCATTCAAGCAAATTTTTGGCCCTCTGCAATTCGACCATAGCACGGTCGCGGTCGAATTGGGCTCTTTCCCTTTCTAGTTTATAACGTTCTCTTTCAATTTCCAGGATTTCCAATTCAATGGCATGTTTTTTTATTTGGTGTTGCATCCGCTCTTCCTCTAATTTGGACACCTTTTTAGAAGGTCCCATTTCATCCTCCAGTTTTTGCTTGCGACGCCTGGTCAACAAAGGGTTCGGTGGCTTCCGCAACTTTGCTGGATTTACCCTCTCCCAAGAGTCTTCAACAGCTTCTCTTTCTTCCATCATTTCAGTTGCGACTTCATTTTGAACAACCATGTTCTTGGCAGTAGAGCTCTCATTTACAAAAATAATAATTTCATCCGCTACTTGAATTTTATTGTCTTCACTGACTGGAGTTGTGAATGGTTCCGGCAGCGGCGCAGGTTGTTCTATTGGTGATAAATCACCAGTCGCCGCACAAAGGCCATACGTCGACGGAATCAGCAAGACAAACAGTTCGTTCATTGGCTCGCTCAAAGCAGGGAGTTTTTTTTTTTGTGGACCTCCACCTGTTGTCTTGGCGTCCTTAGCAAAATAAAAAACTCTGTTTTTTAAATATTGCTTGATTTTGCCGTATTTTTCCCTTAATGACTTCAAAGTTCTCTCCTAAAGTATAAAAAAAACAATGTATTTTACAAAGTAATGTTAAATTAAGTTTGTACAAACCTGGCCAGGTGGGGCGATGTTGAATTGTTTGGTAATATCCTCCCACGCCTTGTCCTTATCGCGTTTCGTTGCGCCATCAGTTTTTTTATTTTCTATTATCTGGCTATATTGTAAAGCATTTGCAACTAGCCAGTCTTCCTCCTCTGCGGAATATACCACTTTTGGCAACTTGTTTTTTTCGGCCATCATTTATTTGTTTATTTATTTTTATTTTTCACCACAAAAACAACCGGAACTTTAATTTTCAAATAAACGCACAGAATAAATTCAAATCTCAGAATAAATTCAAATCTAAAGTTGAAACATACGTATCTGTCAAAAATTTCCCAGGGAAATTTTTAAAAACGCAAGTAGGCTAACCTTTAAATTTCAAGTTCGAGTTGAGATTTTAAATAGTGAAGAAAAACAAATTTCAACTTGTCACTCAACTCTCAAGTTTGTGTCAACTCTAGAGTTGGCCAACTTGAGAGTTTGCCTCAAGTTGAGCAATAGTGAAGAAAATGGCCCTTAAGTCTCCTCCACTCGCCATAAACAAGGCATCCCTTCATAAAAAATTCAATTGATATGTACATCATTCATACTGTTCCTACGAAAGACAAAAACCACAAATACTTTTGCCTTTGAGAATTTAGATATACATTTTGAAGAGAATTAAAATTTTAAGTTGTATACAGGCAGAGATCTCTCGCTCTCGCTCTTTATACTGGCCAAAGCAACATTTGACAAATAGCAATATGTTGTGGGATCGCATATTAGATCCCAGCCGTTAATTTTTGGGTTCCAATATTTTGTATGGGATGCGACATCTTGGTATTATATTCAGGCCTATCGCAGAATCCATCGTGAAAAATCTCCGAATGAATTATTCCACTACGAACCCCGAAAAAAAGGATTCACAAAATCCGAATGAAATCGAAAAAAGCAATGGCCGCGTTCAGGTTGCACTAGGATAGCCTATCTAAGATACTCGAGTATCCAGTATGTTTCTGACCGCAAATCAGCTGTTGTTGACATTTCCCATAAGATAGATGAGTAGCCCAGAATTTTTAGGATAGCTTGAGATTATTTTTCGCCAACAGCTGCTTTGTCATCAGCTGTGATTTTACAAGGGATTACAACAACACAAAGCTATCCAGATCGCTTTGGATACAAACATGAAATTTGTTTATTTATTCAATGTTTTAGCATTTTTTTCTCAAGAAAATAAATTCAACATAAAAATAAATTGAAGTTATAAATAATGTGGTTTCAAATGTACTGATGTGTTCTTTTAATTCCTTTGTTTTTTTTTTAAGGAACATAGTTTTATTTTGACTTCTTTGTAAATTGTTTTTGGCGTGGTATTCAATTATTTTAAGAGTTTAAGAATTTTTAACAAAATAAAAATTGATTAATTTGCGTTTGCAACCATTGCAAATTTTACAATTTGTAAAAAAAACTATTTTTTAATGAAACACAATCGTTTACCACTTAGCTATACGACAAGATTCAGTTATCGTAGAAAAGGACGTCATATTTCTGTTTGATTCGGAATTTGTGATAGCAAATTTCCCGAATTTCGAAATTCTTAATAGATTTTCCACTACGAATGGATTCTGCAATACATTTTTCGTGATTCGTAGCAAATTTTCGATTACGATGGAATTTGTGATAGGGCTGATTGTCTTTGATAATACATTTGAAGAGAGCGTACGGTTGTTAAAGAGCGTGCAAAATGATAGAAAGCTTGATGTATTTGAATCTCTTTTAATTTTCAAAGCTTAAAATGTAATGAATAGCGATAATGAAAACATTCTGACTCCCTTATTCTCACTAACTTAAACTGTAATAGTTGTAACGTAAATTTTTTGATTTGCATTCTTTTATAGTGTGGGTTTTTTTCTTGTTATTTTATTTTAGTGTTATTGGCTGAACACAATGGATACGGAGTTGCTAACTGGAAGTTGCAACTGAATAGCTGTCAAAATATTGAATACACACAAATTCAATGTTACGAACACAACTGCAGTCGGTGCTGCAGACGGTGCTGCAAAGGTTCACCAACTTTTAACTTTTTCACGTGCAGCACTTCCGAAGTTTAAATTTATATGAAAAAAAGAGCCGCAAAAAAATATTATAATTTTTAGTGCTCATTTGTGTCGCGAAAAAAAATATTAATTAAAAGAAAAATATTAAAAGTAAAAAAAGTGAATAATAAACTCATGGTTGTTTTTTTCCGTTTAAAATAAATAAAAAGCTGCAGCTCCGATTCCAGTTGCAGTGAGCATTGTGTTCAGCCAGTTAATCGAGGTTTCGCTGATGATGAGCTGCATGTCAGTTCGAAATGCGAAAAAAAGTTAAATTTCGTGTTTTTAATGTTAATTTTTTTTAATTTTTGTGGTTGCTTTTTTAATAAATTTTGTAAATTTCGATTTCAACATCGGTTCGCTACTTTCGAATATTAAATACAAGCTATTTATTCATGTTTAATGGAGGACCTTTGAGTTGGGCATGTCGAAAACAAACCTGCTCAGTGCACAGCCTTGCCGTTAACAGAAGCACAGTATATTGCCCTTTCAGAAGCTATAGTCAGGAAATGTATGTGGTTATTAAAATTATACAAGGATTTTTTGAAAGGAACAACTTGAACCTGTTATAATGTTTGAAGAAACTCAATCATGCATCAAATTTAGCAATCAAACAAAGCATATTTCTACAAAATACCATTATGTTCGACAGTTAATTGAACAAAATATCATCAAGTTTAAATGGTGTCCAATCGAACACATGACAGCTGATATGATGACAAAACCATTGGGCCAGGGCCGTAGCTAGAGTTGAATTTAAGGTAGGGCAGAAGTAAAAATTTTGTATGAAATATGATCTGGGGCCTATTTCACCAAATACAATTTACAAATAAAATTTGCATTTGTAAACTACATTTACGAATTTGTAAACAGAATTTCTGTTTTATAAATTATACACATATTTGCAACAAGTTTGTAACAAAGATGAAAAATGTTGTACAAAATATAGTCGTAGTTTACAATAAAAAAAATATGCGTTTTACCAATATATGCAAGATTTGTAAACTAACATTTATTCTCACAAATTTGTGAGAGTCGTATGTGTAAAATGAAAAAGGCAATACATTTAAATATACAAAACAAAGTGTAAAGTTGTTAGAAACTTCAAAAAAGGTTCATAAATATTCTATGATCTATTTATTATTAATTCGGGAGCAAGCAAAAATTTTTCCTTTTCACATACATATTGGTATTAATTTTCAAAAATATGTCTACCTTTTATATACTAAATTCTGCTTTTCAAAATTCTTGATATTAATAAACAAAACACATTTTACTCACACAGTTTACACGGTTTTTAGTTTAAAAAGCAATTTTAATATAGAAAACACAATTTGCAGAAGATAATACACATCATTTATCTTCTGTAAGTATTTTTTTACAATTCAACAAATTTTGTAAAATTCTTTTATTTGGTGAAAAAGAAACTTTCAAAAATACCCCAGTTTTCACAAATTTTTACTTGTAAACTACAAACAAATATTAGTCTTGCTGAAACGAAAATAAAGATATTCCCACAAATGTCCTTTGTAAATTACAAATATACTTTTGTAATACAAACGTTTTGTGAAACAGAATAAATCGATTTTTCAACAAATTTTGTCAAAATTCGCTTGTAAATACAAATTTGTAAGTTGGTGAAATAGGCCCCTGGTAAAAGTGGTACCTACTCAATTGTCGGGAGGGGGTGATAGTTAAGTGCAAAACATTCATTGTATTGGTTATTGTATTATATGTATTGGTTTTTTATTATTATGCCTCTTAACATAGATATTATATTTAGTATACATAGATAACAATATCAAGCTCTTTCATTAAAATAAATGAATTCTTCGATTCGCCATATTATTAAAAATACGAAGAACTTCATCCAGATCCAATGATTTGGTTCTTTTCTTTTCAAAGGCCAGAAATACCATGCCTGCCATTCTTTCGGGACTAATTGATAGCCTCTGAGGCCTATTGAATCATTTGTAGCATTTGTATCTTTTGCTTCCATGTGTTTTGAGGAATGAGTTTCTTCGTGGTCGATTTCCTCTTCAACTCTTCGTTTTTTGCTAAAGAAAGTACGTATATCCATATATCCACAAAATCTTTTAATCTTTAGTTCACAGCAATAAACAAACAGCCTTGTCGCTAAATGATTATAAAACACTTATAAAACACCTTCACTACAGACGAATAAACTCTAATTTGCTTATTTTAAATTAATCAAAGACTGCAATACGTGGACAGACGGCACAACTCTCAGAAATGCATATTAGTATAATTTATCCACCAATTTAACCGCACTCAAAGTTTTCATAGATACTCTATTCTATTTTGAGGGCCAGTTTCACAGTGCACACTTAACAAAATAAGTTGCACTTAATTTTCCCATTTTGGCACTAAAGCCGCAGTTTTACTACCTGAGTAAGTGGAACTTAAGTGGCCAACATGGGAGACTTAAGTCTCACTTACTCCGATAAGTTTACATTAAGGGTATTCACGCAACGTCGTAAGTTTACCAATTGTGTGAAATGATAAGTTTACACAAAAGTTTGTTGTAGGTACTGAAAGGGTGAAAGAAAACACACACAAGAAAACAAAATAGTAGGCTGCGCATCGTATCTGAGACATATATTTCGTTCAAATCAGCTATGAAGTATGAACGAGGTTGTTTTTTTTTTTTTGGTAGAACGAATGAAAAAAATGCTAGAAAAAAAGTACAGTATGGACCATTTTGTTACACTGCTTATGAGGGTATTGTTTTTTTTGGTGCAATGTAGGAAAGGAAAAAAATTGCGAAACGAGGACATTTTTTTTTTTTGTGGAACAAATTTTTGTACCTATATAAAGAATGAATTTAAGGGAATAGGAAAATCGTTACGATAGTTGATTTTTCAAGGTAGGGCATTGGAGGTTTCAAGGTAGGGCATTGCCCCCTAATTCCCCCCCCCCCCCCCCCCCAGCTACGGCCTTGCATTGGGCAAGGAGAAATTAAAAACTTTATCTAAGCTTACGGGATTAGATATAGCTAAACGTCGAGGAGGGATGTTGGATATTTAAGAATAACAACTATCTTTACTATATCTAACACTACGAATCTAATAACTTCGGTTTTAATTACCGGATCTTCGTTAAACAAATGAAAGAAGTCTTAATTTTCGTAAAAAAAAGGGGATTGAGTCCGCTATTAATTGGATTTTTGATTTGATTTTCAAAATTTAGAATTATTTATTTTATTATTTCTGAAATCTAGAGATCTCAACAATATCACAAATATAAACAGCTAAATTTCTCAGTTTTTGTGTCAAATGCCGAGAAAACAAATTTGGATTCGTCTGCTCAATTTTTGTCGAAGAAAAATAAGAGAGGACTCTGAAATATAAACTGACCAACTATATTTTAGAAAGTTGTTGGCCGGACTCTTCTCTACAAAAATGTTGGGGGTTTTATAGGAGTAAATGCAATAGGAAAGGCGATAGAGGCATTAGAATTTAAAAAAAGATAAAATTAAAGTCTTTTCAACACTTTTGTTACACAATGGAGTTGTTTTCCAAAACAAAAGCAAAGTGATGTTTATTACTTGATGATATATTTGAGCTCTTTAAATGATGGCAAAACGCCAGGCTACATTTGTATGTTTACGAAGGTTTTTTTTTCTAATACAAATTCTATATACTGGGTGTCCCATAAACAATGGTTCAAACTGAAACTAGTGATAGGCCAGGTCATGACCACTTAGAATTAAGTGACTTGTCTGTACCGCATTAATACGGTTTTCGAGTAACGGCTGTTTTTTGAAATTTCGAAAAACCCCTACCCAGTTTTTTAGTCACCCTGTCCATAATCGATTTTTGTTTTTTATAATTTTTACACTTAAATATTTCTTAATAGTAAAACCAATTTCGTGCATTAAAATATTTTAAATTTTCTATACCATTTTGCCAAAAATTATTAAATATCATGATGCTTTCATCAAATCTACTTTTTTACTTTGATTTTCAAAAGAGCACCCTGAAAAAAAATCGTATGATTTAAAACTTTTGATTAATGTATTCAAAGCTGTTTTACCTGTTTCAATTTTCAAATAATAAAGGTTTTTACCCAAAATAAGTTTGTCGTATACGCCACCAAAATGAGCATTTCTTTCGATCCCATACACGTACGCAAAGTGAATGCACGTACAACATTCCAATATTCAAGCACCAATACGAATTGGTATGAGAACCAACTAAAAAAAGTAAATTTTTAAAGTTAAGTGTTTTTTTTTTATTTAATAAACATTAAAATACATAAAAAACAGTATTTTCGTATTAAGACAGTCTTGGCTTACAACATAAAAAATCATCCTATGACTATAAAGTTTACAATAATTTGATTGAGTTTTGTGACCTTTTTTAATCGTTATAGATATTTGAAACTTTATAGTGGGCTCTAGGTCAGATAAAATATGATGTTATTAATTATTGCAACGCTTCGATCATTTTTATGCTCTTCATCAGGCCTTTACTTGAACAAAAATAACTTAATACATAAAAGCATCAGTATAAACAATATGTGAAATATAATCTTTGAATTTTGTTTGTAAGTAAATTTGACGTCTTATAGTATATTTATAAAAGTGTTTATACTGATGTATAAATTATGTATTAATTTATTTTTGTTCAAGTAAAGGCCTGATGGAGAGCATAGTATTTAACCCAATGGAAATTATTTTACGCTTTAATACATACAAAAACATTCATTTTACATCAAATTCACATTAAAATAGTGAAAAATCTCGAAATAGTGCAGGCCTGGTTTTTATTACTTCACTATATTAAGCGTCTACTGTATCTATAAAATTTACAAGTAAATATGAGATCAAAATAACATTTTTTTTATAAACAATAACACAAAAGTCAATCTATGACTAATAAAGCAAAATAAAATCAGAATTAAATTCATGATTTTATTCTAATTTTTTTAATATGGCTTCATAATAGCCCTGGACTGCCGTAGGCATATAGTTGCTTGTGACTTGAAGGCATTGGCTGAACAATTTTTTTTGGAAATAACTGAAATTTTTTTTTGATCGGTCTTCTATTTATCCTTACTGCACCACCCGCCAGCTGAAATCTGTATACACTTACGACAAACCAAACCAAAATATTTTTTTTTACATTTGTATTGTATGTGTATATGATCAGTCTTACATTCTCTGTGAGTTTCATGCACGTACAACAAAACAATTCTACAGAATATTTGCGGCAAACCACATGGAATTTTTGTCGTATATGCCAAAAACTGGCGCTTATGGCAACCCAAAACTAAGGATATGCTTATTTTGTTTATATACGACAAAATGCATACTAATTATCTCAGCAGCGGTAAATGATACGTGAATTCTGATTGCAGAAATAGAAAGAGAACCTTCGAAAACATAGTACTGCATACCCACTTTAAAAAAGTGCATTTTGACGTTTACAACAAAACAATTCTCAGGCGACGATTTATTTATTTATTTATATTTATAGATTATTTTATAGATTTATTTTATTAAACAATATTTAAGTGTAAAAATAAAAAAAAAAACAAAAATCTATTATGGACAGGGTGACTAAAAAACTGGGTCGAAGTAGGGGTTTTGACCTGGCCTATCACCAGTTTCAGTTTGGACCATTGTTTATGGGACACCCTGTAGGTATAGGTACTACTGAAATAATAAATAAATCAGGAAAGTAGAACACCAATTTCTACTGTGAACTACAGGCTGTGCTATCTTTTATGTTGGTATGTGACTGTTTGGACGTATTCCAAGCATCGCGGTGGATCGGTATTATTCAAACAAATGCAAATCATCCTTCAAAATACTGAGCGCGGTGACGATACGACAAGTTGGGTTCTCGGCATCACTCTTTCCTGATTCACGATGCGAAGAGACAATGAAACGTCCGGCGCGGCTGACTGACATCTCGGCAAAGTTCTTCTTGATAGAGTGTAAACAAACAGTAAAAAATACGAAATATATTTGTTGTATGAAGATAACAACATTTATATTTTCCCTACATGTGGTTTTTTACCAGTTGTTCGTCGTATTTTGTGTATGTGTAAAACCAATCCAAACCGATCTTTCCCCAGCAAACATTTTCATTCAGAACTGTATCATAAATGATTGAAATAAGTGAACAAAACCTTCGAATCTGAATTCATTTCTAAATCGATTTGGGTCCAAACTCCTGGGTAACGAAACACACATATGAATCTTTTAAATGATTCATAAATGATGAATAAATACGAATAGAAGTGAATCCACCCAAATTACTTGTTTGAGGAATTACTTGTGTACGTTCACTTTTATTCACCTACAATGAAGGAGAATCGAATCTCAATCATTTTTATCCTGTAAGAAATTCCGCACAAACCCCTTCTTCCCTTCATAACGTAAAAATGATAGGCTCTTGAAACATTTTCATATTTCATTCACTGAAAATGAACATTTATCGGATGATATTCTTCATTTTTGCTGAATGTTAAGTGAACATTCACCTAAATGTTTGCTGGGTCGTTTCTTCAAATAAACCAAAGATTATTATCCGTTTGGGCCTGCAGTATTCGTTAAAATACGCATACTAGTGTAAGAATGATATTTACCAAGCTCACCTATGTAAACCAGAATGATAGCTGACAGCCTATCTTTCAAGTTTCAAAATTCTTTTTTGAGAACTTAATAATTCAGAAACGACTTGGTTGATTTTTATTAAACTTGGCACCAAGCAGTTTTTTTAAATTTTATCTAGCAGATTTAAAACAAATTATTTGAATCTTGAAAGTGTTTAAAAACCGTTAAGGAGCAATCGATCATATTATTGAAACAATTTTTTTATTTATCTATTATTAATGGTATCTCTCATAGAACCATTTTTTTGTTTTTCGACTATCTAATTATTGTTGAACTGATTTTTATGATTTTTTTACGCAAACATTTCTAATATATTTAAATAATATTTAATATCAAATAAAAAAAAAAATTTAATAAAAAAAAAATCTGAATTATTTTTTTGAAAAGCCGATGTATTTCGGAAATTGGCAGATGATTTTTTATAATAATTAATTTTTAACTCCGCAATAATAAATACTAAACATTAGCGTACCAATTTTTTTTTTATTAAAAATGTTTTCAAAATTTTATTCACCTACAGTATAAAAAAATATTTTATTAAAAGAACCATCCGGTTCCAACGATTTTCAATTTTTTTCTTATATCAGATGAATATTAAAAATTTTAAATATTGACTTTAAAATCACAGTGTGATTACACGAGTTCGTCCGATCCAGTCGTGCACTTTATTAATTTAGCTGCATCGTCATTTTTTCGACTTTACTGCAAAGTTGAGTGTGGTGTCACTTCGTATGAGAGTAATTAACTTGGATATAACGGGTGATTTTTTAAGAGGTTTAGAACTTTTTTAAAAAAAAAAAACACAAAAAATTCGAAAAAATGAATGAAATATTTATTTGAATCGATAGTTTGAACCTTGCAATTTAATGTTTAAAGATAATTTCATGCAAATGTTGACCGCGGCTGCGTCTCAGGTAGCCCATCCGCTGAGTCCAATTTTGGCATACTCTTTCACACATATCGGCCGGTATCTCACGAATGAATGCATGGATGTTGGCTTCCAGTGCGTCAATCGAAGCGGGCTTGTCCCTATAGATATTAGCCTTGACATACCCCCACAAAAAATAGTCTAATGGTGTCAAATCGCACGATCTAGGCGGCCAATTGACCGGCCCGAAACGTGAAATTAACTGTTCACCAAACTCGCCTCGCAATTGCGCCATTGTTTCGCGTGCTGTGTGGCATGTGGCACCGTCTTGTTGAAACCACATATCATGCAAGTCAAGAACTTCCATTTCGGGCAAAAAAAAGTTTGTTATCATCGCTCGGTAGCGTTCACCATTGACAGTAACGCTGCGATTCGCATCATCTTTGAAGAAATATGGCCCAATAATGCCGCCGGCCCATAAACCGCACCAAACAGTGGCTTTTTCGGGATGCATTGGTAGCTGTTGCAATGCTTCTGGCTGATCTTCACTCCAAATGCGGCAATTGTGCTTATTTACGTACCCATTCAACCAAAAATGAGCCTCATCGCTGAACACAATTTTTCGATAAAAAAGCGGATCCTCGGCCAGCTTTCCAAGAGCCCATTCCAAGGGCGGACTGGGCCACCGGGCAACCGGGATTTTGCCCGGTGGGCCCCTGGGCGAGTAAAATATGCACAAAAGCTCCTGCAGTACTTTCTGTACTTTTAAAAGAAATTTTGTTCATAAAATTGGATTTCATAGGGGCCTTACAGTAAATATACAGCTTTTGTGGCCCCAATGGAAGTTCAGGAGGCCCACACGGCCCTATTTAGGGCCTCCACAGTTACTATAAAGCTATTGGTTCCTCACAACTGTATTGATGACCCGTGGAATTAATTTTGAGGCCCAACCGTACTCCTAGACATTTCAAACGAAACTTTAGTTAGGGTGTTTGGTACTAAATATTGAGCTATTGTGGCCCCATTTGTAACCTAAGTAGGCCCCCAAATTGCTCTATAAGTAAACTATATTCTATAGGTTTTGGAAATACTTTAAGTTAATTTAAAGGAAAACTTTCTCACAAAATTGAATAAGAGAGCTTCCAAAAGACGAGTAAAGAATAAAAATGAATTGGATGTTGCAGCGAAAAACTACAAATCTTTCGTCGAAATGTTTAATATCAACGAAAGTACATAAAATCTCAAACGGCAGTTGATGATATATATTTCAGGGCCGCAGAAAAAAAAATAAAAAAGTACAACAACGATATTTCGATTGTTTTGAGTATTTTCTAAGATTTTGTAAAAGAAAGAAACATTAATTAATGCAAACTTTATGCATTATTGCAGCAATGTTTTCAAAAATCATGTTACATTTCTCTTTACTGCATACGAAGCTAAACATAACTTTTTATGTTTAAGTCCTTTTTTCCCAACACAGACACAGAAGTTGACAAAGTTTGTAACCCAATTCCCAAAATGTAAGCCAAATTTAGAATGATTTTTAGTAGGTAGTAGGCCGTGGCGTAATGGTTAGTGCGTACAGGACCGTTACGCCGAAGGTCTTGGGTTCGATTCCTTGCCTATTCTACTTTAAGAAACAGAATTTTTTTTGTCACGGGCTACTGCATCTTGCGAAGAATCAACAGATCGTCTATGAAAAAGTGATTCACACACACATGAATGGTTGAGTGTTGTAATGTAAGTCACTAGGCCCTGGTTCTACACGAGCTGTCACCACCCATTTTTTAATTTATTTATTTATTATAATAGAGAGAAATAAGAACCGGCCAGAGCCAGTAGTTCCGATTTTTTACTAAATGGTTTGTGATGCTGAAGTTTACAACCTCGAGCACCGAACGCAATATTTTCAAAAGTCGAAAAAACCCACCCATTTTTCGAAATTTTTTTTTTTTTTAAATTCAAATATTCATAATTTTATTTGATAGTAAGTCAAAATTCTTATCATTGGATTGCATTTTAGTAAGTGTAAGTACATGTTAATATTATTGAATATAATAAACAAAAAAGTCATTAAACTATTTTTCACATTATAAGAATAAAGGCGAAAGCAAGGCGAGCACAGGTCTGCTAGTTATACATACATACATATATTTTCTATGTTATTTTCATTAATGTCGTTACCATATTAGGAGTGTACATACACTCGATAGGGATGCCAGATTTTAAAAATTTCTTTGCGGGACAAATTTATTTTGAGAACATAACAACCTTTCCGAAAACTTTAAAAGTATGATTTATTTATTATTCGAAAAAAAAGTCTTCAATTTTAAACCAGTTTTTTATTTAACATTGATAATTTATGAGTGAACATACAACATAACGAACTAAGGTGTAAATAAATAAATAAAGAATTACCCAAAAACAAAATAAATTGAAAACTATAAAAGTTAAGAACATTAAAAGTTAATTAATAATAAAAACAAAATTTTCAGTCTTTTAATAAAAGTAAAATTTCATAGATTTTTACAAGGTAAATAGTAGGTAGCTTTTTTCTAAGTATTTTTCTGCTGAGATTTTTGAAACAATTTCAGTTTACCACAATTCTTTGAATTTGCTACAAGTCATATTAAAATTTTATTTAATCAACAAATTTCGCTCCTAATACCGACATAGAAACTTTATTTTTTTTCTTCACGCCATAAGTTTTTCATAAAACTGAAAATTCTTTCAGAGGCGAGCTGGCTTTCGAAATTAGCAAAGAAAAAACAAAACCACATAATTTTTCAATGTTAGGGGCTGAATTCTTTTAAAAAAATGTTACCCAAATATTGACAGATTTTTCGTTTCTAATATTTCTAGGCTCATTTTTATAAAAAAAATTAAGTTGCACAAATTCTTTAAATAATAATACATATTTACATTTTTTAATTTAGAAATATCAACAATTTTGAGATATTTCTTAAACTCGGGATTATTTATAAAACTTAAAGCTGATGAGCATTTAAATTTATTATTAAAATCTTTTTCTAAATAATTAAATAATTACATAATAGCAATTTCATAACGAGTGTGGGAAGTAGATAGAATCATAAAAAAGCATAATAAAGCAATCTTAACAGTCTTCGTAAACATACTTATGCAATCTTATGTATCAGCTGATGATTCACCTGAATATTAAGCTTGCAAGGAAGCCAAATTACAGAAAAGGTTTGATATCTTCATTTGAAGTGTATTTCCAAAACATTTGTTAAAGCACGTGTTATGATAATGATAAAATAAATTTAATCTTGATAGCATTTAAATTTTTTTGCGGGTCAATAATTAGGTACTTGTACTACTACTTCTGTATAGATACAAAGTTTTTATCGTCGTTTTCGTAGATAATCTTTTTTCATTACTTCTACTCATTTTATTATTTTGTGGCCCTTTTTCTTAAAGTCCCGGGAGGCCCTTTGGCTCCCAGTCCGCCCCTGGCCCATTCACCAAAAATTCGGCGTTGTGGTAGGTCGGCTGGCTTTAGTTCTTGCACCAGCTGTATCTTAAAAGGCTTTACGCCCAAATCCTTCCGCAAAATTTTCCACGTAGTGCTGTAACAAAGGCCTAACTGCTGGGAATCGACATTTCGCGGTCTTCTGTCACAATAGCTGATACGGCCGCAATATTTTCTTCACTACGCACAGTACGTAAACGTGTTGGTGGTTTAATGTCCAACAAAGTAAATTTGGTGCGAAATTTGGTCACAATCTTCCGAATAGACTGCTCAGAAGGTCGAGAATGCCGACCATAAAATGGAAGCAGCGCGCGATGAACATTTCGAACCGAGCACGAATTTTGATAGTAAAATTCAATAATTTGCAAGCGTTGTTCATTTGTAAGACGATCCATGGTTAAATTGCAAACCAAACTGAAGCTGTTTGACAGTGACACAAGGTACTAAACACACGTCAGCTGTCAAAACCAGTGTTGCCAAAACCAAACCAGCTAAAAAATCACCCGTTACATCCAATTAGACACAAAATATAAACTTTAGTCAAATGGGACATAGTTATTGAAAAATCTTTATTACCTTAAACTTGCTGACTCCACATGTCAAATTATAGCCAGTTTGAAAATTACTGAAAATTATCATTAGACAAAAGCTCTATCTATCAAACCTATAGGCTTTAAATAAATTTTTGTGAAAGTGCTTCCAATAATTAAAAAAATTAAAACTTGCGGTGGTATATCAACTGGTTGGCTGCCCCCCTTAGACAAAATATAATAACTACGCAAATGATCCGTGGCATCCCATGACTCCAACGATGTACAAAATTCATAAACATGGAACAGAAATTGTTAAAATGCTCTTTTACCTATTGGGAAGCTATCCGAAGAAACAGAACAAGAGGCATACGGTGCAAGTATTTCAGGTTGTACCTAAAATTTTGCGAGACAGTTTTCAAGGACGGAGTGCAACTTGGATGTAGTTTATAGGTTTCAAAAATATTATTAGCATTGGGAAATAATGTGTAATTCTGCATACTTTCCGTAGATTATTTTTAAGTTCAGATCCTCTTATAACAAGTTTAAGACGCTTGCCTGTTAAAGAATCTAAACAATTTACAAAAGAAGACCTTGAAATGCAGATTCCTGGTTCATCATCTTTACACAATTTTGTTTTCCCGGATTCCTGGTTCATCATCTTTACACATTTTTGACGAGACTAAAACATCTAATGAAAATGAAGATGAAAAATCAGCTGAGGAATGTATTGATGAAGAAGACTACTGGGAAGAATTCACTGAATAACTAGAGTTTCATAGATTTCACTCCACCCAAATTTTACACATTAATAAAAAATGACTTCAAACTTTATTTATACCTTAATTCGATAGAATTGTAATCCTATTACAATTGTTTCAGCCAAGTATCACTTCATTAAGACAAACAAATATTTTTGAGCGGGTTTTTCGGGCCAAATCCCCTATGTGTGCCGTAGGCATATAGTTGCTTGTGACTTGAAGGCATTGGCTGAACAATTTTTTTTGGAAATAACTGAAATTTTTTTTTGATCGGTCTTCTATTTATCCTTACTGCACCACCCGCCAGCTGAAATCTGTATACACTTACGACAAACCAAACCAAAATATTTTTTTTTACATTTGTATTGTATGTGTATATGATCAGTCTTACATTCTCTGTGAGTTTCATGCACGTACAACAAAACAATTCTACAGAATATTTGCGTCAAACCACATGGAATTTTTGTCGTATATGCCAAAAACTGGCGCTTATGGCAACCCAAAACTAAGGATATGCTTATTTTGTTTATATACGACAAAATGCATACTAATTATCTCAGCAGCGGTAAATGATACGTGAATTCTGATTGCAGAAATAGAAAGAGAACCTTCGAAAACATAGTACTGCATACCCACTTTAAAAAAGTGCATTTTGACGTTTACAACAAAGCAATTCTCAGGCGACGATTTATTTATTTATTTATATTTATAGATTATTTTATAGATTTATTTTATTAAACAATATTTAAGTGTAAAAATAAAAAAAAAAACAAAAATCTATTATGGACAGGGTGACTAAAAAACTGGGTCGAAGTAGGGGTTTTGACCTGGCCTATCACCAGTTTCAGTTTGGACCATTGTTTATGGGACACCCTGTAGGTATAGGTACTACTGAAATAATAAATAAATCAGGAAAGTAGAACACCAATTTCTACTGTGAACTACAGGCTGTGCTATCTTTTATGTTGGTATGTGACTGTTTGGACGTATTCCAAGCATCGCGGTGGATCGGTATTATTCAAACAAATGCAAATCATCCTTCAAAATACTGAGCGCGGTGACGATACGACAAGTTGGGTTCTCGGCATCACTCTTTCCTGATTCACGATGCGAAGAGACAATGAAACGTCCGGCGCGGCTGACTGACATCTCGGCAAAGTTCTTCTTGATAGAGTGTAAACAAACAGTAAAAAATACGAAATATATTTGTTGTATGAAGATAACAACATTTATATTTTCCCTACATGTGGTTTTTTACCAGTTGTTCGTCGTATTTTGTGTATGTGTAAAACCAATCCAAACCGATCTTTCCCCAGCAAACATTTTCATTCAGAACTGTATCATAAATGATTGAAATAAGTGAACAAAACCTTCGAATCTGAATTCATTTCTAAATCGATTTGGGTCCAAACTCCTGGGTAACGAAACACACATATGAATCTTTTAAATGATTCATAAATGATGAATAAATACGAATAGAAGTGAATCCACCCAAATTACTTGTTTGAGGAATTACTTGTGTACGTTCACTTTTATTCACCTACAATGAAGGAGAATCGAATCTCAATCATTTTTATCCTGTAAGAAATTCCGCACAAACCCCTTCTTCCCTTCATAACGTAAAAATGATAGGCTCTTGAAACATTTTCATATTTCATTCACTGAAAATGAACATTTATCGGATGATATTCTTCATTTTTGCTGAATGTTAAGTGAACATTCACCTAAATGTTTGCTGGGTCGTTTCTTCAAATAAACCAAAGATTATTATCCGTTTGGGCCTGCAGTATTCGTTAAAATACGCATACTAGTGTAAGAATGATATTTACCAAGCTCACCTATGTAAACCAGAATGATAGCTGACAGCCTATCTTTCAAGTTTCAAAATTCTTTTTTGAGAACTTAATAATTCAGAAACGACTTGGTTGATTTTTATTAAACTTGGCACCAAGCAGTTTTTTTAAATTTTATCTAGCAGATTTAAAACAAATTATTTGAATCTTGAAAGTGTTTAAAAACCGTTAAGGAGCAATCGATCATATTATTGAAACAATTTTTTTATTTATCTATTATTAATGGTATCTCTCATAGAACCATTTTTTTGTTTTTCGACTATCTAATTATTGTTGAACTGATTTTTATGATTTTTTTACGCAAACATTTCTAATATATTTAAATAATATTTAATATCAAATAAAAAAAAAAATTTAATAAAAAAAAAATCTGAATTATTTTTTTGAAAAGCCGATGTATTTCGGAAATTGGCAGATGATTTTTTATAATAATTAATTTTTAACTCCGCAATAATAAATACTAAACATTAGCGTACCAATTTTTTTTTTATTAAAAATGTTTTCAAAATTTTATTCACCTACAGTATAAAAAAATATTTTATTAAAAGAACCATCCGGTTCCAACGATTTTCAATTTTTTTCTTATATCAGATGAATATTAAAAATTTTAAATATTGACTTTAAAATCACAGTGTGATTACACGAGTTCGTCCGATCCAGTCGTGCACTTTATTAATTTAGCTGCATCGTCATTTTTTCGACTTTACTGCAAAGTTGAGTGTGGTGTCACTTCGTATGAGAGTAATTAACTTGGATATAACGGGTGATTTTTTAAGAGGTTTAGAACTTTTTAAAAAAAAAAAAACACAAAAAATTCGAAAAAATGAATGAAATATTTATTTGAATCGATAGTTTGAACCTTGCAATTTAATGTTTAAAGATAATTTCATGCAAATGTTGACCGCGGCTGCGTCTCAGGTAGCCCATCCGCTGAGTCCAATTTTGGCATACTCTTTCACACATATCGGCCGGTATCTCACGAATGAATGCATGGATGTTGGCTTCCAGTGCGTCAATCGAAGCGGGCTTGTCCCTATAGATATTAGCCTTGACATACCCCCACAAAAAATAGTCTAATGGTGTCAAATCGCACGATCTAGGCGGCCAATTGACCGGCCCGAAACGTGAAATTAACTGTTCACCAAACTCGCCTCGCAATTGCGCCATTGTTTCGCGTGCTGTGTGGCATGTGGCACCGTCTTGTTGAAACCACATATCATGCAAGTCAAGAACTTCCATTTCGGGCAAAAAAAAGTTTGTTATCATCGCTCGGTAGCGTTCACCATTGACAGTAACGCTGCGATTCGCATCATCTTTGAAGAAATATGGCCCAATAATGCCGCCGGCCCATAAACCGCACCAAACAGTGGCTTTTTCGGGATGCATTGGTAGCTGTTGCAATGCTTCTGGCTGATCTTCACTCCAAATGCGGCAATTGTGCTTATTTACGTACCCATTCAACCAAAAATGAGCCTCATCGCTGAACACAATTTTTCGATAAAAAAGCGGATCCTCGGCCAGCTTTCCAAGAGCCCATTCCAAGGGCGGACTGGGCCACCGGGCAACCGGGATTTTGCCCGGTGGGCCCCTGGGCGAGTAAAATATGCACAAAAGCTCCTGCAGTACTTTCTGTACTTTTAAAAGAAATTTTGTTCATAAAATTGGATTTCATAGGGGCCTTACAGTAAATATACAGCTTTTGTGGCCCCAATGGAAGTTCAGGAGGCCCACACGGCCCTATTTAGGGCCTCCACAGTTACTATAAAGCTATTGGTTCCTCACAACTGTATTGATGACCCGTGGAATTAATTTTGAGGCCCAACCGTACTCCTAGACATTTCAAACGAAACTTTAGTTAGGGTGTTTGGTACTAAATATTGAGCTATTGTGGCCCCATTTGTAACCTAAGTAGGCCCCCAAATTGCTCTATAAGTAAACTATATTCTATAGGTTTTGGAAATACTTTAAGTTAATTTAAAGGAAAACTTTCTCACAAAATTGAATAAGAGAGCTTCCAAAAGACGAGTAAAGAATAAAAATGAATTGGATGTTGCAGCGAAAAACTACAAATCTTTCGTCGAAATGTTTAATATCAACGAAAGTACATAAAATCTCAAACGGCAGTTGATGATATGTATTTCAGGGCCGCAGAAAAAAAAATAAAAAAGTACAACAACGATATTTCGATTGTTTTGAGTATTTTCTAAGAAAGAAACATTAATTAATGCAAACTTTATGCATTATTGCAGCAATGTTTTCAAAAATCATGTTACATTTCTCTTTACTGCATACGAAGCTAAACATAACTTTTTATGTTTAAGTCCTTTTTTCCCAACACAGACACAGAAGTTGACAAAGTTTGTAACCCAATTCCCAAAATGTAAGCCAAATTTAGAATGATTTTTAGTAGGTAGTAGGCCGTGGCGTAATGGTTAGTGCGTACAGGACCGTTACGCCGAAGGTCTTGGGTTCGATTCCTTGCCTATTCTACTTTAAGAAACAGAATTTTTTTTGTCACGGGCTACTGCATCTTGCGAAGAATCAACAGATCGTCTATGAAAAAGTGATTCACACACACATGAATGGTTGAGTGTTGTAATGTAAGTCACTAGGCCCTGGTTCTACACGAGCTGTCACCACCCATTTTTTAATTTATTTATTTATTATAATAGAGAGAAATAAGAACCGGCCAGAGCCAGTAGTTCCGATTTTTTACTAAATGGTTTGTGATGCTGAAGTTTACAACCTCGAGCACCGAACGCAATATTTTCAAAAGTTGAAAAAACCCACCCATTTTTCGAAATTTTTTTTTTTTTTAAATTCAAATATTCATAATTTTATTTGATAGTAAGTCAAAATTCTTATCATTGGATTGCATTTTAGTAAGTGTAAGTACATGTTAATATTATTGAATATAATAAACAAAAAAGTCATTAAACTATTTTTCACATTATAAGAATAAAGGCGAAAGCAAGGCGAGCACAGGTCTGCTAGTTATACATACATACATATATTTTCTATGTTATTTTCATTAATGTCGTTACCATATTAGGAGTGTACATACACTCGATAGGGATGCCAGATTTTAAAAATTTCTTTGCGGGACAAATTTATTTTGAGAACATAACAACCTTTCCGAAAACTTTAAAAGTATGATTTATTTATTATTCGAAAAAAAAGTCTTCAATTTTAAACCAGTATTTTATTTAACATTGATAATTTATGAGTGAACATACAACATAACGAACTAAGGTGTAAATAAATAAATAAAGAATTACCCAAAAACAAAATAAATTGAAAACTATAAAAGTTAAGAACATTAAAAGTTAATTAATAATAAAAACAAAATTTTCAGTCTTTTAATAAAAGTAAAATTTCATAGATTTTTACAAGGTAAATAGTAGGTAGCTTTTTTCTAAGTATTTTTCTGCTGAGATTTTTGAAACAATTTCAGTTTACCACAATTCTTTGAATTTGCTACAAGTCATATTAAAATTTTATTTAATCAACAAATTTCGCTCCTAATACCGACATAGAAACTTTATTTTTTTTCTTCACGCCATAAGTTTTTCATAAAACTGAAAATTCTTTCAGAGCTGGCTTTCGAAATTAGCAAAGAAAAAACAAAACCACATAATTTTTCAATGTTAGGGGCTGAATTCTTTTAAAAAAATGTTACCCAAATATTGACAGATTTTTCGTTCCTAATATTTCTAGGCTCATTTTTATAAAAAAAATTAAGTTGCACAAATTCTTTAAATAATAATACATATTTACATTTTTTAATTTAGAAATATCAACAATTTTGAGATATTTCTTAAACTCGGGATTATTTATAAAACTTAAAGCTGATGAGCATTTAAATTTATTATTAAAATCTTTTTCTAAATAATTAAATAATTACATAATAGCAATTTCATAACGAGTGTGGGAAGTAGATAGAATCATAAAAAAGCATAATAAAGCAATCTTAACAGTCTTCGTAAACATACTTATGCAATCTTATGTATCAGCTGATGATTCACCTGAATATTAAGCTTGCAAGGAAGCCAAATTACAGAAAAGGTTTGATATCTTCATTTGAAGTGTATTTCCAAAACATTTGTTAAAGCACGTGTTATGATAATGATAAAATAAATTTAATCTTGATAGCATTTAAATTTTTTTGCGGGTCAATAATTAGGTACTTGTACTACTACTTCTGTATAGATACAAAGTTTTTATCGTCGTTTTCGTAGATAATCTTTTTTCATTACTTCTACTCATTTTATTATTTTGTGGCCCTTTTTCTTAAAGTCCCGGGAGGCCCTTTGGCTCCCAGTCCGCCCCTGGCCCATTCACCAAAAATTCGGCGTTGTGGTAGGTCGGCTGGCTTTAGTTCTTGCACCAGCTGTATCTTAAAAGGCTTTACGCCCAAATCCTTCCGCAAAATTTTCCACGTAGTGCTGTAACAAAGTCCTAACTGCTGGGAATCGACATTTCGCGGTCTTCTGTCACACTAGCTGATACGGCCGCAATATTTTCTTCACTACGCACAGTACGTAAACGTGTTGGTGGTTTAATGTCCAACAAAGTAAATTTGGTGCGAAATTTGGTCACAATCTTCCGAATAGACTGCTCAGAAGGTCGAGAATGCCGACCATAAAATGGAAGCAGCGCGCGATGAACATTTCGAACCGAGCACGAATTTTGATAGTAAAATTCAATAATTTGCAAGCGTTGTTCATTTGTAAGACGATCCATGGTTAAATTGCAAACCAAACTGAAGCTGTTTGACAGTGACACAAGGTACTAAACACACGTCAGCTGTCAAAACCAGTGTTGCCAAAACCAAACCAGCTAAAAAATCACCCGTTACATCCAATTAGACACAAAATATAAACTTTAGTCAAATGGGACATAGTTATTGAAAAATCTTTATTACCTTAAACTTGCTGACTCCACATGTCAAATTATAGCCAGTTTGAAAATTACTGAAAATTATCATTAGACAAAAGCTCTATCTATCAAACCTATAGGCTTTAAATAAATTTTTGTGAAAGTGCTTCCAATAATTAAAAAAATTAAAACTTGCGGTGGTATATCAACTGGTTGGCTGCCCCCCTTAGACAAAATATAATAACTACGCAAATGATCCGTGGCATCCCATGACTCCAACGATGTACAAAATTCATAAACATGGAACAGAAATTGTTAAAATGCTCTTTTACCTATTGGGAAGCTATCCGAAGAAACAGAACAAGAGGCATACGGTGCAAGTATTTCAGGTTGTACCTAAAATTTTGCGAGACAGTTTTCAAGGACGGAGTGCAACTTGGATGTAGTTTATAGGTTTCAAAAATATTATTAGCATTGGGAAATAATGTGTAATTCTGCATACTTTCCGTAGATTATTTTTAAGTTCAGATCCTCTTATAACAAGTTTAAGACGCTTGCCTGTTAAAGAATCTAAACAATTTACAAAAGAAGACCTTGAAATGCAGATTCCTGGTTCATCATCTTTACACAATTTTGTTTTCCCGGATTCCTGGTTCATCATCTTTACACATTTTTGACGAGACTAAAACATCTAATGAAAATGAAGATGAAAAATCAGCTGAGGAATGTATTGATGAAGAAGACTACTGGGAAGAATTCACTGAATAACTAGAGTTTCATAGATTTCACTCCACCCAAATTTTACACATTAATAAAAAATGACTTCAAACTTTATTTATACCTTAATTCGATAGAATTGTAATCCTATTACAATTGTTTCAGCCAAGTATCACTTCATTAAGACAAACAAATATTTTTGAGCGGGTTTTTCGGGCCAAATCCCCTATGTGCGTCGGCCGTCGCGTCTTTTTTTAATTTTTCGAAATTGTGACGAGACGTGACGATGATAAATACTTTATTATTATTTCGTTGTTTTAAATTCGTCATTAAGAAACTGCAAAGAGATCGTCAATTCGACGTCTCGTTATTTCGTCGCATTGTGAATCAGGTATCTTTCTTACCACTTCAACCAGTTCATTGTAACGTTTTGGGCGTTGGTGAGCGGCATGTCTACGAACTCCCACTGTCCCGAGCTCAACAAAATTCGACACCAAACGGTAAATGGTGTTGCCAGACGGTGGTTTTTGGTCACGATATTTTCGAAGATATGCATGTTTAGTTAACACAACTCAGAGTCACTACTTCAGCGCGTTGTTTCGCTGTCAAGCGATGCAATGTATGATAAAAATTGTACTGAATTTGCGTTTCAAAAACATGTCTGCTCAATTGAATTAGTTGATAAATGGCAAAGTTTTTCCATGTTTACATACCTTTGTTATGTTATAGTTATTGTCTAATAATGTTGTGGAATGTATGTTTAATTTTTTATGTGTAATTTGTAAAAGAAATAAAATATAATGTTTGTGTAAATTTGTTAATAAATGTTTAATAATTTGTGTGATAAGTTTTCTTGTGTATACTTATAAAAGATGTGTGTAGTCTGACGGTCCAAATTAAAAAAGGAAGAGAATTTTGCATACCTATGACAAGTTAGTGTAGCGATAAGAAAAATGAGCACAAAGCAAAATTAAAGATAAAAACAAGTTACAGTAATATTCAGAATGTTAGAATTAGAATAAAAATTGAGTGACTTTAATTCATAGGGTAATAGTTATTATATTGGGCACTTTGTGCTTTAATTATTGAACATTCACCCCCCCCTGGAAGACTCCGGTCTTTCAGTTGTAGGAAAAGGGGCAATTTTCACTATAGGTCGGGTATAGTCTCCAAACCTTGTATGTACGGTAACAACTCTGCATCTGTTGTCTTTCCCAGGATGGATGTCGAGTATTCGCCCAAGAATCCATTTCGATGGAGGAAGATTTGGTTCCTTGAGCAAAACGATGTCATCTATTTGTATATTGGGTTGATGTTTCTGCCATTTGCTTCGATTTTGTAAAGACGTCAGATATTCTTGGTGCCACCGTTTCCAAAAACCTTGCATCATAGTCTGTAAAAGATACCAGTTAGTGGTTTTTAAAAGATTTAAATTTGAAAGATTTGGTTGTGGTATAGCAGAGTAAGACTCTCCAATCATAAAATGGGATGGAGATAATGCAGTGGGTTCGTAGTCGAAGGTTTGCCACATAGGGCGCGAATTAAGAAGACTTTCGATTTTAGCTAGCAGGGTATACATTTCCTCATATGTCAGTCTATTTTCTCCGATTACGCGTTTTAAGTGGTTTTTAACAGATTTTATACCAGCCTCCCACAATCCGCCGAAGTGGGGTGAAGAAGGTGGTATAAACTTCCAAGTGATATCGTCTTTAGAGAGATGATCAATAACAATGTTTTGATACTGTTCACTAATGAGGAGGTTGTAAAGTTCCCCAAGCATTCGTTTAGCACCATGGAAGTTTGTCGCGTTATCGCTCCATATTTCAGAAGGCTTTCCGCGACTTGACACAAAACGATCTAATGCTAAAAGAAATGCATTTGATGATAGGTCGGCGACGAGTTCAATATGAATTCCTTTAGTAACGAAACATACAAAAAGCGCTATGTATGCTTTAACAAACCTTGGATTTCTCCCAGGAGCTAACCGCAGTGTTATAGGGCCCGCATAGTCGCAACCGACCTTGCTGAAAGGACGTGAAAACCGAACCCGCTCAACTGGGAGATCTCCCATGAATTGAGTAGCTGACTTTTTGCGCTGTCGAAAACATTTAACACAGTCGTGAACTGTTTTACGCAACAGATTTCTGCAGCCTAGGATATGAAAATTTTGTTTTAAAATCGCAAACAGTAAAGATACACCGGCATGTAGATAATGTTCGTGAGTATACGCAACGATAAGTTTTGTTACACGATGCGATTTACATAAAATTATGGGATGTTTTTCATTATAAGATAGTTCAGAGTAATTAAGGCGACCACCGACACGAAGCACATTATCACGATCAAGAAATGGAGATAGGGATATCAACTTGTTTCGCGATGATAGTTCCTTGCCATTATGAAGAATTTCGATTTCAGAAGAAAATGACGATCTCTGAGCACATTTGATTAAACTAATTTTTGATTCTGTAATTTCTTTTGTAGTAAGGTAAGTACAATCGTTGCTTCCTGGTAAATGAAAATAGTTGTTAACATACCGAAAAATGTATGCTACAACACGCACAGATTTAATCCAATTTGATGTATTAACGATGATTTCCTGAAGAATGTTATCTGTTTTTATGTTAGACACAAATACCTGGACCTTTGGTTTGCGTTCCTCCAATTGATGAACAGGTATACCTTGTATGCCACATTCCGATACTGGCCATGTATCCGATACCTTGCTAAGCCAAAACGGACCCGCCCACCAGATTTCCGTGGAAGTTAAAAGAGACGGTGAAATTCAACGGGATGCAACGTCAGCTGGGTTATGAGCAGATCGAACATGATTCCATGATTTCAGTGGGATTGACGTTAGAATTTCTGATGTTCGATTGCCAATCAAAACCGACCATTTTTTAGGTGGTGCTGACAGCCAATGTAGCACAATGGAAGAGTCTGTCCATGCAAATACTTTAAGATCGTTAGCCTGCAAAGATAATTTTATTTTATTAACGAGGCGTGTTAAAAGTACAGCTCCACAAAGCTCAAGCCTAGGAAGAGAGAGAATCTTAATTGGTGCAACTTTGCTCTTGGCTGCCACCAATGATACGGATATCTCTCCAGTTACACTTATACTACGGCAATACACAACAGCTGCATAGGCATCCAACGAAGCATCACAAAAGGCGTGTAACTCAGAATTCATTTTGTTGCTCCATATGATCCTAGGTACCGAAATAGACTCGATAAGATGAAGCTCATCTCGGATTATAGTCCAACGATGTGCAATTTCCTCTGGTACCTTGTCGTCCCAGCCTAAACTTTCACGCCAAAGATCTTGAAAGAATATTTTGATAGCAACTATGACTGGAGAGACAAATCCTAGTGGGTTAAATATTCGAGAGGCGTCGGAAAGTATTCGTCGTTTTGTACAAGCCGATTGGCTTGGAAGGTTTACCTTATAGGTAAAACAATCCTTCGACGGGCACCACTGCAACCCAAGTACTTTAACTATGTTAGATTGTTCAAATTCTACTGCAGAAATCACTCGTTGGTTTTCGGGAAGCGACAGCAGAAGAGGCCAACAATTAGTGGTCCATTTGCGAAGATTGAAACCTGCAGATTTGAGAACGTCCACAAGCTCGTTTCGTAGAGCAACCAAATCCTCGATGGAATCAGCACCGGTGATGACATCATCAACGTAAAAATCATTTACAATTATCGAGGAAATTCGAGGGTGGTTTTGTGCAGAATCTAACGCAAGTTGTTTAAGTGTCCGCACTGCCAAGAATGGGGCAGCTGATGTACCATACGTTACTGTCAAAAGCTTGTAATGTTTTACAGGGTCTGTAGAGTTTTCACGCCAAACTATTCTTTGAAATTCAGTGTCATTAGGTGAAACCCAGATTTGGCGATACATCTTTTCGATGTCCCCCGAAATTGTGTATAAATGGCGTCGACATCGAAGACATATGGAAAATATGTCGCGCTGAATTGTAGGTCCAACGAGAAGTGATTCATTTAACGACGAGTTAAGGGTCATGTTGCTTGATTTAGCAGACCCATCAAACACCACGCGGAGCTTGGTTGTGCTTCTAACTCCCTTAAAGACTGGGTGATGTGGTAAATAGTAATATTGCTTGGTTTGTTGTAATTTATTCGAGGGAATTTCCTCCATATGACCAAGCGATATATACTCGTGCAAAAAGTCTGAGTATTGTTTTTTAAGATCTGGATTGGACAAAAATCTCCGCTCGATAGAGTAAAGCCGATTTAACGACAAACGAAAAGAATTTTCTGGAGAAATATTTAAAGTCGATTTAAATGGTAACCTAACAATGTATTTTCCATCTTCGCGGCGGCTATGTGTTAAAGTAAAATGGTCTTCTGCTCGTTGCTCTTCAACAGATAAGAGTGGTTCATGATGAACTTCTTCTAGTCGCCAAAAACGTTCCAAATCAAAGTCTTATGAATACTCTAATTGGGTACAATATGCACTCACATTTTTGTTTGGTGAGATTTGCTGTTGACAGCTCCCGGCTATCACCCAGCCGAATATGGTCGGTATTGATTTTGGAGCACTTGCGACGGTCGGTTTTGAAGATCCTTCAATGATGCTAAACACCTTATCTGAATCAATTAGAATGTCTATTTGACCAGGAACATTGAAGTTTGGATCCGCTAATTTCATAGATGACAAGGCAGCAAAATCGAAATTAGTTATTGGAGTTGATGGAAGCAAAGATGTCAACCTTGATATGACGTAACAATCGATATCAATATTGTTTGAATCATATCTCGAATGTAAAGTCAAACTAACTAGACCGTTAGTAACACCTGCCGAAGTTGATGAAATTCCCATTATAGGAATGCGAGACCTTTTTCGAGATAGTCCCAAGCGTTGAACACATTGTTCGGTTACGAAAGAAACTTGGGAACCTGTGTCGAGAAGTACACGAATATTTTGATAAACCCCTAATTTATCCGGCTCTAACTACAGCAGTGGGAAGAATAGTACTAGCACGATGATTTATTTCGACGGAGTGGTTATTGACAATAGGATCAACAACATTCTGGGGCGATGGTACAGAAGCAGGAGATTGAATAGCATTCTGATTTGAAACTGAGTTTATTGATGAAATGTTTGTGTTTTGTGTAGGATGCACTAAAGTGTGGTGACGAGAAGAGCACACCTTACACCGAAAGTTTGAACGGCATTTATTTGAAGAATGACCGTATCGAAGGCAGTTAAAGCATAAAGCCTTCTCCTTAACGAAATTACGACGAGCGTCAACCCCTAAGCCAATAAACAATTTGCAAGAAGGAAGAATATGATCTTCTGTGCACTTTGGACACCCTACCTTGGTTTCCACCATGTGTGTTCGAACATTACCTTGAATTTTATTATGTGGCTTGGAGGTGCGAGTTAATGTGTAGCAGGATTCCAGATAACTACAGCGATTTTCCAAGAACTCAAGAAACTGATTGATTGTACAGTCATTATTTGACCCACGTTCTTCTGCCCATGCCTGCTTGGTTTCATGGTATAATTTTTGTTGTAAAATAAGAATGAGCCAAGGATCTCTAGAGGTTGAGTCTAGTGCCTTTAGACCTCGTATGGTCTCATCAGCCCCATCTGTTAGTTTTCGAAGTGATTGAACGTTAGTTGAACTACACGATGGCAACGAAATGAAAGATTGTATGAACGATTGAATGATTAGATGTTTTTTATCGAAACGAGCCTCAAGTTTATCCCAAGCCTCTATATAATTATTCTCGGAACACGATATATGTTTAATTAGATTCGCAGCATCTCCGCCCAAGAAGGATTTAAGATATTAAAATTTTTGAGTCGCAGTAATCGAAGGATTGCGATCAATCGTTCCCGTGAACAGATCCCTGAAACCCGGCCAATCCTTGTAGTCGCCATGAAAGGTAGGAATTTTACATTCTGGCAGGTGGACGGATTTAGGGTTCACTGTGTTTGTCGCATCTAGTCTTTTCAGAAATGAAGCCTGCTGAGAAGCTAATTTTTCATCAATTGATTTATCGGTTGGAGCATTTGATTTTGATATTTCGCGAATTGAGTTTTTAATTAAGGAATGTGCCTGGCAGTACTTTTCTTCATACTCGCCAAACTCTGGCTCAGGATCTACGAATTCTGCATCATCGCAAAATTCATATAACTTATCCTGTAAAGTTGTGAAACTAGACCACGCTTCCGTAAGACGTGTAAGATGAATTTCCAACATATCACGTGTTGTGGAATCATCAACTGACTGTGCAAATGACAACGCCCTTGTTATACCCGCCTTAGCATGACCGCATTTCACTTTTAGAACATTCATTTCTTTTTATTTTATTTATTAAAAGTACTTGTTTTTGTATAGTAAAAAAAGTTTCAAAACGAATATACGATTCAATAAAAAATCAGTTCTCGCACATTACTAAATTAATTCGGGATTTAATTAATCATGCAGTAAATGTATGTACGTATTTATGCCAACCGATTACTGGTAATTAATTATGACGCCATAAATCAAAAATATGTAATGCATATGAAATCGGAGCACCCAATTGTTCCTTTAGCAATCATAAAAAATATCAAAAGTTAATGTAATTCACTTTGCACTGATCAAAAATTAAGATTAAATTCGGCTAATCGAAGGACCAAAAAATGTCTAATAATGTTGTGGAATGTATGTTTAAGTTTGTATGTGTAATTTGTAAAAGAAATAAAATATAATGTTTGTGTAAATTTGTTAATAAATGTTTAATAATTTGTGTGATAAGTTTTCTTGTGTATACTTATAAAAGATGTGTGTAGTCTGACGGTCCAAATTAAAAAAAGGAAGAGAATTTTGCATACCTATGACAAGTTAGTGTAGCGATAAGAAAAATGAGCACAAAGCAAAATTAAAGATAAAAACAAGTTACAGTAATATTCAGAATGTTAGAATTAGAATAAAAATTGAGTGACTTTAATTCATAGGGTAATAGTTATTATATTGGGCACTTTGTGCTTTAATTATTGAACAGTTATCATTCATTCGATTATAAATTAAGAATTTGATATTAATTGCTTTTCGATTAGCTTAAAATTTCAAACTACATATATCCAGGCAGCCATATATAAAAACAAGAAATGACATCTTTATATCGGCAAACATGTTTTCTTATCAAAAACTCTACATAGGTATACACACATATATTACATATGCATACAAGTTTCTTTTAAATATTCTGTTTATACAGCTGCAGAGCAGCGGCCCGTTTAAATCAAGAAAACATCATTTAATGCACTCTTATGTTTCTGATTCAGTCCATCCAGCTCTATAGAGAATCCCAACAAAAAATAATGAGCAATGAAAACAAAAACAACGAAATGAAAATACAAAGGAGGGTAAATCTTCTACCCTTCAACGTTCAAAAATTTATATTTTGACACCCTTGTTCAATTAAGACCGCCTAATGGTGGTCATGATGGTTGGTGAATGATACCATTTGACGAATATTTGAAATGCGTTTTAGTTCATAGGCGTAAAGGGAACAGTTTGCAAATATTTGATTTTGAATGATTTTTTTTTTCTTTGGAAATGAATGTACTTAATGTGTTCATTTGTTTTAAATGCTGAAAAATTATGCTGGCATGTAACCATTTGTTGTTTGTTCAGATATTGTATAATTTATTATGTGGGTTTTTTATAACTTTTTAAGGATCTTTGATTTTTGAGTTAAGTTTTATTGGTTTAAATTCTTATCCAAAACATATCGTTAATCATTTTAAACTCCTTATAATAGTTCTGAAAACTGTCAATTCGGATCATATAGGAATTTTATAGACCCATTTCATGTATTCGAAGTATCGGACTTTTGTGAGATTATATTACTCATGAGCTTACAAAAAAAGTATCTGAACAACTGTTCGGATTCAGAAGGAAGCTCTTAGAAACACAGTTGTCATTGTCCGGCGATATTTTAAGGTGTTTCCAAAACGTTTGGCAAGGTGTCACATGAAGGCTTCAAATTCAAATGAGGACAGGTTCTACCTGAAGGATTCTAAAGAATATTAGCCGTTTTTATTTGATTTTTTACTATTTGGACAGTGTCTTTTAGTCGATAAAATTGGAATACTTTTTTAATTAAATAAAAATATCATACTAATCAAGGTTGTCTAAGTTATATAATTTTGAGACAACAATTATTAAACATGTTTATTTATAACTTAGCGACTGTCTAAAGTTACCCAACGTTTATAAATGTGACTGTATATAAACAGAAATCATACTTTTTCATGTATATAATATACGCAAATGAGTACTCAGATTTAAAAAAAAATAGAGTACTGCCAGCATTGTATAATATTTTATTAGACCATTACCAATTACTCATGCATTACTCTGTGTAGTGTATTTCATTTTTTTGTAATGTGAAATTAAAAAAAAAATATTCCCTTTCGTCAAATTATAAGTTTAAAAATTACACAGAGTGACGGGTAAGCATAAGCATTTTAAAATTTTATGAATATCTATTTACATACATAATGTGTTCCTAAATCTATAACTCTAAATAATGAAGGCATTGTAATTGATGATCCTTCTAAAATTTCCAATGTAATCAACGATTTCTTTTCTACGGTTGGTGAATTATCTTCTGAAAATGAGCATCAATTTCGTTGTATAGCCTTTGTACAAGGAATCAATTAATGGAAGATAGTATAAATAATGTTAGTTTCGTATTTGAAGAGGTTTCTGGCTTTGAGCTTTATAAAATTATAAATTCATTGGATAACTCGTACTCTTGCGGGCTGCAGCAATGATGGTATTTCAAATATTACACTTAAAAACATAGCATGTAATATAGTGGATATATACTAGCTTATATATTTAACCTTAGTATTTTAATATTAGTATTTTCACTGGTAATTTTCCTCTTTTCAAAAAAAGTTAGTATAGTGTGACAAAAACAACTATAGACCAATTTCGCTCTTGTCTTCTATTTCAAAATTTTTTGAAAAAGCTATTAAGTGGAGAATGCTAGGTTACTTAGCAAAATTGAAGTTTTTAAGAGCGGCTCAGTTTGCGTTTAGGGAGGGGTTTTCTACGGAAGATTCTCTCTTGGAGTTTTGTTCTTTAATATATAAAGCACTGGATGATAGAAAACATTGTGCCGGTCTATTTGTAGACATAACCAAAGCCTTTGACAGGGTAAACCACGGCGCACAGTAGTCAAAATCAAGAATCTAGGTGGACAAAATTATTTTTTGTTTTGAAATAAGAGCTTTTATTTTTCGAATATTAAATCGATTTACGGAAATTTTGTTGAGATATCACTTATTTAATTTTGAAAGAAGAAAAACCCAACAAAATTGTCCAGAAAAATATGTCATAACTTTGTAATAGGCAGAGAAAGGCACACAAAACTTGGTACACGGACTGATACCTACACAATTAGCAACACGACATAAAATTTATCTGGTCACCAGCTCTCGAAAGTTCCAAAAGCTTAGACAAAAAATGATTTAATTGTACATTTCATACAATTGTTAGTGTATTACAAAAAAAAATTACAAAAAAAAATTACAAAAAAAAAATTCCAAAACAAAATTACAAAAAATATATAAACACATTTTTTATATATAGTTTAACTATTTTATTTTATTGTTTTTACTCTCAAAATTAAATTACATTTTTTGCTTAAAAATAGAAATAGTAACTCAATTTAAATACTTAGGTATATAACAATTTAAAATAATAATGAGATGGTTGGAATACATTTCAGTCCTAAAAAAATATTTACGGTATTCTCTCCGTAATTTTTATCGTCTCAGAAATTTCTGTGACATTAAAACTCTAAGAATGATATACTTTGGAATATTTCAATCTAGGTTATAGTATGGATTAAATCTTTTTTTCCTTTTTTTCTTTAAAATCAGTAAACTCTGATGTTCACCCCACATTTCAAAGTTAATTTTTAAATGAAGTGACATAAACCCTATTTATTTTCAAATAACAATGTCAGTATCTATTCTTTCATTCTTTTTTTTATGAATTAATTTTTGTTAAAATACTATTTATGTTAAATATGAAATAAAAAAAAAATTGAAAACAAAAAGTGTCTAAAATTTTGTAATGGAGTTTTAGTAGTTCCACATCTGGTTATTTAATTAAAAACTGCAGAAGTTATAATACAATCTGTTTTTTGTCATATAATGTGAGATAGATCTTATTTTCATTTGTATGGCGTAATTTTTAATTACTTGTTATCAACAGGAATGAAGGAGACCCGAGACCTATAGACATTTTTTCCGAATCCAAGATGGGAGACACTTTTCATGACAAAAGAGAATTGGTCGCAAAAAATTAGTAGGTACCCGTGAAAATTTTTAAGATTTTAGGTAGCAGAGGCTGATAATCGATCACAAGATCTTCGGATTAGTGATTTTGTTTTTATGTTAATTATTATTTTTCATTATCTTATGCGGTATGCGGACATTTCAGCCTGCTTATATAACTACTAGTATATTTATCCGAACAGTTGGCTACGCTAACTGTCACACGATGTATGTGCAAGACAATGTATTTGCAACGCAATGTCTCAATCTACCTTTATCTCGAATCTACCTTTATCTCGAATCTACATTTATCTCGAATCTACCTTTATCTCGAATCTACCTTTATCTCGAATCTACCTTTATCTCACTCAACCTTTATCTCACTCTACCTTTATCTCACTCTGCCTTTATCTCACTCTACCTTTATCTCACTCTACCTTTATCTCACTCTACCTTTATCTCACTCTGCCTTTATCTCACTCTACCTTTATCTCACTCTACCTTTATTTTAAAAACTTTAATTGACCATATACAAATCTGACTATTTAGAACATAATAGTAATAAATTATAAATCAAAATTAAACCAACCAAAATTTCTCTCTGTATCTCTCTGTATCTCTTTTCCTCTATCTGTCTGTATCTCTTTGTCCCTCTTTGTATCTTTCTGTCTCTCTCTGTATCTCCTTGTATTTCTCTGTCTCTCTCTATATCTTTTTGTCCCGCT
Organism: Epistrophe grossulariae; assembly: GCA_929447395.1. Lineage (NCBI taxonomy): Eukaryota > Metazoa > Arthropoda > Insecta > Diptera > Syrphidae > Epistrophe > Epistrophe grossulariae. The sequence goes on from OV839567.1 coordinate 22,837,535, forward strand.
CTGTCTCTCTCTGTCTCTCTCTGTATCTCCCTGTATATCTCTACCTCTCTCTATATCTTTCTGTCTCTCTCTGTACCTCTCTATATCTCTTTGTATCTCTCTGTCTCTCTATATCGTTCTGTCCCTCTCTGTATCTTTCTGTATCTCTCTGTACCTCTCTGTCTCTCTGTATATCTCTCTGTCGCTCCCTGTATGTCTCTGTCGCTCCCTGTATCTCTTTGTCTCTCTCTAGATCTCACTGCACCTCTCTGTCTCTCTCAATACCTCTCTGTCTTTCAATTCACTAACTTACATTCGTATAGGTATATATACATAACTACCTATGTATGTATGTATGTATCTATGTATGTATGTTATTATATGTACATACATACTTTTTTTGAATTAATAGTATATACTTACAAATAATTAGTATAGTATAGCTTAATAATTTACCTTTATTTTAAGACTTTAACCATACAAATCTGACCATTAGAACTCAAGTTATAAATCTATATCCGATTTGCCCAGTCAGCCCTTGACCTACTTTTCTACCTCTAGCATGATAATTCGCTTTGATTTTGGGAAATTAATCTTGAAAATTTGACCATTGTTACTCGTCAAGTTATAAATCTAGCCTACCTTTTATTAGTCACTCACTTAGTTTGACCATTGTCGATAAAAATCGATTGCTTAGGGTATGTTCAGTCGCCAGGCAGGCGGAGAAAAGTACCTTTTGCTAACTTAAAGGTTCACTGTTTAGCCGGATACTTAATCAAAATTTAAAAAACTTCGCCTCGAAAATCTGACCGTTATTAAAAATCTAACCAACTTGCCAAGTCAATCACTTGACCAAATCAATTCTTTTCTCAAATCAAATTTTTTGGCCAATGCCCACCCAGCCCGTGTCCATATTAACGAAAGCGATTTTTTTTTATTCAATTTGAATTTTTTTTATAAATTAACTTCGAAGTGAAGTTAGCCTAACATTTTACCTTTATTTTAAGACCTTAATCTTACAGATCCTATTAATAGAACAGAAGATATAAGCCAACCGAATAATATTCTCTACCCACATCATAGAAAGTTTCATTAAAAAGGTCAAGTACACGTGCATGACATTCTACCTAAATTTTAAGACGATGCGATCATTAGAATAAAAGTTATCAGCCAACCAAACCAACAATGAAGGTACCTTTAGGATTTTTTCTAATGAGAAATACCTACCACCAACGTGCATATGATTGAATAAATAAAAATGTAAATGTACGTTTGTTCCTTACCGTTAATCTCCGAAAGTTCTTCACCGATTGCTTTGAAATTTTGACACAATGTTGCATTCAAATACGAGCGGTTTTGTACATACTAAAAATAAGAAAAAAACAGTGGGATATGTTGGACAAAAAAAATCACAGTTTTTTTCTCAAAATCCCGAAAACATAGAATCACGAAAACCCAAAATCCCAAAAACCAAATTTTCCATTTAAATAATTTTTCGGGATTTTGGGTTTTTCGGGATTCTGGGTTTTCGGGATTTTGGGTTTTCGGGATTCTGTCCCCAACCCTCGAGTACCATGTTGATTAAAGGTTAGTACGGTTTATTATTTCTTATTTCGTTAGGTATTTACAATTTTGGTTTTTCCAAGATTTGGAAAATTTGAAAACCAATTTAATCAATTTTAAACTTTTATTATAACAGTTTTATATTTATATTGTTTTCTTTTTTAAAACAATAAAATTAGAAAAAAAATAATGGATTCATATGAATAAAAAAAAACAATGCCAGCAATAAAAAAATTTGAGGACGCATCTTTCTGAGGTCAAACAAAATGTTATAAGGATTGAAGTTTCTAAAAGTATTTATATGGCCATTAAAATTGAAATCAATGAAGGTTAAAACTGATTGTACAGACTTTTATAGAATGTTAATTAATTTATTTTTTGATTCAAGATTAAAAAAAGAAGAAAAACCAATAGACAAAATTATCAGTGATAAAGAACAATAAAATAAGTTACAAATTCAAATTTCGTTTTTCGTATTAATTTAAATAACGCCCAGCGAAGCGGGCGGGCTAACAGTTAGTAATGATATAATTATGTATACCTACAGATATAGCAAATTTTTCGCGATGCTTAAAATATAATAAGGGTATTCACGCAATGATGTAAAACACTGGATAAGTTTACCATTTGGTTAATGAACTGTCAAATTTTGTATGAGAAATGATGTACACAATTTGGTTCAAATTCTCCAAGGATTTTGCTGGATAAAATTATCCAAATTTTTTTTGGTAAACTTAACCAAACGTCATTGTGACTTTTAGAATAAGGCTTGTTCAGAAATATGATAATTAGGTATCTCAGAAAACTAAAAAAAACTCTGCCCGTGTTCTGTAACTATCGCATTGAGATTAGTTGGCGATGAAAGTTGGTAATAAAAACGTTGTTTATACAAAAAAAAAATAAGAAGGACATGTACATTTTCTGATTTTCTGACTATTGATCAGCATTGTTTATTTACACAAATCCATATAATGATATACAAAAGTAAATGCTTTTACTTGTATTTGTTATGGTTTCCGAATTGCCACCGAAGTGAAAATAACCATTTATTCTTTTTATTCTTCTTTCATCAAATTTCAGTAGTGTTGAGCTCAGGACAACTTTTACTGCCGAAAACGAAATTGAACTAAACTGAAGGAAAAGTAGATATCCTGCACCATTATGGGCGTGCCATATGATTTTTCTTGTATTCGCTCATTTTCGTTCGATCAGTGCCATGAGTTTGCGACTATTACAGCCAAATTAATAAAAGTGGAACAGCGAAGGGAATGTTATGAATAAAAGAAAATATCTAAAAATTGACGTGTACTAAAGTTAAACCACCGGAGAAGGTGGTTTAGCGAAGGAATAAGAACCAGATGTGTCAAACTTATTCTGAAATAAAAAAAAATACCTATAAGTGAAGATTGCTAATTTAACTTTGAATAAAATTAATAATGTCTGCTAGATTAATCGAGTTTTTAAACCATTAATTCTAATTATTGGACAATCAGCCACCAACCACCATAAAAAGAAAACTATACAAAAATACATGTATATGATCTATAATGGAAGTGCTCAGAAACTTTCCATTTAAATAAATAAAAACAAAACAGAAAACAGACACAACACAACAATATTTATAACTTACGACGTTGCGTGAATACCCTTAATATTTATTTTTCCACTATAATTGTTTAGCGGTTTCAGGTAATTTTATTAGTAATTTTTGTATTGTATTGTAAAATGTAGCATCACATTTTTAAATATCAAGATAGAATTACTAAAGTTATATGACATTTTCGAAGTTTTTTCATTTATTTTTCAAGAAAATTATTTAAGATGTTTTTATGAAATTTTTTTTCTAGAACGTTTTAATGTATGAAATAGATGATAGATATATATGTTTCATATATCAAAATAAGCGCTTACTTGTTTGAAAGCGAATAAAAGTCATTTGGTTAAAATCCGTTGTTTTAGTAAAAAGAAATGAGCATTTTAATGAAGCAAATACTATGTCGCAAGAAGCATGTTATAAATTAATTAATTTCAAAATTTATTTAATATCTTAATTCGTGATGGACTTAAAACTTTAAGATGTTCAACAAATATTTAGACAATATATTAATAAATAATATGTAATACATTTTTTTCTCTATTTTGAATATAATATATTATTTAAAATTTTTTAATCTAACAAAGTGGGTGAAAAAAAACATTAATTCAACTTGTTTTTACATTTTTTCATAATTGTCATGGAAATTTGAGATATTTTTTTACATACATTTAATGTGTACCTTAATGACAGTATTTTAAGACCTTAATTTTGAAATTCCGTTATAAATTAATTAATGATGTCATGTGGGATGATTATTTTGATTAAAATCGATTTTTATCGTAAAAAAACATTTAAATCCCCCTACCGCCGCACTTGTTAAATTTACCCCTATAACACTACTGACTTTTTTATAGATAAGGGTTGGGGCTACAACTTTGTAGAATATCATTTTTTGAAATTCGTAAAATTTTCATCAACTTTTGCATTTTTAATACTGAAAATTGAATTGATGACCTCTTTACCACACCTTTTCGTATAGAACGCTTCCCCCCTCCGCAATAATTTTTATACAGAATTATAGCTTAATATTTAGTGATTTAGTGAAGAAGAATCTTGAAGATCGGACAATTAGAACAGAAGTTGTGAATTATTTAATCCATCAATATCTTTTGGATTTTCTGATTTTGATAAAATAACGGGTAATCTGCCACTGGTCTGTGGTGGTTGGCAATGAACAAATGAGGTAATTTCGAATAAATTTAATCGATTTTTTGATTAAATTAAAATTAAAATTGTGAATAGTATGTAGAGTAACAAATGAGGTATCAAAATCATTATTATCATATTGCCATGCGGACTAAAGAAAAATGAAACCCATGCGTGCATGCACTGATGAGTAATAAGCTGATATGTAAAACAACATTTATAATTCTGTTATCTAAACTTAACGGTATAAAACAAATTAAATTAAATTAAATTCACATTTAAATCAATAAATTGTATTACCTGTGAAAATTTCAACCTTCTATGATTACTAATTAAAAAGATATTATTAGAAAACCGTAAAAAAAAGTTTTTTTTAATTTTTTATACTTGAATAACTTTTTTCAATGATATTTTAGAAATCCTATTTTCACCAAAATCATGTAAATCTATAATCTCTATAAGTTCGTAAAATTTCATATCTCTATCTACCCGCATTAAAAAGATAAAAAATAAAAAGTGTCAAAAAAATAACAAAAAACTTTAGTGTTTTTTCAAAAATTGCGTGCGTCAAAAATACGACATGAATCAAAATTTTGTATTACACGCCTAATTTTTTTTTTCATCCCCTTTTCAAAACTGTAATAATAACAAAAATCAATGAACCTCCTGATTTAATAGAATTTTTTTTGTGAAACATCAATTTTTGATATTTTGAGTTTTAAACGTTGGTAAGTGTGAAAATAATTTTTTATAATTTTTTTAACCCCCCTGACACACCTTATAATTAAAAAATCTATTGATTTGATAAAAATTTATAATTTTATCTCTACCCATTTAGAAAATAGAAATCCGACTTTACCCTACTTAAACCTAAGTTTACCCTATTAGTTTTTCGAATTTCAAAAAATCCTTTCTTAGTGTGCACTTTCAAATATAAGGTAGTGAGAAAAATTTTTTATATAATATATTGTATATATTACACAGTGACCTGTACAATGATTAGTTAATGAATGAGTCAGTGAGTGAGTGAGTGAGTGATAAACTTCCGTCTTTCGAATAATTTAATAAATTTCGTAAATTTAAATACATACAGGGTACAGTGCAGTAGACTCGCTAGATATCACGTCTAGAACAATTCACGCCCTACACAATGCTTTTTAAAGTTTGAAAACATCTTTCTAATATATCTACAGATTCGCTCCTAAACAATTTTTTTTCTTTCAATGCAGCCATCTTCAGATTCATTGAGTTCAGACGAATGCAAATATTAATTTTTTTTAGCTGACCAAGCAATAAAAATTTTAATTGATTTTTACTATAGGAATAAACTGTGTATGGGCCGAATATACTATTTACTGCCCCAAAAAGTGTTTATAGTGTTAAACCAAATTATAGTCGACTCTTATAAAATTCACATTTTTTTTTAGATTATTAGATTAAATTATAATTTATTTTTTTTTTCATTTCAACTTAAATCTATTATAAGAATATTTGAATAGCTTAAAGAATAGTAAGAATGAAAAAAATTTTAGCTATCGTTCTGTAATTTTAGCAACATAAAGTTCAAAATAAGTGATGAACGACAAATCAATAACTATATAAGAGATCTGATGTGGGGTGACATCAGTATGAAAATTCAAAGATACAATTTGGTTTAAGATATTAATGCAAAAGGAGCAAAAGAATAAAAGGATAAGACATGAAAAAGGATAAGATGTAATGAAAAAGAAAGAGAGAAATTTAATACTAATAAAAATATTATATTATATGCCGCCTTTATATTCGGGTTCTGAATATTGGAGTGATCAGAAGCAAACAACCAATCTTTAATTTTTTTTAATAAAAACGTTTTTATTTTGAATTACTCGGATCGAGTATGGAAGTTTATTAAAATATGTTGGGGTAGTTATAGTGTAAAATTGAGAAAAATGAGTAGTTCGTGCCTATGGTACGTTAACGTAAGTTGTATGTTAAATTATTTCGACTTGGAACACCCACTTTGTTTAAAAAATTCTCTTAGTACCTTGAAAATATATAAGTGCCTTATTGGTAAGATATTGAGCTTTTTAAATAAGAGTCAACTGTGAGTGCGACGATTACAATGAGAGACAATGCGTATCAGATGTTTTTGTGCAATGAAAACCGGATCAACTATATTTAAATAAGTCTCGCCCCAACTAGTTATTCCATATTGCAACTTAGAGTGTACAAGACCGTAGTATATTTTACCTAACACTTTCTTAGAACAATATGGTTTAATGAGATACATTTTACGAGTAATCAGACACATATGCGATTTTATTGTTTTAACATGATCTTTCCAATTCAGGTTATGGTCTATTAATACCCCAAAATATTTAAAATTTATAACTGATTCTATTTTAAAACATCTGTTTGAACAAGAGTTTTTGGTATGAAAGTTTCGTAGACTACAATTGTGAAGCGGTAAGCTGTATTTTTTACAATCAAATGCATGAAAATAAAGGTTATAATCATTTAAAATATTACCGAATATCTTGAATGTTAATAATTTCGTTTTTTCGCTGACAACTATTTTATGAGCAGTGAACCACATCCTTATTTTTTTTAGATCTTCCCTAATCTTAACAATACATTCAAGCTAGTTTTGATACATATAAGTAAAAGTTATATCATCAGCGAAAGCAGTTGATAATCCGTTAAATTGTTCCTTGAAAATAGAGTTAATATAAATCGAAAACAATGCAGGGCCAAGGACCGAACCTTGGGGAACGCCATTTTTCAAAACTCTTACAGTCCTATTAATAATCAAAAATAGATATGAAACAACACTAACACATGTTTTACCTTATAATTCTTAATAATAAACATGTTTTAGCCTTAAATGACATTTGACAATGAACGGATAACTTATCTCACCAATTTTGGGGTTCAACGAACGGATAACTTTAGCGTTCACAATTCAATTCAAAGCTGACTGATATGACAGACACGGTTGAAAAAATCGATACAATTGTACTTTTTTCGATACATTCGACTTGGCTAAAGTACACAAATACACTTTGATATAATTCGATACAATTTTTCTATTTTGTGTTAATTCATTAGAATTCGTTAAAATAAGTAATAGGTAGGAATAATTGATTTATTTTAACAAATTTTTTTTATAATAATCATGACTAAAGAATTTTACTCAAAAGGTAAAGTGGCTTAAGTCGCTCAGTCCTCATTTTTTAAAATAAAAAAAAATAAAAATTATCTACACTTTCTGTGTAATCGGCCTGTTTCCATATCACATGGAAGACGATTTTTAGTTCAGTTAAAAATTTGCGTAAAAAATGCAATTGCAAGATAATCATAAACGCAAACTGGAAAGTCAACTGTTTAAAAAAAATGAGATTTATGTGGAAATTCCTTTCAACCAAAAAAAAACGATCCCTGAAAAATGATCCCGATTTCAAGAGAGATTTACAACTTCACAAAATACGCACTTTCACACAAACAATAGTAAAGTGACATTTATCTAAACGTCATTGTGAAATTTTTCAATTCGGAAATTGTTGTTTACTTTTTAGTAGTTTTGTGAACATAAAATTATATAATTCCTTTTTCGTGGTCTTTTCAAATTTAAATTGTTATTTAAATTCATTTATGAATTCGAAGAACAAAGGTGACAATCGGTGTTTGTCCGCTGGTGGAGCTGCCGAATGCATTTATTGAAATCGTGTTTTGCACAATCTATGTGAACTATAGAATAAGGAATACAACGCCGCCGTTGCTGCAGCCATTCGCATGCAGGGATACAATACAATCCGGCAGAAAAGTGTGCTTCGACTACATGAAATTGCATTTCAATTTCTAGGCATAGAAGGTGGTGCATTATCATTTGTTTCCGAAGTTAAGATTTTCTGTTTTTTTGTTAAAATAATATGAAATTTATGCAGTGTCAGTATATGAACGAAATAAAATTCCTATTAAGGATCAAAAAAATCCCTTATTTGTATTTAACTTTTAATTACAGCATTTTAAATAGTTTAAATCTACGACTAACAAAGTTGTCAGTTTTCTTTCACCTACCTACATTATACAAAGTCGAAGATACTATTGATTTGCCTCAAAATATTGATTAATTTGAATCTTTTTAATATTTTGTTATATAATTTACATAGTGGATAAAGCACAGCAGTTATTGCCAATAAAATTAAAACCTCAGTTGGACTATTATCAGTTTTTTTTATTGTGAAAATACTGGAAGATTTTGGACCATTTAAAACTAAATGGTAAAAAAAAAAATTATGATAAAGTTATCATTCGTGTAAATTACATCTCAGAAATTGCTTGAAATAGCAACAATTGTCCCGGGTAGAATTTGCGACTCGGAATTGCCTAGCCCCCAGCTAGTTTTGCCAAGTTTATGTCCTGGGCCTATCGAGCAGTAACTAGCTTGACCCTCGCTAATTTGTTAATGCTCTGTATTCCGTGGGCCGTGCTAGTGGTGCCCATATTGGCCCTAGATAGATCTTCCAAGTCAGGAATGGGCCTCTCGAGGAGTTCCCATATGGGCCCTAGATAGATCTTCCAAGTCAGGAATGGGCCTATCGAGCAGCAACTAGCTTGGCCCTCGCTAATTTGTTAATGCTCTGTATTCTGTGGGCCTTGCTAGTGGTTCCCATATAGGCCCTAGATAGATCTTCCAAGTCAGGCTTTGGATAACTAAAAATTTAGAGATTTATAGTCACTAGCTAGGGCCTAGGAAGATTTTTACTGAAACCCATATAGCCCCCACCCCTCTCATATTAGGGGTGTTTGAGACCGCTTTTCTCTTTAAATGAAATGTATAGAATTTAATTTAATTTTAAAAAAACTTCACTTTTACTTACTATCTCAGAGATTTGAACTCGCGTTCCTCCAATCAAAGATCCAGCACGCTACCCACCAGGCTGATTTGCGATACAGAATAGGGATGTAAAAATGTTTATGAGTTGATACTTCACGTATTTGCTATATGGACCTTACACAAGTCTAAACTATCTAGGCCCAGTCTTAGTTACACCTGATAACGCCAATAAAGAGGCGACAATGTCTAACGCCAAGATAACGCCCAGATACAATTCCTTATCCAGGCTACACCAAGCGAAAACTATTTCGGTCCCTTCCTGTTTTTATGAGACAACGCCAATAAGGTGGCGACACTAGGTAAGGCCAAAATGACACCAACAAAAGTTTTCATATCTAGGCTATGCCAAGTTAAAGCTATCTAGGCCCAGTCCTAGTTACACCAGATAACGCCAATAAAGAGGCGACACTGTCTAACGCCAAGATACAATTTCTTATCCAGGCTACACTAAGCGAAAACTATTTGGGTCCCTTCCTGTTTTTATGAGACAGCGCCAATAAGGTGGCGACACTAGCTTGGGCCAAAATGACACCAACAAAAGTTTTCATATCTAGGCTATGTCAAGTTAAAACTATCTAGGCCCAGTCTTAGTTACACCTGATAACGCCAATAAAGAGGCGACACTGTCTAACGCCAAGATAACGCCCAGATACAATTCCTTATCCAGGCTACACCAAGTGAAAACTATTTGGGTCCCTTCCTGTTTTTATGAGACAGCGCCAATAAGGTGGCGACACTAGCTTGGGCCAAAATGACACCAACAAAAGTTTTCATATCTAGGCTATGTCAAGTTAAAACTATCTAGGCCCAGTCTAAGTTACATCTGACAAAGCCAATAAATAGGCAATTCTAGCCACGGCCAAGATAAAGCCAGAATAAGATAAATTAGTCAAGATCACCCAGACCTTCGCCTGTCTAGGCCCAGCATAGGATTTACTATATAATGGCCAATCTAGAAAGGGCCACGTTTAAAAATAGTTTTTCCTAGATAATTTTCTACCCGGGGTGTTTCCTTTTTAATAGCTGCGTCACTGGATCACAGAATTTTTTAGTTTTCACAGTTGATCACATTACCCATAAAATTGACAGATTACAGAATGAAAATTCCATCACTCAACTTGTATTTTGATTGTTTTAGGCATATGCAAATTCCGACCATCTCGAATAAAATCTCGTGCATGTCGGTGATAATATGGTACAAATAAATAATAATTGCGACAAAGAAAAAACAATTCGTTACAACACAAACATTTGTATACCCATATGTAAAATAACTATAATTTAAATTTTAAAAAATGTTCTTTGATAGTTTGAAAATACTTATACTTTCAGGAATTTTTCCCTATCCATAATATCACTGGTTTCAGGTTTCAATCAAGAAAATAGTGCCATATTTGAAATTCCACACACCACAATTACAAAAAAAAGATCAATCCCATTTTGCTTTCCATTCATCACGAAAAATCCGCAATCCCGGATCAAAATCCCAAATGGCAAAAGGAAAACGACATTATTTATAAATGTAATATGGTTACTTTTTTATATAAAAAATTCGTTGAAAAAAAAAATCAAGAAGTACAATTCGATACACTTTTTTTTAACTTTTGATACATTGCCGAAATGCGATTTTTCATCCCTGATTACAGATAGCTTTCAAAAATGAAAGAAGTAATTGAATATTTAGTACAATTGAGGGAAGTGCAGCCTACTTTTCGGTGTTATTCAGTGAACTGATAACATGAAGACGGAATGAGTTTATTAATATTTTATTTTATCAAACGGATAAGTCCACTATCCATGTGTTAGGTAAAACGTGTATTTACGAGCGGATGTTGTATTTTTATTAATAGGGCTGTTACTGTACTAAATACACTATTCACTTTTACCTTTTGTGTTCTGTCTTTTAGGTAAGTGTTAAGCTAACCAAGCATAGTTCCCCTAAAACCAGCCTACAGTTTATCAAGCATGAGTTGATGGTCAACCATTTCAAAGGCTTTAGTCATATCAATGAACAAAGCCATTGTCGATTGACCTGTTTAAGCCTTGATATAATTGACCATATACCCTGAGAATAGCATCCTCTGTTGATAACCCAGACCTTAAGCCAAACAGATTAACGGAAAAGAATTTATTAGGATCCAGAAAACTAAGCGTTCTGACTTTAAGGAGTTTTTCAAAAATTTTCGCGAAAGTTGGTAAGAGAGATATTGGTATACAATTGAAAACGTCTCTTTTATTACCTTTTTTAAATGCCCGAATCACCTCAGCACATTTAAGCGATTTTGGAAAGTAACCTTTATTAACACTTAAGTTCAACAAGAAAGTTAATACATCAACCACTTGCCATACAATCTTTTTTTAAAACGAGCTAGTTATCCCATCATTTGTACATGAAATTTTATTTTTTGAAGATAAAATAAGCTTTGAAAGTTCACCAGTGTTAATTGTATCAAATACAAAACTATTTGTTTGCATGTCTTCAAGAGTAAGATTATCAAGGAGGTTACAACTGCAATAACTATAGGGTTCAAAAGACGGTTTCAAATGCTCTGAAATTATATAGTGAAGTGTTCATTAAACTTATTGGAGATACTTTCATAGTCAGATATACTGGTACCATCAACATCAATATCATTTATTTCTGAAGAGTGCTGTTGTTTTTCTAAGATACAATCTACAACTTTCCATTCCTCTCTAATGTTGCCGTTTGCACGTCGTTCAAACATATCAGAATAATAATTATTACGTGTATCTGTAACTTTGGAAGAGACTTGATTTGCATAATTTTATATAGTACTTTTTAAAATTAGTATTATGAAGATTTTTAGCTATTTTTTTCGCGTAATGATGTTTTCTTTTTATTTGTTCCAAAAAGACAGTTGTCATCCAAGGCTTTAAGTGTTTTTCTTATTAGAAATATGTAAAGACTCAGAAGAACAAGACTTTATGAGATTTTTTGAGTTTATTGCGCCAGTAAACGCATTTATCAAACTAAAGTAGTTTATAAAACAATAAAACAGTTTACTTATACAAGCAACTGGTTATTAATTTTTAAATTTTAATAGGTATTCAATAATAATAAACTTTTACTTGTATATCAATTAACTTTTATTGGGCCAATTAAACCACTTTTTACTGGCCCAATAAACCAATTTATTGGACGAAAATTAATAAAAACTTTGCTGTCCCGTTAAACTTTTGTATTGTATCTACGTAACGTTTTGGTTCAGTACCTATATTGCAAGAGCGGTGATGAAATTATGAAGAGCGGGGGCTATAACAAAAATTCTAAAAGGTTTCAGAACTATACTTAGATACTATAATAACCAAATTTAGTTAATAGTTATAAGAAATCTTTATACTTCAGAAAAATCACATATACCTACTAATATAACGAATTCAGTCTCCACGTTAGTGCACTACTAACTGTTCTTCTATTTTATAGTACGTATAAATATGTTTCTAATACCCTTAAATTTATGTTTATGTTATTTGTCGAATTCGATTGGTGTATTCATGGTTTCGTTTCAATTTTCAGATATTTTGTTTTGAAGCGAAAAAAGAAGTGGTTTTTTAATTTTGTTTATATTTGTATGCAATACACATTTCACAGATTGCTCAAATTGAGCTTGTATTGTATTGTATAGAATCAAACCCTGTCGTTCAACATTAAAGCGGAAATTAAAGCGGGTCAGGAGAAAAATTCAATATGTAGATTTTTACAAAGAACGGGCACACAATGACAGGGGTGGACAAATAGAGTAGTCCAACATCTTAAAATCATGTAATGTATAACAACAACAAAAATTATTGCTTTTATCTCAAAATGCACAATTTTTGAACTAAGCTGCCCAAGTACATAGAAAAATGAAGCAATTAACTCTTCTGATTGATCTATTTTGAAAACGGTTATTTTAATGAAATAAATTATAATCTCTTTTTTAGGAAATTTTCTATTCGTACAAATTAGTCCTTGACATTTTTTCTGTGCAACTTATCATTTGGGAGTTATTCGTAAAAAACCATTTTGGGAGGTGTCCAACCTCTTGTAAAACTGTATGCGGCGCTCATATCGATGGAGACTTTTGACAGTTTCTTAAGAACGCCACAGGCAGGCTATATTCAAAAATCCAGCTTTCCGGCGATTTTTTCCGAGTCAACTGGACTACTAACTATTTCCTCAAAGAACCCCCAAACCTAGTATGCGATTTTTTTTGGCAAGAACGTAATAATATTAATGCAGTGGCTGATCCACGGGGGAGGTTTTCGGGTCCGGACAGGGCCGTAGCTAGAGTTGAATTTAAGGTAGGGCATCGATGATAACAGGTAGGGCAGAAGTAAAATTTTTTTATGAAATATGATCTGATCTGGTAAAAGTGCTACCTACTCAATTGTCGGGAAAGGGTGATAGATAAGTGCAAAACATTCATATACATATGTATTGGTTTTTATTATTATGTCTCTTAACATAGATATTATATTTAGTATACCTACATAGATAACAATATCAAGCTCTTTCATTAAAATAAATGAATTCTTCGATTCGCCATATTATTAAAAATACGAAGGACTTTATCCAGATCCAATGACTTGGTTCTTTTCTTTTAAAAGGCCAGAAATACCATGCCTGCCATTCTTTCGTGACTCATTGATAGCCTCTGAGGCCTATTGAACCATTTGTAGCATTTGTATCTTTTGCTTCCACATGTTTTGAGGAATGAGGTTCTTCGTGGTCGATATCCTCTTCAACTCTTCGTTTTTTGCTAAAGAAAGTACGTATATCCATGTATCCACAAAATCTTTTAATCTTTAGTTCACAGCAATAAACAAACAACCTTTTATATAAAACACCTTCACTACAGACAAATAAACTCTAATTTGCTTATTTTAAATTAATCAAAGACTGCAATACGTGGACAGACGGCACAACTCTCAGAGATGCATTAGTATAATTTATCCACCAATTTAACCGCACTCAAAGTATTCATAGATACTCTATTCTATTTTGAGTATCTTACTCTTACAACAATTTTTGTGCATCCAATTTAAATGTAACCAACAAATTCTAACTGTATCCCACAGCTATGTATACTTCCTAGTTCCTACCAATTATACTCAACTCATCAAAACTGTTAATATATGCATTTGGCAACGAAATTAATGTGTACCTAGGTATTGAAAGGGTGAAAGAAAACACAAACAAGAAAAAAAAAATAGTAGGCTGCGCATCGTATCTGAGACATATATTTCGTTCAAATCAGCTATGAAGTATGAACGAGGTTGTTTTTTTTTTGGTAGAATGAATAAAAAAAAATGTCTAGACAAAAAGTACAGTATGGGCCATTTCGTTACACTGCTTATGAATGAGGGTATTGTTTTTTTTGGTGCAATGTAGGAAAGGAACAAAATTGCGAAACGAGGATATTTTTTTTTTGGTGGAACAAATCTCTGTACCTATACAAAGAACGAATGTAAGGGAATAGGAAAATCATTTAGGTAGTTTATTTTTCAAGGTAGGGCATTGGAGGTTTCAAGGTAGGGTATTGCCCCTAATTCCCACCCCTCTAGCTACGGCCCTGGGTCCGGATCCCCCCATGAGCATTGAAACCAAATATTTTTGTATTACCTAATATATTTGTTTATTAAATATTTACTTCCCTTCGACCTAAATTTGGTCTAGGTTTGACCTACTTAATTACAGAAATCCCATCATTTTATAAAATTTCGACTAAAAATTTATCAAGTGTAATGCATAGGTATACCCCAAAAACATCAAGTGCATCTTAGTGGAAAAAGGAGTATACCTACTTACATTAGATTGCGTAACAATTTTATGATGGAAACTTAGTTCAAGGGCTTAAGGTATGTTAAATTTTGAAGACAATTTATCATACGTATAACCTCACCAAAGCAACATATTAAAATACTATTCAATATTGTAAGGGAAAAAAGAAGTTAGCACTGTGCTGCATTGTGCTCAACTTGTGCTGCGATGTGCCGTAAATATTTTCGAAAATTTTGAGGATGAAATTTTTTCAAAAATCAAATTTTTCTAAAAACTTTGTGCTCAAAAAATGATACAGCCGAAGAGATACAAAAATAGCATATTTCCAACTTTTACGACCGAACAAAAATGATGCGAAGGAACTTAGCGTGAAATTAGCACCACCATTTTCGATTTTCAAAAAAAAGTTGTGCTGTATTGTGCTCAATTTGTGTTGCGGTGAACCGTAATATTTTTTTTTAATTCGCAAATTTGCAAATTTTAGGGATGAATTTTAAATTCGCAATTTTTTTTTTTTTTTTTTTTTTTCAAAATCACGATTTTTTAAATTTATACATGTGCTGTTTTAATCTCAGTTTGTGCTTGTTTGTATATTTTTTTTCTGAAAATCGAAAATGGCGGTGCTAACTTCACGAACATAAATAATGTAGCACAAAGCCCACTCAAGTTTTATTTATCTTTAAGTTTTCTATTTGTAGTTGGACCCCTCCCCATGACCAAATCCTGGATCCGCCACCTTTAGTAATATAATATTTGTTCTCAAATTCAACAATTCAAAACATAAGAGTAGAGTACAAAACACAAAAGCTTTTAATTTCGAAAATGGCTTCCATTATAAAAGCTTTCCTCCATATTAATTTGGGAAAGTGGAGCTGTTCATTATTGGCTAGTTCTCACTTCCAAACCACGCCTCACAATAAACAGAACAACAAAGGGTGTACAGTAAAAGGAAAACATCACACAATGGATAAAACAACCCTCTAAAATAACAAGTAACGTCTGAAATACTCATATATATATGTCATTGATATAAGGACGAGTATTGTTCACTAGTCTTCCGGGACGGATAGAATGATTAGTACAACCGGAACAATACAAACGCGTGGTCTTAATTGAGTGCACGTTTTTTGAATTAGATTGCTCAGAAAAGGAAGGACGCGGCGGCGGCGAATTATTTGTTTCGGGTGGTGTTACAAACGTCCTTAAAGTGAAAATTATATTTTAAACGCTAGGAAATTGTGTTTATGCACGTAAGGGAAGTGATGCAAATAGAATTTTGTATGTATACATACATACGCGTGACTATAAGTTGTGATTTTAAAATTCAAGGTGATATTTTTTTTATAGTTTCATGTGGTTTAAATGGATAATCTTCATATTAAAAAGTAAGACTTGTTTGTTTTTGAGAAAAAAAAAATTCTTGTAATTAAATTATTTTATGAGAAGGAATGGTTAAATTTGAGCGACACATGGATATTTATATACATAAGTGAATGTAAATATCATTACTTTTATCTTATATACCTATATAATTAAATTTTCTATATAGTCTGTTCAAAGCTATAATATACATATAATATAATATGTATACCTATTTAATAAAATTTTTAACTTTTTTAAATCTCGGATAATGTCAAGAGGACTATCACGTAACTCTTTAAAAGCGACATTCACAAATTTCGAGCTAGAAAACATTGTGCAAACGTAAGATAGGAAAAAATGTTTTCAATAAAATATGACGGTAACACAGTTTTTCTGTGCAGACGATGTGCAACTCTACAAAAACTGCCCTCTTGGTCTTATTGAAAACTGTGCATACTCAATTAACGAAGACTTAGAAGAAATCTCGCGATGGTCGGCAAGTAATGGGTTGATCCTTAACCCAATCAAATCGAAATGCCTAGTTATTAGCAGAAAAACTTTAAATCTTGAATACTTTCCGCATTTATTCCAAAATAATTTACCTATATCTTATGTTTCAACTGGAAAAAATCTTGGAATGATATTCAATCGCACACTGACTTGGGATACGCACATTAATGCTACCGTCGGTAAAGTTTATGGTGTTCTCCGCATGCTTTGGTTTTCTCAGCATTACACTCCTCTAAAAATTCGTTTGCTCTTAGCTAAAACACTGGTAGTACCTATACTTACATATGGATGTGAAATTTTTGTTCATACCGATGCAACTAGTGCCAGAAGGCTCAATGTAGCGTTCAATAATATCGCCCGCAATATTTTTGGTCTACGTAGATTTGACCATATTTCTAGCTTCTCTAAGCAAATTTATGGCATCTCACTTGATCACCTCATGCGCTTTAGAACTCTGTTATTGCTTTTCAATGTAATCCAGACTAAGCAGCCTTGTTGCCTATACAATAGGATAGAGTTCGGTTCCTCTAACAGATCCTTACAACTTATTCATCCGCGTTTTTCCTGTCTGACTTCAGAGAGACAGTTTTTCGTCAGCGCCATCCGACTGTGGAATTCATTGCCAAGACATCTAAGGAGAGTGGGAGGTGAAGCACAGTTTCGTAGAGAACTGCATATTTATCTTGAAAATTAATTCTGATTTTTGATTTACCTAAATTAATGCCTATAAATGAAGAGATATTTGTATTTGTATTTTATTCTTTCTTTTTTTGCTCTAGATGTACATATAACCAATCATGTAGCAGCTCTTTTGTTTTACATTTCATATTTTTACATTTTAATTTTTCATTGTATAATTTTCTCATTAATTACATTTTTATTTTATTAATAATAAGCTTAACAATAATTTATAAGAAATAATTTCTTAATTTGTAAGCCTTCATTGTAATAAATAAACTAAACTAAACTAAACTAACTAATGAAGCTAAAAATCATTCAAAACCACGGGGAAACGATTTTGAAACAGATTTTGACGTACAAATTTATTGCATCGGCGATGGATAACAATAATTGCTTTTTGTCTACCGAGCAATATTACCAAATCGTCTCATTGTTATGAGCTATGCTCAACTTTGTTGAGAACACTTGTAGTGCGCTTGAGTTTTGTCGATAAGATAAACTCAGTTTTTTAGAAATTTGTTGGAAAAAAAGTTACCAAACAGGCATAGTGTTAAAGCATTTTTATTTTGATGCTAGGTTAAAAACAGGATTTTCTTAATTTTAAACGAATTAGAATCGTACCGATAGTTCAATTGGTAGAGAAAACTACATAAGTAGTGTTATTATTTTTTACACATTTACCTTTTCGGTTCTAAATGAAGTGATCTCCTTTAATAAGTTTTCATTTTATTTTTATTTAAAACAATTAAAATAATAAAAAACATTTATATTAAAAATTCTGAATAGCTGGACCATTTCAATAACTCGATAGTCACATACTACATCGTTCCGCCGTCGCGTCGGTTATTACCGCATTTTGAAGTGCATTTATATGTTTTGTATGTGTTATGTTCAGAAAAATGAGAGCTCAGAAATTTTTCTTACTCAAAAAGTGAGCATTGCCCTATCTAGCTGAGAAATTTTGCTGAGGAATCCTGTTCATGAAACTGAGATTGCTGAGATCTCCGAGATCTCATTTTCCTGAACATGCCTGAACCGAATTTTATTGAGACTTTTAAGGAAATTTTACAAAGAGTATACAATTCAGAATATTTACTTAGCAAAGCTATGTTTACTGCGGCTGTAATGTATTTCCTGCTCTATCTAGTTACATTTTTGGGAAGCCTCGTGAGTTGTGGCTGTCACTTATAATATAATATAAAAAATATTTAGTCATTCTGCTCTTGCTCAGGAGCAATGTCTCGGTTACGTGTTGGCTGTTGCAACGGATAAAAAATATACATATGTATATACAATACCTACAAATACCTTACAAACTAATATGCATTTATATACATAAAATTTCGTGTTATAGAGCGAGAACGCTCTATGTAGAATTTTCAAATTTAATGAGCAGTTATAAACCTATGCACAAACCGACACGGTGGCGTAAGGCGTTGGCGATCGCGATAACTTTTATCGCGCGATAAAGATGCGTTCAAAAACCTGCTCACATCAACGCGATATATTTGTATCTCATATTTTATTTTTTTTTTATATTTTTATAATCTTTGTTTGACAGATCATATAAAATGGAATTCTCCCGAACTTTTTCTATTAATTTTTCAGTATTTGAAGTCATTTTCAAATTTTCTTTTTTAAACTGTCATTTTTCTTCAGGCGATAAAGCGATCAAATGGTGCTTGCTGCGTTCAAGAACAGTCGCGTACTGAACGCAGTAGTGGAACGTGAACGCAATCCACATATCGCGTTGATGTGTGCCCCTCCATTGATTTACGTGTGCGGCATCCACATTGTTATCGCGATCGCCACCGCCATCGCGTCGGTTTGCGCGTAGCTTTAAGAGATAGAGAGATTTAACAAATTTTCTTATCATATGATGGTCATGATGCAGGGCGGTCATCCTTTGTCCATTGTTGTGATGAAGGTTTTTCATCTGTTTTTAGCACAAGGTTATGGGGTGCTGATAGCCTAGGGACTAGATTAGCAGTTGCTGAAGTGTATGATCATCTCCGGTTTTGATCCATTTGGAATCCTTTCCCCATAGAAGTTCGATGCTAGGATTTCATGTGGGCAACACGTCAGTCACGGTCACATGATACAGTTGCTAGCGGGTAATGCCACGCCAGAGTTAGGTTAAGTATAATAAAACAATCTACATTAAAGTTACAAAATTCTTAAGTATACTATCATGCTAATATAAATGTACCTTAATACCAGGCTGTTTAATATTTGCGACAGTGTTATTAAAACTAAATGTAGGGAGATAAATAATAGTAACGTTTTAAACTTATCGAATGATGGAAACCCTGTGGAAGGAGTGAATGTAATTTTTAGTGGCCAGTTATAGCTTTCATTGAAAACGATCATTGAAAATTTTAATTGTTAATTTTTAGGCACTTTAAAAGTCAATTCAGCGATTATTTTGATACCAATAAAAAGCTGACGACTCAATTATTATGTCTAGTAAAAAAAATTTAATTTGGTTCAGCCTTTCAAAGGAAATGAATTTCTATATTTCAATGATTGAACTACCTTATCATTGATCATTAAAATCTTAGAAATCGTTTTATATGGAAAGTAGGGCCAAAATGAAATATTTTTTTGACTAGAAATAATAATCGAGTCATCAGCTTTTTATTGGCATCAAAATAATCACTGATATCGCTTTTTTAGGGCCCCAAAACTGAAAATTTAAATTTTCAATGATGAGTTTCAATGAAAGCTATAACTGGCCCTTAGGGTTAATATTGGACAGTGGTTTCAGTTTCAACATATGGCTTATGTATTGAAGTGTAAAAATAATTAGATTGTTTTTATTATCTGCAAAACAAAGCCCTGAGAATCATTCTAAAATGTAGTTTTCACGCATATAAATTATATGTTTTCCTACCTAAATTTATTGAATATCAAACAAAGGATAATATTAAATGTTTTGTTGCTTGTAATTAATATTTGAAATGAAAAACAACCTAATTTAAGAGAAATAATAAGAAATGTTAAGTTTTTTAACTGTTAAATATTAAAAGATCTAATTTTGTTACTTTGCTATTTATTGAAATGGAATAGTAAAATTTTAATAAATACAAATATATACATTCACACAAGGTAGCGGTACGAAATAAATATACAGGGAAAAAAAAAGAAAATATCAAGGGATTATTGTGAAAAAGAAAAAGGAGGAACAGGATAAGATGATAAGAGAAATTGAAGAGGCCAATACAGAAAACAAAGTATGGGAAATAATAAATAGAGAAAGAAAGATGAGAAAGAGAATGGGGGAAGAGATTGAAGAAGAGGAATGGAAAAGGTATTTTATGAGTCTAATTGGAGGGGTGCACAGTGGGCCGGCGCCCATACAAAGTGCGGTCAAAAATATTTGCTCGTGTTTTTTTTAAAGAAATACTGATGTTATTATTTTAGTTTGTTTATTTGTGCATAATTATAAAAAAAAGACATAAAATATTGATAAAATTAAATTTTTAGCAGCTCTAATGCAGATTTAGATAAGAAAGATTTTTTTTTATTAGGCAATTTTCTTAAATTTGATATCAGTGGATCGGAAGTTAATAGAAGTCTTTTGAAAAGGTCGTTATTTGTGACAATGCGAGACATTTTTCTCGTGTGATGCAGTCGGTAATTTTTTATATCCTTGTTTCGGGACTCTGCGGCTTCCTCACTCAATTCGCCTATAAAAATAAGGCCGTGATGTTCAATGACCGATGCACCATGTAACAACACCTTATGAACCGAAGCGGGCAAATAATACCATGGATAGGTTTTTATTATCTGCTCAGCTGTCTCCAAAGCAAAAACTTTGAATTTATCGGCTTCGATGTTAAACCCAGAGTTTAACACTTGTAAAATTGTGGCACATCTGTCTATTAACATTTGGTCGATTCCGGTTATTTCAGCCGCAATTTTAGGATTTTTAAAAAATGTTTTGGCTGTATTGCCATCATTTGAGGAACCACTTCCGCCTGGTTTCGGTCTGTCCACGATTAATCCTAGTTTTTCTCGGAACTGAGCTTGAACACTTTTCTTTTTGTTTTCGAGTTCAAGTTTATCGTCACCTCTTACTTGCCATTTTTTAAATGTAAGTCTATACGAAATGTGTACAAAAAACTCGAAAAACCTTATCCATGCGTGAAGTGGAGACAAGCCAAAAGAAAAACTATTTGTGTTGACCACCTTTTGAAGGCACAGATCAATGTTATTCATTTCCTTGGGTGTAGCTCCACATATGTAACATTTTAACAAAATATTTTGTTATTTTTTGTTTCAGTAATTTTATTGTAATATGTCTACTAAAACTGTTATAACTTCAAAAGGGGAAAAAAAGGGAAAAAATCACAAAATTATTTCGAAAGGTAGGACAATATTCTACACTTGAATACCAAATTCATAGAAGGAGCTCGAAGGGAAACCTACTAAATCTCTAATTTACCGTAAACAAATCTATAAAAAATACTATAATAAGTGCTCTGCTTAAGAGACCCATACAATTGGACTTGAAGGTATTTAACAATAAAATGTATGGTTTTTAGAAAGTACTAACCTTGTCTTTTAATATCCATTACAATAAAATATTGTTCAAACTCTTTTAACACAAGTTATCACTTTTAAAAGTTCACTAACAAAAAACTGCACCGATAAGCAAACTGTATGTTTTAATTTGTGTTATCTTTGAATGCCTATAAAGGAATGAAGAAAGAGTAATGCGTGAAATTTTTTTAGTTTTTTGGTTTAACGGGAGTTTGTAGAACGTTATTGACTGTTTGAATTCTTGATTACTCACAATAATTTTTTTTATTTTTGGCCTATGGAGGTACCCACTGTGGGGTGGAAGGAAAAGTGAGAATGGGAGCAGACGGAACAAGAAGAGCGGTAGATGAGGCCGAAATTACCAAAGAGGAAATCAGAGAGGTGGTGAGAAAACTAAAAGAAGGAAAAGCAATGGGCATAGATGAAATACCGAATGAGGCGTGGAGATATGGAGGAGAACAAGTGATAGAGGTAGCATGGGAGATTTGCAGAAAAGTGTGGAGAGGAGAAGGATGGCCGGAGGGGTGGAAAGAGAGAGTGATAGCGCCGATAGTAAAGAAAGGGGCCAGAACAAAGGTGGAGGAATACAGAGGAGTAACGCTCATGCCATCGCTATATAAAATATATACCGCGGTTTTAGCGAAGAGGCTAGAGGAAGAAGCCGAGGAGAAAGGCATGATACCAACAAATCAAACGGGTTTCAGAAGAGGAGTAGGAACGATAGACAATGTATATGTGTTAAACTATGTGGTGAACAGAGAAGTGGCAAAAGAGAAGGGCAAGCTAGTGGCATTGTTTATAGATTTAAAAGCTGCATTTGACTCAGTAGATAGAAAAATTATGATGCAGGCGTTGGTGGAAAGAGGAGTGAGACAAGGGCTCAGGGAAAGAGTGGGGGAGGTCTACAAAGAAACGACGAGTAGAGTAAAAGCGGGTGGTGAAATGGGGGAAAGATTCTGGACGGAAAAGGGAGTAAGGGAGTAAGGCAGAGGTGCACAATGAGCCCAATTCTCTTTAACTTACTGACGGCGGATATAGAAGATGAACTGGGCAAGGGGAGTTGGGGAGAAATAAAAGTAAGAGGAAGAAGAATTTGCTCGTTGGCATACGCAGATGATGTGGTGGTAATGGCGAAAAATGAAGAAGAGGTGCAAAGCATGATAAGAAGACTAGAGAAGTATTTCGAAAGGAAAAAACTCGAAGTGAACGTGGGAAAAACGAAAGTGATGAGGTTCAGGAAAGGAGGAGGGAGGAGGGAGAAATACAACAGTAGACTGGAGATGGAGGGGAAAAAAGATAGAAGAAGTAAAAGAATTTAAATACCTGGGGTATCTGGAGGGCAGGAAGCACATATAAAAGAAAGAATAAAAAAGGCAGCAGCGGTAATGAAGGAAGCTTGGGGTATTGGGAGGAGGAAATTCGAGAAAGTTTGGGAGAGGAAGATGTGGCTTTTTGATACCCTGGTTTGGACGGTGATGGGATATGAGGCAGAGGTATGGGGATGGGAGGAGAGACAAGAAATGGAAAGATTGCAGGAGAGGTACCTCAAAAGGACACTAGGGATAGAATGGCAAACTCCAGGATACATGATGAGAGAGGAAACCAAAAGAGATAAGTTAACGATAAGAGCAGGGAGAAAGGCGTGGAATTATGAAGAAAAATTAACAGGTGGAAAAGGAAGTGAGATAGCGAGGGAATGTTTAGAGGAGATGAGAGAGAGAGAGAGAGAGAGAGATGGAAACGAGAGAGAATCACGATGGGAACAAGGGAGAATTGGAATCAGAGGAAGGGAAGGAAGAGGAGACAGTATGACAGGATACGAGAGAGTAGAATGGGAAGACAGAAGAGAGCAGGAGAAGGAAAGACGGGATTTAATAATGGAATCCAGATATAACAGGTGGTATAAGGAAGTAATGACCGAGGGGATCCCGCAATATCTGAAAGCGGGATGGAAGGCAGAAAAAATGAGGGATATAATGGACGAAGGAGGGAGGGGGGAAGAATAGATAAAGGCACTAGAGGTTGCGGGAAGGAGTAAGGATGGACGGATGGGAGACTTGTAACCTTTAGGGGATGCAATACAACACAATACAATACAAAATACAAAATATATACATTCACACATAGTCTTGTCTATTCTATTGTAATAAATCCAAACTTCGCAAACATTTGCATTCCAAAATATTTTTTTTAAAATAGGTACATAAAATCAAAGAAGAAATTATTATTATTATTTTCAATATTAATTAATCTTAGCATCAATGTAATATTTCACGTGGTCTAGTACGTATAAAACTTGACAAAGCTACAAAGCTGTCAACATCCACTCCCTCGATGAGCTAAACCAAATAATCAACAAACGCATACCCCACCCTGTTGGCCACAAGAAAAAGATGACCAGCCTAAACTGCAAAACACACATGAGATCTCAAAAAGTAGTATTGATAATGATAATCCCCAATCGGAGTTGTCACTTATAAAAATTATTTTGTCTCTATTTAAAATTCCTAAATTTTTTTTTTTAAATATTATAATCTTTTTTATTCCATTATTTTAATTTATATTTTTATATTACTTTATATCTTTTAATAATTAATTTATTAGCATTTTATTTGATTACATTTCAAATGCAGTTCCTCGTCATTCCTCCTACGGCGGTGTTGTTTTCTTTCGATAAAAAAAGAGTCTTTCAACAATGGGTAGAAATAATATTTCGCCAATATAACGAATACTTAAGATTTTCGGAGCGGATATGATGTACTTTCTATTTGTCACATCAACGCACAAAGTTTAAGTAAGCACATTAATGAGTTTAAAGGAACATTCGAGGTGGGCATGATGGATGTTGTTCGTGTTTTGAGATTTATTTTTTGTTGTTTCGAGAAATAAAATTCACGACTGGAAATCTTTTTTATCGTTTTGTTACAAGTATATGTATTATATACATAATATGTAAATATAGTTATTATCTGATATCAATTGACATAAATTTACTGGTTTCAATTGACAATGTCATCAATAGTATAATATGGGCTATACAAAAGCAAACTTTAATTTGTGATAACATATTTACTTAGGTATCTATATATCTATACAATTTCTTTTCCAGATAAACGTTTCACCCCTGCAACTACAATCCTTAGATTAAATTCAACAAGTGTATTTGCGGCTTCGTATACTAACAATTATGACACTGGCACGTGCACTGCACACGTCATCGTTTAGCATGTCCTTTACAATGACTTAGAAATAAGTGTCAACAAATCGAACCTGGGAGGGGGATAGTATTAAAATAAATATAAAATGTTAACATAAAACGATAAGCATTTATAACACTGCTGATCCTTGAGTGAAATTTCGTCTGTTGCATACAGAACACGTCTTTTTTAAAAGTAACCGTAATCTAAGATCGCCATAATATGTTTTCAATGGATAATTTCGATTTGGAATCGACTATGGCTCGACATTTCTTTGAAGGATCACATGCAACCAATGGCTCGACTTCTAGTTCTGATTTCTTCTTCGGCGATGATAATAGCTCCGATGATAGCGATGTATACAGTGGATTTAATAGTGATCAAGAGAATAATGAAGAAAAGAGGTAAATAATTTGCTAAGTGAAGTAGATTTTTATTAGAATGCTGCATTACTTTTATTTCACAGTCGTCATATAAAGACGCGTCGCTTGAAATGTGCATCCCAACAGGCTCAACAAAGGCAAGCGGCTAATCTTCGAGAACGCCGCCGAATGCAGAGCATTAATGAAGCTTTTGAAGGATTGAGGTCACATATTCCAACACTTCCTTATGAAAAGAGATTAAGTAAAGTGGACACACTGAAGTTGGCGATTAGTTATATAACATTCTTGGGGGAAATGGTACGAAAGGATAAAAATGGGAATGAGACCGGTTTGAGTGGACTTCAGAGAAACTACCAGAAAGAAATTCCGAAGAAAATCATTCTGAGAGATCGAAGTAAGTAGAAAACAAAAATATAGATACTTTACCTATAGTGCAGGGGACGAAAAGTAATTTTAAGTTTTGAAAACTTTTATCGAGGTCCAGAAAAAAAAACTCATTATGTATTGTAGTTTTTATTTTGCCTCATTTAAGTAACTGTAGAAAACGCAATAGGTAAAATTAATGAGAAAAATTACAACGACGCGCGACGGTCTTAAGCCAGCTTTTATAGTTTGGTTCACGCGGGGAACAGCAAATGTGAAGAGTGTCGTCAATAATCTCGTCTGATAATCTCGAACGATATTTGTTCTTCAAAAAAATAATTTTTGAGAAAGACGATTCGCATATACATACATATACATATGTCAAGGCAAACATAGTAGCCAAGTTTATAGCTATAGTTTTTTTTTGCAATTTTGATATATTTCTGAAACATTCTTCAGTGAATGCAGTTTTATACATTTGCAGGGAAATATATTCCTGCAGGTTAATTAATTCCAATTGCAGTTGAAAGACCGAATAACTTCGCAGCCACGTCAGTCCATTCTGCTACTACTGCAATGTCTTCTTCTTCGGAGTTTTTCTTTTTTAGCAATATCTTTTTCAAAAATATCCAGCTTACGACGAATAGCAGACACGCTTTGTATCAAATCACATAATATTAAGTTACAATTTACTTGTAACTCGATTTTAAGCTCATTTAAATATTTCAGAACATTTTTTAGAAAAGCCACACTTAGCACATTGCGCTCTTTTGTTATGAACTCCAAGTGCATTTTAAAATTTTATTTTTTAAACATAATTAAATCGAATCGGTAGTTGGTTGAAGGTAGGGCCAATAGTATAGTGACTTACATGAAATATTTCTTTCTTTTCAAAACAAATTAATAAATGCATATTTTTGAATGTGCTCCGAACCTGCATGATAATACTCAACACATACCCCCCTTCATTGAAAGAATGATCAGCAAGTTTTTAATTTTAAAATGAAACATGTAATTTTTACAATGGAATACATGTTATTACGAGTTGATGATTAATTAGATGCGTTCTTTTACTTTAAAACCAATCAATTCAAGCGGTCAATGGTTACCAATTAAGAAAACACCTGTGTTAAAAGTTAAATAATTTGGATACGTTGATAGAAGTGTCGGAGGCCGAGAATTAAGGATTGCATCAATTTCTATTATAAGAGTCTCGAATTCTTAATAATGTCTAGGATGCTATTGTTTTACTTATATTACAGACATAATAATATATACGTACGTACGTGTTATTAGCAGGAATGGACTTGACGTTCTCAGTGTCACTTAAGTGCCAAATATGGGTATTCATGCAACATCTTAAACTTTACGATGTCGTCAAATCGTAAAGTTTCCGACACACGTTTCATGAACGCTCCAAAAAAACATTTTGCGTAAATGTGGTAAACGATATGGTAAACAAATCAGCTGTTCGTTAAACGTCAAACAGCTTCAAATATTTAATTTAATTTTAACATTCGTAAAGTTTGTCATCCGCAATTTAAAAATGCCCAAAATAAGCCAAACAAGTAAATTTATACAACTGTATGAACAAATTGCTTTCAATGATCTATTCATTCTTGAGTTATTTGTGCGAAAATGATGGTAAGTATGTTTATTGTTGTGATCAACACATAAGTGCACGTGTGATTGCATTTGTGTTTGTGTAACTCACACTATTTTGGAAAATACCTCATTTTTCTTCGATATGCACGTTCCTCTATTTCTTCTTCTAAGGTTACAAGAGTTTACCATGTTTACGATGTTAACCAAATTTGTGTCTTAAAGTTTAAGATTTGTTTGAAAAGATTTCCCATACAAATTTTGACAGTTCGTTTCGACGTCGCGTCGTAAACTTTAAGACGTTTAACAGTTTACGATGCTTTTCCGACGTTGCATGAATACCCTTAATGTTTTTTTATTTTTTTGTGAAATAAGGCAATTATTTGGTCATTGACTTCTTTAAAACAATACTTCTGTAAAACGAACGTTATTTCATATTTTTCCCTACGTCAGATTTTCGCAATTCCTCAAGATTAGTTTTATTTAATCTGTAGAGATTGATACATTTAATATATATATAATATATATATTTAAAATGTACCTACTACAGAAATTATAGTATATTTTTTTTTTATACTTTAACGTACATGTTCTTTCCGCCAATTATTATTTCTTGTCAAAATGACCGTACTTCCATCAGCTAACATTCGAATTGCTTGCAACTGTAGGTACATAGCTGTCTTTTGTTATGCAGAGTGGTGTCAATTTCAATATAGGTTCACTTAACATGTAAACTTAGAAGCATGGAAAATGATTTAATTACTTACTGCACTTGAAATAATTCGTTACATATGGGCTATGTCTATGTATATATATAAAATAAAAATAAAAATTAATCACTTTCACAAAAACACACAAAACAAAAAGCATCATCCACCTTATATGTAAACTTAGTTTCTTGTCAAAAATTAAATTTCGTTTGGAAATTGATCAATTATGTCTACTAGGTACCTACATCATTTTTCGTATGCACCCTCGCTCCATTTTTGAAACAAATTGGGTCATTCAATTCAATTCGAAAACACGCAAAAGTTCATTGAAATATCCGAAAAGGATCTTCATCACGAATTATTTTTCCCCTAATCCAATAGTTATTACATACATTCATCCGGCTGCCTGGAACAAATTGAGATTTTCACACTTTCCTTCAACCGTTATCTATTGATTAAAGTTGACAGGATCTCAACCACAAGCGTATAGACCGAACATTGGCTGGGACTCTAGCTATGTAAATGCTATAAAAAGCGTTTTAGACACGGTTTCCACGGTTGATCGTTTTTCTTCTTAATTCAATTCGAATGCAAAGGAGTTTTGTGAGAAGGGACTGATATTGTTGGTGTTTTGCATGTCATTGCAATGAGTGATTGAATTTTATCGTGACGTTATAGGATTAAGGGATGATATGAACGCATGGCGAGTTTATTTTTCATTCGTTATTTTTATATATTGGGTATTTGAATATAAGCTGACAAAACATCATCTATATGTGAGATAATTTAAAATATCTTTGGGAACTACAAGAAATTCGTTTTTGAATGTAGTTGTTTTAGAATCGTACAAGGTTTTCGTTTGCTTGATTGGAACTTGAAAACTCCTTTATTTATTTAAATATATTGAATTCGATTTGTTTTCTTAAAATAAACCAGTTATATGTATATAAGAATGTTTTTTTAATAATACAAATTCTATTATCTATATACTATCTACTGAAGAAGACTTAGCACTGTTTTATTTGGACTTGTTGAATTATTGATTCAAAATAGCTTTTAATGGCCTCCCGAAAAGGAGGTGGCTAGGTTGAATTTTTATCTAAAAACAGGATTTCCAGAGGTTATTGGTTGTGTTGACGAAACCCACGTAAGAATTATAACTACGAAAAAAGATATTCAACATCTCTATTATATCCGAAAGGGTTTCCATTCAATAAATTTTATGATGGTAAATTTATTTAAAAATAAAACTTTCATGACGTCTTGCTCAAATTCGTATTGGAAGGTGTGCGATCACAATCTCAAGATAGGATTTGTGGATGCTAGACATCCTGGATCTTGCCATGATTCATTCCTTTGGAACAATAGTGAGTTGCGAACTTTTTTGAACCAAAAATATATTGATGAAGAAAGAAACACATGGCTTTTAGGTATAAACTAAACTGCAAATATTAATTCAATAAAATAAAATTCTTTTTTAGGGGACTCTGGATATCCATTTGAAAGCTTTCCGATGACACCCTTCCATTCAGCTTTGGAAGGAAGCTCAGAAGCAATCTTTAACGGTATTCATGCCAAAGCACGCAATCACATTGAGAGGTCGATCGGTGTTTTGAAGAATCGATGCATATGAATACTCGGAGCTCGAGAGCTATATTACACTCCAGATAAGACAACAAAATTTATAAACGCCTGCTGCGCCATTCACAACATTGCTGTATATAAGTTTTAAAACACCTTATGATTACGAAGAAATTATTGAATCTGAAGAGTGAAGACCTTCCTGAAACGTATGAAAGCTCCAATCGCAATGAAAGTTCTAATGACGTTAAAAATTCGATTATGAATTATTATACATATGTACATGAAAAAGAACAATTTTATTTATCGAGAATACTTTTTTGTAATCAATTTGATTGATTTTTTCTTTGAGTTTCTGTGCTTTTGTATTGAGTAACTCATTCCTCGTTTATCCTCAAAATCTTCCTTGAGAATTTTCAGCTTTTCATCTTCAGCCCTAGAAATTCTTCTTAAGTATTTGTTGGTTTCCTGTTGTTCCTTCAAGAACTCTGCTTGGATTCTTGTTTTGTCCTTTATAAGGACCAACCTTTCCTCCATTTCATTTAGAAGATATTCGCCTTTTCGTTTTCTGGATTGTTTTGGAGTAGAAGCAGAAACATCCACCCGAATATTTTCATTTAATATTTCAACAGTACCATCGTCATGTGGTTGTTGGACTTCTGATTGTACAATTGTTGAAATTCCAATCCCTAAAAGTTGGACCTTTTGGGTTAACAACGTTATCTAGTTGAAGGATTTCTGCAATACATTCCTCCAATTTGTTAAGAACAATTGTCCTATTTGGACCAACTCCAGTTCGAGTCAGAAGTTTTTTATTTTGTTGCAGCTTTTTTTTACAGCATATTTTTGGTCGTTACAAACCTAGTAAATTCAAAGAAAAGATTTCTTGAATATGTTAAAATATAAAACAAATGTTTACCTTTAACCACCCAGTACCATCTCGGCTTGGTGGCCCCATGCTGTTTAAGGTTTCTGCAAATTCGTTCCAAAACGTTTTGAGATTCCTTTCCCTAGACCGCGTTCTCCATGGCCTCTATCTATTTCCATCCAAACTGGTTTCCATTGCAGAAACAAGTTATTGCAGCTGGTTCTTATTTGTAAATTTTCTGCAAATTTGGGGTAATTACTTACATAAAAACTAAAACATTTAAAAAAATATACTTACACTTGTTTATTTTCCATTTTTTTTATTTTGCAACTCGTACTCAAAATTTCAGACGCGAATAATTACAATTTTAAGGAATGAAATACGACTCTGAACGACTTTCATAATTAAATAAAAAACTTTCAAAGGTATACGATGATATGCGTACGATAAATTTCCAATTCCAAACTTTGCTTACTCTCATCAAATATGAGAAAGGTGTTTTTCATAATTAGGATATTCGAAAAAGTCGTATTTTTTGCTTAATACGATTTTTTTGAAAAGTGGGTAATCAAGTACCTTCTATCATAAGATTTAGCCAACAAATACTAAAAATACTAAAATTTGATTGCGCATTAATAAATGCAAATTTCAAGTTTATTTTGTGTACAACTTTTGCAGTCAAGTTCAAATCCAAATGAGTTAGAGATTTGTAACTTTGAACAAAGCCTTGTTTCTTGTTTCATTCAAACCTTCAATGGAAAGTCTTACCTATTTTTATTTTTATCTTTAAACGAACTATAAAAAATAATTAATATTCTAATTCCATATTCTAATGTATAGGTACATACATATATACACGTGTAAATCCATAGTTAATACACAAATGTATTTATTGCAAGGTAAACGATGATACTAATAATAATAATAATAATAAACACAACATTCGATGTACCATGTAGAGATAATAGACCCCGAATTCTTTATGAAATATAAAAATAATAGCTATGCACCACTATTCTGCCCTGAAATATCTAACGTTCATATCGGTGGTTTAGTTTTGTTATTTCATTGTACCGCGTGCTCTCGTCCATCAATCTACAAGATACAGGAATATCTACGTACCTAGACAGAAACAATCACCCCGTGGGAAATTCGTTCCACCCAAGCAGATGTACATTGTACAATTCATGGGTGTTTGGTTGTGCCATGGAATTATGGTCGTCATCATCCCTTCTATAGAAAGGAGGACTTTATTTTATCCATCTATCCGTTCCGTGTGGTTCGTGTTTACAAGAACGAAGGAGTTCTTTTCGTTCATTTCATGTTTTTTTTCATGTCAGCCCACCTAATATAGAGAAAAGCTCCAACGTATGGCAAATTTTCACACCAACTTTGATTGTCATTGAATCCTATTCCCAGCAATAAATATATAGCATAGCTATGACCCGCAAAACCACTCAAAAATTGGAGAAATCGAAGAAGGTTTACAAATTGTTTCGTATTTTGTAAGACAGTGGGTGAGCGTGGATTCACGCATACATCCGTTTTGCACATAGTTTAAGCAGTTTTATCTGCTTTCTGCTCATTGAGAATTGTGTTTACTCATGCCTTCTTTCGCCCTTATTTAGTTTAGATAAATGTAAACAAACAACCCCGAATCTCTCCCAGCTGATAAGAACAGCTTGCAGATTATAATATGTGCACTCCTTTTATTTGATCTTAATGGGGTTGTTTTGTACTTGCTAATGGGTCCTTCACATTTTATGTTTTCAATTCTTTCTGAAGGATTTGGTTTAACCCTTGATTGATTATATAACAGTGCCGGATTATTCATGAAGTAAAATTGGAAGTCTAGGCCCCATTCAGTTATTTTATAATTATAAATAAGGAGGTGCTTATTTATTCATTTAGACTAATATTTAATAAATCTATAATTACAAGTTTTTTTTTCCATTGAACAGACATTTTTGTTAAATCTAACGATAAAATGGTTTAAACCAAAAAAAAATGGAAACTAACATGGCTTAATGTAGAGCTATAAATGCCTGTTTGGTAACTTTTTTTTTCAATAAATTTCACAAAACTGAGTTTTTTTTCTATGGGTTTTGACTGCAAATTGTGAAAATTTGTGAAAACTCGCAAAAAATTTAACTTTACCAAACAGACCTATAGGTAATCGTCGAAAGTTCACTTAAGCTTATGTCATAAACGAACGAAGTATAGCTTTCCAATTTTACAATTGGACCAGTAACC
The DNA here is from genome assembly GCA_929447395.1 of Epistrophe grossulariae. Taxonomy (NCBI): domain Eukaryota; kingdom Metazoa; phylum Arthropoda; class Insecta; order Diptera; family Syrphidae; genus Epistrophe; species Epistrophe grossulariae. Next base: position 22,870,536 of record OV839567.1, read on the forward strand.
GGTAATACACACGTTCTTACAGAATATAACTACATAATCACTGACTTTATTCAGTCAGTGATTAGACATACAGATCAGATCAAAATATTGAATAGACACAAAAACAATGTTATGAACACAACGCAAAACAGCTCCAATCGCAGCTGCAGATGGAACTGGACGAGATGGCCAACTTTTAACTTTTCACGTACAGCACTTTAGAGTTTAGACGTTTCAAATGGCTTAAAAAAAGATCTGGAAAAAATATATATACAGGGTGTCCCGAAATCACCGCCTCAGAAGAAAACAAAGAGTTCCTGAGGTCATTTTAAGTCGAGAAACTTATGAGGTAATTTTCTCGTTTTCGCTTCTTTTTCGACTTATAACGGTTTTAATGATTTGTTTTCTTTTTTCATTTGACTGGCTCTAACTTTGCCGAACTACAACCGATTTTTGAATTTTTTTTTTATTTAAACAAAAACAGTTAGAAATTTTTATCTGCCATACAACTTTTTTCTGTGTGGATAACGGTTTTCCCGCAATTTATTATCAAACACTTTTTTTAAGAATGTCAAGGTTTTTTTTCGACTTCGATATGATTTTTTTTTCTAAAAAACACGTTATTAAGTATCATTTTTTTCTTTTTATTATGAAAGTCCAATATGTGTTCTTAAAAATACTTAACATTTTTGACTTAAAAATTTTAATTATTAAAAAATAAAAAATACTTAACATTTTTGACTTAAAAATTGTAATTATTAAAAAAATAAAAAATAAAGGAAAATCAAGAAAACATGAAATATATTCATACTTTCTTAATTTTCCCTTATTTTTCGTCTTCTATTTTTTAATAATTTTAAATGTATTTTTAAGTACAAAAATGTTAAGTATTTTTAAGAACACGTATTGGACTTTCATAATAAAAAGAAAAAGGTTATACTTAATAACGTGTTTTTTAGAAAAAAATCATATCGAAGTCAAAAAAACAACCTTAACATTCTTAAAAAAAGTGTGCAAAGTAAGAGCCAGTCAAAGGAAAAAAGAAAACAAATCATTAAAACCGTTATAAGTCGAAGAGGAAGCGAAAACGAGAAAATTACCTCATAAGTTTTTCGACTCGAAATGACCTCAGGTACTCATGGTTTTCTTCTGAGGCGGTGATTTCGGGACACCCTGTATAAAAAAATATCGGTAATGATAAAAGTGGATTGTATCCGTGTTTGTTTTTTTTTTTTTTTTTTTTTCTTTAAAATACACAAAAACCTGTGAAGCTGAATTGTGGGCGCGGACTACAAATTTGAGAGAGCTGTTTCAGCTCCAACTTCAGTTCCAACATTCTATTCCGTTCAGGCAGATGATGATTTCCTTGTTTTCGTACAACCAACGCCCCTTCGACAGTTATAGTTCTATTTACCTTTAGTCCAGCCCCGTTCAAGTAAGATACTCTAATTATTGCGTCATCTTGCAGCCCAACTATTGTTACTTTTTTAAATACAAATATCATCTTTTATTCCACAGGTGGTGGAGTCTCACATTCGTTATCGTGGTATAGAAAGGGTGACCGATATCCAGGAAGCAAACTGTATGCGCGTGTTTGGACCCCGGAAGATCCTCGTGCAAATCATTTAAGTGGAAGGGACAGTAGTGGTGGTGGACAGTATGCAGGAAGCATCAGCAGTAGAAATAGTGATGAATCTACATCACCTACATCGGCAAGTTTCAGTCCTAATAGCAGTGGGTCGCTGTTTTCGCACTCAAATGGTGGATTGTAATGTGAAAACTGGAAAATACAAATATTTTCCTAGTTATTCGAGTTTTGAAATTCAGCTTTGAAATTGCATAGGGATATTTCAATTTTTCGTTTTCGAAATTCAAATTCTAGTCCTATTAATCTGTGTTATATATTACAATATACCTAGAATTCATCGAGAATTTTTTATTTATCTATTATATATTTAAACAGGTATTTATTTATTAATAGTTTTTATTTATTCCCTGTAAATTATTCCACTTAAAAAAAGTATATAGGTATTTAAATTAATAAATGTAAATAAAAATAATATTTAAAAAGAAAGCTACGCAATTAAAAGTTTATTTTGTACCTATCTAAGTTTAACGTACAATTTTTAAATATTAATAGTCGCATTTATTAGACTTAGTCAGAAAAATATTGGAACTATAACAGTCTGAAGGCATCGCGTCGCACGTGTTCGTACGAAACCAAGGTAAGGTTAGGTAGAAGTGGCTGGCGGTGAAGAGACCGACACACTGGTCTAAGTTAATGGCCCATTGTGATACCACATGGATCTAGGAAAGCTAATCTAGGAGCTAATTTGTAATCTGCTTAACTGGCTGAACACAATGCGACGAAGCCACAGCCGGAGTCGGAGCTATATATTTATATTAAATACACAAAAAGTCAATGCTACGAGCAGAATGGAACGCAACTGCAGACGGAGCCGCATTGGTTCGCGAACTTTTAACTTTTCACGTGCAACACTTTTGACGTTTCAATTTATATGAAGAAAAAAAGATCCGGAAAAAATATTGAAGTTTTTGGTCCTTATTTTATATGTGTGTGGCGAAAAAATATATTAATTAAAAGAAAAATTCCAATATTTTTCTTTTAATTAATATAAAAAAAGTGAATAATAAACTCGTGGCTGTTTTTTTTTTCTTTAAAATATACAAAAAGCTCATTGTGGGCAGATAAACAAAACAACGTACGACATTTTCTGAAAGCAGTTGCAGCTGCGGCTTCGATTTTAGTTGCAGTAGGGTATTGTGTTCAGCCAGTAAAGATATCAAATGGCTGGAGCGCTTCAGATCCAGCTTTGGCCAGATTTGTTTTGTTGCCAAACAGGTGTTGAGTTTGTGCCACCTCTGATTTGTTTTCTTGCTTCAGCATAAGTTTACATGTAGCGACAGATACCAATATTTTTCTTATGTGTTCAGAGGGGTATTGTTGTTTTACTTTTAGCTAGATCATCAGCTTTACAATTTCCTGGAATGTCTCTGTGGCCTGGCACCCAGCAAAGGTGAATGATGAACTGTTTCACCATCCCAACGAGAGATCACAGAGAGATTTCATCGCAGCTTGGCTATCTGAGAAGATGCTGATAAAGCTTCTTTAATTGCCATAAGTTCCGCCTGGAACACGCTACAATGATTTGGAAGATGGAATGAGAGACCTAAATTAAGTCTTTCTGAGTACACGCCTCCACCAACCACATCGACCGCGACGGTTTTTGATCCATCAGTATAAAAATAAATGGATTCATCTTCCAAGAAGGCCTCACCCTCCCACGCTGTTCTGGGTGGAATGATAATTTGAAATTTTTTGTTAAAAACTGTTTGGGGTATAGTGTAGTCGACGTTAATTGAAAAAGATCTGAATGAATTCAGAATTGAAGAGTGACCAATTTCATTGTTGATCCACTGTTAAGAGGCTTTAAGACGAATAGCTGTACAATTGCGGCCGTTTGTTTGCTAAAAATGTCTATGTATATCAGATCACAGATGGAAAAGAATGTCTAGTGCAGCAGACGGTGTGGAGCAAAGTGCTCCGCTTTTGCAGATACAGGTAGTACGTTGAACCTTACTAAGGTGTATCAGAGTTTGTGGTTTTATCAAGAGCAGTCCACCATACTGCTACCCCATATGTTAGAATCGGTCTTATTACCGAAGTGTATAGTCAGTGAGTAATCCGTGGTTGAAGACCCCATTTATTCCCAATGGCTTTTTTGCAGGAAAAAAGTGCCACCATGGCTTTTTTACCCTTTCTTGCATATTAGCAGTCGTATTTATAAAATTTTCTTAGAACACTCTTGGATAGTTGTCCAGCTAGCCACTGTCTAAATAGTTAGAGATGTCTAACTATTTAGACAGTGGCTAGCTGGACAACTGTTATAAACGCATTCCAACAGTTGTCTAAATATGTTCTCATACACTCATTGACATCTCATTGACTTTTTATTTAATTTCCAATTTTTGTTCATTGAACATACCCACTTTAGAATAGGTTTGGACATACAATTGTAGTATTTAAGTTAGACACTCGATGGAACATGTTTATAAATAAGGTTTTGGAATTGGACAACTGTCCAAAGTCAGACATACTTTGGAATGGGTTTATAAATGTGTGAAAGTGGGTAAGCCAGTGATTTAGACGTGTTGTCGCATTTTAAGCCTATTGGACGAAGTTGAGAAATATTGATTTTTGTTTTGTTTTGCAAATTCGACTTAGTGTCTATCCGATCACTGTGTTCGAAGCCAAAATAACTTAATTAAATCAAACAAAAATAAACTCTCGATTGCCGACTGTTCTAGTGTTGCCATGGCTGTTTAAGCTAACCTAGGACAAAAAGTTTTAAAATCCCGGACTTTGGAGGACATCATCTTCCTTAAAAAAGGGCATCATCTTCCTTAAAAAAGGGGACAAAATGAAAACAAAAGCAAGGTCCATGAACTCAAACAGAAATATATTTCATTTTTAAAATAACATAAATTAAAATAAAAAAAAATAAATAACTTATAGTTACCTGTTTTTAACAATTTTATATTTTTATATTTATCTGCAGATTAATTTTTTTTTCAATATTTCATCATTGCTATCATCATTTGAACCAAATGACAAAGAAAACAGACCTTAGTAGCTATTCGAAATTCACAAAGAAGACAAAACAATCTAATGAAAACGAAAAACTAAAAAATACAAGTATTCATAACTTCTTTAGATGCAGTACAAACAAAAACGCTAACACAGGGAAACCCCCAAATAATGAAGAAAACTAGCAACGAAATATTAAAGATAAAAAAACCGATCAACAATAATGATGACAATCCAAAAAATAACAGAAACACAACTCCCTCAAGCCGATTAGCCATCGTGAGGGAAGTAGGCTTTCAAACCCCCCACATTGTAAACAGATGTGGAATACTTTCAATATTTGCATCTTAAACGTAAAATCTATATCAACCGAAGTAAGACAAACTGAATTAAAACAAGCAATAGCAAGTTTAAACTGAGACATAATTGGACTTTCGGAAACGAGAATATTTTGACAAAACATAATAGAGGATAGAGAAAACAATATATTCTGCTACATCGGTGAAACAAAAGGACTACATGGAGTCGGTTTTTTAATAAAACCAGAAATGAAGAAAAATATATTAGAAATTCGATTCTTCAGTGAGAGAATATGGAGAATATGCAGTATAAGCTTTCAGATTAAAACTATAAAAACTACAATAATACAATTATATGCACCGACACAAAATGCTTCAGAAGAAGAGATTGAAAATAAGATTTCAACTCAAAAATGGGAAAACGAAAAGAAGGAGAAGAAAGAAATATTGGCTTATTTGGATATAGAGTCCGAAACAAAAGAGGAGAAAGACTCATCAGATGGTTAGAAGAAATGAATCTCGCTTTTGCCAATTCCTTTTTCCAAAAGAAAGAAAAAAATAAATGGACTTGGTTATCACCGGACAATAATACAAGAAATGAAATTGATATGATACTGACTAACAAGCTCAAACTTTTAACAGACGTTTCTGTTATAAACAATTTTAAGTTTGACAGTGATCATCGATTATTAAGAGCAAAGAGAGATAAACCATGTTCGAGTTTTTAGAAATAAACAAATATTCCAAATCCCACGTTCTGTACCACCGGAAAATTACTTGAAGTTCAATGAAACGATAAAAAGAAGGATAAGAGATGAAATTGATACCAATATTAACTCACATAATTTACAACGAAATTACAACAAACTGGAAGAAATTTTTAAGACTACAGCTAAGACAACAATAATAACAACATCGACAACAACTAGAGAAGACAAAATATCAACAGATACAAAAGTTCTCATAACGCATAACTCTCATAACTAGAAGAGAAGACTTAAGAAGAAAAGAAAAGCCAACTGCAGAAGAAAAAATAGAACTGACAAATTTAAGAAAGACAATAAAGGCCAAGTTAAAAAAAGATCATTCAATGAAAAAAAATAAAGAAAATATTAAAAACAACCAAATCTAAAAAAAAGACAACACAATTTTTGAAAGACAACAAGAAAGAATGGATAAGTTCATTAAAAGACAAGAAGAAGCAAGTAACAAACAGGAAAAATACAAACGAATCAGCCACTTCTTTTTTTGAAACGCTATTTCAATCAACAAACTCCGTAAACAGCACCATTTTACTTCAAACAAATCAACAACATTCAAATTTTCTACGCATAAGCACTAACGAAGTATCAATAGAAAATGAAAAAAGCGGAGGAAGTGACGAAATCAAACCCGAAATTATAAAATACGAGAAAAATGCATTGATACCGATATTCACAACACTCTTTAACGCAATATTAACAACACAACAAATACCTAACCAGTGGAAGCAAAGCATAATAACACTTATTCACAAGAAGGGAAATAAAGACAACATAAATAACTATAGACCGATAAGCTTGATTTCAACTGTTTATAAAATTTTTTCGAAAACAAAACTTATGAAAGTTGAATTAAATTTATCCCAACCGAAAGAACAAGCAGGTTTTTCGAGAAGGGTTTTCAACAACGGACCACCCACAATCGATGAATCAACTTATAGAGGAGTTTAACGAACATAGCAAACCATTGTATCTGTTGTTTATTGACTTCAGTAAAGCCTTTGACACTATAGAACATAATACTATTTGGACGGCATTAACAAAGCAAGGTATCAATAGCGGTCTCTCAACATTTCGTTGTCACAACTTCCAAACTCGCGTGTTCGAACCAGCCTCTTTAAGTCCATCAGAAAAACGTCAAACGGTTCCCCTTCACTTTGATTACGGTTATAAAAGATGAATCTCTCGTATACCGGGTTTTTTGGCAAGCAAAAGTCTTCAAATGACTTTATCACCTCGTCATATTTTTTCCTTTTAGCTTCCGACAAATTAAACGTGTTATATATTCCCAAAGCTTCCTCTCCTATAGCATTTAAAAACGTTACTTTTTTCACCTTTTTTCCTTTTTGGATACGCCTGAAACCGTCAAGAAAATTTCGAAACTTTGTTTGAATCGCCTCCAATTTTCGGAAATGTGTCCATTTAAATTCAGATTACTAACTGGTTTAATAACTCCAAATTCCATTTCTAAGGGTTTTTTTTATGATAATTGAATTTGCATATAATTTTTAAGTTTTTCACTCTCATTCCGTTTTTATTTATTGTGAACAACTATTGGTAAATAGTACTGAGCAATTCTATTTCTTAGCACTTTTTTCGCAAGAGTTGATTTTTCTCTTTCTTTAGAGCTAGCGATCACCATTTAATAAAAATTCTGATTCTTCCGTGCAAGCTTTTACTCCGGCTGCGCCATGTAACAAATCTTTATCATTTGAATTTTGAAGTACCAGAATCAACTGGCAATTTATTATCTTAGAATAATGTTATAACAAAATGTTACAATACAATTCATATTCATACATATATATGCTCTTTATACATATTAATTTACTTGTGTGTGTAATTGTAAATCATAATGCATGTATATAAACAATAGAAATGTATATACTATGCTACAAGAAGACTTTTTATTCAATAACGAAGCACTTTATGTTTCACCAACAGAATTCGAATTTAAAGTGGTTTCGGAGTATAAGGTGTTTGACTGCTTGAGGTTAATGAAGTCTGATGCAATTGGAGAGGATGAGGTGCCTGTTAGTCTTATTAAAATGATTATGCACATCATTTTACCCTCTTTCACGCATGTTATAAATTTTTGTATAACATATTCATCTTTTCCTGATTGCTGGAAGTTAGCCAAAATTATCCCGTTGCTAAAATCACAAATCCTAGTTCTTGCTCTGATTTTCGGCCGATTAGTATCTTACCATGTCTGTCAAAGGTTTTTGAGAAGATTCTTGCAACACAGATCTCTAGTCATCTTGATAGGTTTAACTTACTATCTCCATTTCAGTCCGATTTCCGTGCTCATCACAGTTGTCAAACTGAAATGATTAAAGTCCTTATTAGGTATTACATACGTAGGTATTCAATATAACCTTATTTGATTTGAACTGGCAGTAGAGTGCCTATTTTATTTCATTCAGGAAATATTGCGTTGGGCCACATTACTAACGTGGGCCATATTTGCCCGTTGCCGCACTTACTCTACGCATGTAAATAATTAGCTAATTACTAACTAGTAATTATGCTAAGCCCTTAACAATAGGTTGTTTAAAAATTTTTTCAGGTTGCACTACGATAGCATATCTAAGATACTCGAATATCCAGTATGTTTCTGAACGCAAATTAGCTATTGTTGACATTTCTCATATGATAGATAAGTATCCCAGAATTTTTAGGATAGCTTGAGATTTCTTTTTTGGCAACAGCTGCTTTGATATCAGCTGTGATTTTACTAGGGATTACAACAACACAAAGCTATCCAGATCGCTTTGGATACAAACCTGAACGCGGCCATTAATTTTATGTGGATTACTTGTCAAAGTGATTATTGCTTGAAGAAACCAATTTGGCGTTACATCTACATATATGTACATTTATTATTAAATATATATGTAAGTTCATAATTGCATTTTGTAGGTATGTATGCGTAAGAGGAAAATTGTTTTGAAAGCTTTAATGTTGTTTTGTTGTTGTTTGTTCTCATGGGAACTGTAAACTAGTCTTAAAACAAAAGAATAACGATTTTGAAATGATGTCAAAAAAATATACATAATGTACCTATACTCAAACCATAAATCAACCACCTGCATATGAAGGATTCACCCCGTTTAATTACAATAATATGAAGGATACAGTCCATATCACCTGCCTTGCAATTACAGTACAATCGCCCTTTGTTAACGAACAAATTTCTATAATCAATGCGCTAACCTGTTCGTGTTCACCTAAATTACATGGCAAAAACAAAACTACAAAAAACTTAAGTTGAAAAAAAATGTCAACTAGGGTTAAAAGGAAGCAATCATTATCGAGAATAGTAAAAATTTTTATCGTAAATTCATAAATTTATTGAACACCTGGAACTGTCATCTTGAACACGTGGGTGAAAAATATTATAGAATTTTGTTGAGTTCCAACTAGAGGGCTCAGCCCTATGCAATTGTTTTATTTTTTTTTGTCAACCCCAATCTAGCAATAATTACTTACTTCTTACCGATATTTGAATTTCGTTTCAGAAATTTAATGTCAGAATCAGATTGTGGTTCGAAATTATTTTAAGAACCACATTGCTCTTTTCATGGTAGTTTTGTTATGTTGATTTTAAGCGAGATATGGACGATTTATTGTTGTATTTTGAAACAATCAAACGTCAGCTCAATACTCAGCTCAACACATAAGAAAAACGGACACACACTTGACTTATTTGTCTATAAGTAGAAAGTAAGTAAATCAAATTCACAACTTAAGAGGAGTGTGAGTTCGTAGGGAATTGAACTGACCGCGACGGACGAATTGATGGCTTGCAAAAAAAACGCTTTCATATTTAAATTAAAAAAATCGCCGCGCCGGAAAGCTGGATTTGAATCTCCTTCTTGAGAATTTTTAGAAATGGTTCTAATTCTATCACACATTTATTTCATCACATTTTTATTGAGGTTAAATTAAACTGTTGTATGTATGTGGTAAAAAATGAAAAGGCATTTCTCCCACAAATTTGGCAGTAGCATGGAATTCTTTCCAATTTACAATTTTACATGTATTAATACTTAGTGGGATAGTGTGGATTTTCATAAAAATAACCATTTTCGAAATAAACCAATCGGAAGAGTTAAGGGTTTTACTTTTCTATATACTGTTTCCCAAATAACTGCTTACTTCATTTTGACTTCTGTTAATTTTTTCGCGATGCATCGCTGGTTTAGGCCTAATTCTCGAAATACTTTTATTTTGCCGTTTATCCTCGCTTAAAAATTTTCCGCGGCCTATTTTCGACGCTAAAAGGTAAAACACAATTGGCAGACAAAATTTTGAACTAAAGTTTTTGCTGTTGAACCTATTCAGTTGAGCCAAAAAATATGTTCGCTTCTACGGATACATTTATTCTAGCTAGCGTTTCAGAATAACGGTAAGCTTTAAGACAACATTCTGTCTCTCAAACTAAGCGTATAATGATGCTCTTTTATTACATACATATATAACAAAGATGTGTCATTGCTATATATATGAAGGGAGGCTAACAATAAAGTGAACAAAAGTTTGAACCTATTCAGATGAGCGGCAGTGTATAACATAATATTGTAAGTATTGCCATTGTGTTTATATATTCATTTTCTATTTTCAATATTTTTTTTATTTGCCCTTCATTTCATTCCATTTATTAATTTATAGAATCTTTGACAATGGGCTATGAAACCTACAATTAATAGTATAAGTTAAATATTGAATATTGAATTACAATCTTATATTTAATTCAATTCACAAATTTAATTATTTATTTATCTTTAATCAAAATGACTAACTAGATATTTAATTTGTTATTCAAATCATTATATTAATTAATTAATTAACTGCCAAGTACCTGAATAAAACCGCTTGGTGCCGCAAAGTCTTCTGATGGAAAAGTGTTCCACTGTCTTATGACATAAACGAAAAATTGAAGTTCAGCATTTCTGCAACCAAATCTTGGTTGCAACAATATAAAAGACCAAGACGAGTTCAGAAAATTTTTTTTTCAAAAAGGTAGGAAAGTTCTTTGTTCATTATTATCAATTGTTAAGTGTTTTTAGGGACAAATAAAAAATTAAGGTAAGAGTATAAAGTAGGTACAACCGAGAATATTTTTTGGATAACTTGATATGTGGTCGTATCGTTTGAGGTTGAATACATATCGAGTCACATTATTGAACGCAACTGAAAGGTTTCTTTTCATTTCCGAATTATTAATTGGAAGGATTAAGGTTTTTGCTAATCTAAGCCGAATGTGTTGAGGTGTAAAATGCTTCGATAGTGAGAGACTGCGTAAAGATCCATAAATTTTTCCGGTAATTGTTTTTATATGATCTTCCCAAGTTAAAGTTGAGAAAGAATACCTAAATTTTTGGCTTTTTCAACATACTCAAGTTCTTCATTTCCGAGATACAACGCAGGAAAATACCGATGATCAAGTTTGTTTTTTGTAAATTATTAGGCATGTTGACTTTCTTGGATTGAGGTTTAGATTAATTTTGACGGACCAATTAATTATTTTGTTGAGACCGAAACTCAGTTTATGAGCTCCATCTTCAATCAACCCCAGCTTGCAGATAAGTTGAACTTGAGCATCATCAGCATACAAATCAAAAGATGAGAACGTAGACTGAATTGGAAGATCATTGACAAAAATTGTAAATAACAATGGGACAAGAATTGATCCCTGTGGAACTCCTGAGAAAAGATTTAATGGGCATGACCAATGACAACCACTTAGGTAGGAAAGAATCAGCTTTAAAGCTGTATCCGAAAATCGAAACTGATCTTTTAACTTGACTATAAGTCTATTGTGGTTGACGGTATCGAATGCCTAAAAGTACTAAAAAAGACACTAGATCTTTATCCATTGCATTTCTGATGTCTTCTGAAACCTTTAAAGTAGCCGTGAGTACATAGTGAATAATTGTGTTAATTTGTGTTATTGAAATTCTTTTGAAAACGTATATATGTAGTGTCTAAATTCTTGTAATTCTAAGTTTTGTGATTAAATTGTTTTTTTTAGTTTCAACAACAAGCAAACGTGCTGTAAGTTTTTTTTTCACGAGTGAACAATTTACCTTTACCTAATTCATAGGGTGTTCCCGTTGTTACGAATCTTAAATTATTTTTGTACCACATAAAAAAAAATATCTGATGCGACACCCTGTTTCCGCGTGGAATTCGAACTATGTATATAAGTTTTCGAAAAATTCAAAGAAAAATAATTCCAACAGGAATCAGTGTCAGTGTCAACTCACCAAGTATATTTTAACAATTTTAATTTCCTTTTAAACCCGATTAACTCTTTCTTTTTTGGATTAGACCATTAAGCGAGTAGGAGTTTTCCTGGTAAGATTTCATTTTTGAACTTATTCACAATTTTAAAAGAAATTTGTCTTTTGGTGATTTATTGTAATAGAGAACTTTAAAACTATAAAATAAAATTGCCTATAAATCGATCTACGAAGAAAAAGGGACAAAGAATACAAAGTCAAGACAAAGTCTTTTCCGACAATAATTCATTTGTTAAACAAATACCTCTGTTTATTCAGGTAAATTTACGATAATGTTCTAGTGTTTTAATTTGCCCAATCTGACAGAAATTTTGTTTATCTAGGCGTGGATGACTGCACGATCATACAATATACATATCCCATTTTATCTTTGTATGTAGACCACGTGCACCTGTCAGCACCAGCGTTACCACTTCCGGAAAAAAAGTAGAAGTAGATTTCAAGAAAAAAGTGAAGTAGATTGAGAAAAATCGAAGTAGATTTTAAAATGAACCTTTTATATAATTTAATCTAGCTAATTAAACGAAAAATAACTAAAAACAAAAACCGACTCTCAGACTTCATATTAACATATTATATTGTTTAGTAACACTTATTAAATTTATTTAACAAAAAAGCATACGTTATTTTTTACTTTATTTTCAGATGTATATTTTGTATGCGTTTTTGAACAAAATGGTTAATTTTTGTTTAACAAAAAAAACTTAGAACAAAAAATTTTTAGCTAAACTTTATTCTGTTTTTTTGTTTTGTATAAAAAAGAACATTAAAATTATTTTAATATTAGGTAGTATGTTCTCACAAAAATAAGAACACGTTATTAAAAATAAATAAAAAATATTTCAGTCTTTGAAAAGACACAAACAAAAAATTGGATAATGTTCATTTCAAAGAACTTCCGCTCTGCTGCGGCGCGTGGCGACACATAGAAAAGAATTAGTACATTTGATCTTTTTTCTGCAAAATTGAAGTACGTTTAAACAGGGATTTTTAAAATGAAGTAGATTTCAATATTTTGGTTATGGTGCGAAGTAGGAAGTAGATTTTAATTTTTTTCGAAAAAATGAAGTAGATCTACTTCATTTGAAGTAAAGTGGCACGACTGGTCAGCACTTGGGAAGAAATTGCTAACGGGGCTTAAAGGAGAAATCCAATTGCTCCAGCATCTCTACCAAGCTATTTTAAATTTTGGAATTCACCTCGTATTATTTCGTTAACAATATACCTATCACTACTGATTTTGATCAAATTTCATAAAAATATTCGAAGCAGAAGAGAAACTACGGACCCGTTATCTTTCCATCAATAAAAATCATCACCTACAAAACGTAAATTTGAAGAGGAATCTCTAAAATCAAAACTGCAGCCAATCGGGTTATTAAGAAGCGAGCGGTCGACCGTAACCTCAAGGCGCGTAGTGCGTACACGTCGAGCACACGGAGAGAGGTGGTCGTACACGAGGGAGAACAGTGTTGGCCGTTGGGAAAGGGGGTCGTCGTGAGGGGAAAAAGGAGTGGGAGAAATAAAAGAAGAAATTCATAAAAGACTAGACTAGAAAAAAAAAACATAAGAAAAAAAGCATTGAATTGAATACATGAGTTAGTGAAAAAAAATTAAGTAAAGAAAACAAAAAATACCTAAGAAAAAACAATTAATACCTAGAACTAGTTAATATAATTGGAAATAAAAGAAGAAAAAAAGTGCAGGGTGATTAAGAAAAACAAAAAAGTAAAAGTAAAAGAAAAAATTATCATACATAAATATATATTTGTGAGTGTGAGTTTGGCTGACATTGCAAAAACAACAAAAGAAAACAACGGAATTGGATCCAGGAGGCATTGTACACAATTTCCTCATAAGTGGTAAGCCTTTAATTTAAAAATAACTTCATCTCTCCTTATCGTATAAACCAAACTACCGCTAACAAATTTTGATATTTAATAGACAAACTTACATAACAGAAACAAAAAAGTGTGAGTGCCGGGACCAAAGATACTGAATTATAAAGATTGGAATCATTCGTACGTTCCATCCCCCAAAACCCATTTGTTTACGTTGTTGTTTTTGTAATTTCATCTCGTGTCGATGAATAGATGTGAATTGCAACAACAATTTATGCAGTGGTAAATTCATATTTTTGCACTAGTGTGCGTTAAAACATGGACACTAGTGCAAAAATATAAATTCATCACAGCCGAGGATTCCAATCTTTATAATTTAGTATCTTTGGCCGGGACTCACGGTTAAGATGTGTAAATATTCGTAACGTAACGTGAATCACAATCACTGAATCACAAGATACGTTACGTTTTTTTTACCCTACCGCCAGTATAGATGTTTACACATCAAAAGTAATAAAAACAAAATCCTAAATTTGCCATGCATTTGAAACAATTCACAAATTTAGAAAAAAAGTAGATAAAAATAAAAGAATTTACAAGTTAAAACTACGCTAAAATGAAATAAATATTAAAAAAAATCAATAGGATGAAATACATATTGTGTAACAAATACAAATTAACAGCCCTATTCTGGCAAACCTCACTGATACCTCACAAGTCACAACAACCTCACAAGGTAAGGTGAACTCGATTTTGTGAGGTTTTCGTATTCTGGCAGCACCCTCACAACTGTGAGCCTCACAAAAACTATCGAAATTGTGATCTTCTTCAGAGCAGGTCACAACTCACAAATTTGATATTTGAAATACAATTTTAAGACACTTTTGTTTTTTCTTGTCTGAAAAAACATTTTGTAACCAAATGAATAGGTTAACTGGTGAAAAAATGTATCCTCTGTCGTGAATCGAACAAAATTTATTTCTCCATAAAAGAAAATTATTGTTCACAAAACAATTCTCGTCGAGTACGATCGACATAGAACAGCAAGTGGTGTACATATATGATATTTACATATGTATGTATGTGGCATCACAATCATCTTCGTTGTCGATGAGTTCAGTGGGTGCGTTCAACAAAAATTCAGACCTCAGCAATCACAATAAAAAATTCACCTTGCTGTGGTAAGTTTTTTTGTGAGGTTTCTTGTGAGGGTTATCGCAGAATACGGAAAATGTTATCGAATCACAACAACCTCACAAGGAATCAACCTCACAAGGGCTTGTGACTTGTGAGACCTCACAACGCCAGAATAGCCCTGTAAAGCTAAGCCATTGTATATAGAACCTATAGTACTATCATGAAACTGAATTTTAAGTTGCGAGATTAGCTCGTCATTTCCCATGGAGGAGCTGATATCACTTTTATTGCATATAAACATTAATATTTTTGTATCCAATTTTTACTTAAATTTTTTTACTTAATTTTGACATTTGCAATTTCGAGATCTCTGCCTGTATACAACTTAAAATTTGTATGTATGTATATCTCTATTCTCAAAGGCAAAAGTATTTGTTGTTTTTGTCTTTCGTAGGAATAGTATGAATGATGTATAAATTGAATTTTTTATTTGTTTTTGGCAAGTGGAATAGACTTGCGGTGGTTGTTTTTTTTTAGTTTTTGCCTTTTCATTGGTAATTGTGTGTATCTGTATAGATAGACATGCAGTAACTTTTTTCTTCGTTCGTCGCGATTTTCGAATCACTGATCTCTATAATACACTGGATAGTGTATTCCCTACAAAGTATAACAGTTTTTTTGACTCCAATTGAAGATGACATTAGGGAAGGCAGCTCCACTTTTTGACATCTTCCGAGCACAAAAAAAAATCATTTTGACGTAAGAATTTTATCTGTGAAAACAAAATAAAACTGATAGCTGAGATTTTCAAGCTACTTATAGAATAAATTAAGCCATTTAAAATAGAAAGTTTTATTATATTTTTAAGAAATGTAAAAAGTGTATTGATGACATTAACTCCTGTTTAAATACCAGATACACTCCAAAACCTTTTTCAATATACTTGATTTTTCCCATCATGAAGAAAAATCAAAAACGGTTTGGAGTGTATCTGACCAACGGTAAGTCGTTCAGCGACGGTTGATACCTTTTTGGAATCAGCAATTGATGCTTTCAAAACGAGTATCAAAATTTCTTGCAAGAAAATCACCATTAAAAAAAATTAAATTAAAAAAAAAATTAAATAAAAAGCGCTTTTTCAAAAATATAAAAAAAAATTGTTTAATTTATTTCCTTTGAAGTTTTAACATAGTAAAAAACTTAAGGTGAGCCAAAATTAGCATAGTATTCAGTGCACCTATTATGTTAATACCAACAGCACTTCCACATAATTATTGTATTATCGAAATACAATTCTATTGGGCATACAAGACTGCTGCTACGCACGGATGATAACCTTCATCTATCTTAATGATTGGTGTTTAAGAATCATCCACTATCCCTGGAACACAAATAAAAATTGACTTCGAGCATTTTCAGCAAGACAGCTTAGGACATCCAAAGTTGACACATTAGTTGCATTTGTTGAGTTCCTAAATATAGAAAGTACATTATAGGCATTAAAAAACAAAGATTTCATATAAGTTGCTCTTAAATGATTTAAGCTTAAAAAAGTGTCTTTTTTAAATCGTGGTTAAAAAGGAGATTAATTCAATTTTTCAGAAGTTACTTTTATATGGAAATCTTTGTTAAGGGCCCTACACACCATCAATTTTACTTGTCACGTAACATTGACGTTTTTTTGATCAGGTAACATTGATACAAAACAAGCCTCCACACGTTCAATGAACATTGAAAATTATGCTTTCTGTTTAGTTGTTTCATAAACTTCAAAGGCGATGGATACTAATAATTTGGGTCTGCTTGCAGCTGGAGTTGCAGCAAGCTTATTGATTTTAAACTAGAAGAAACCTAAAGCTTGGATAAAAAAGAAGTGGTTTCTGAAACGGAAATTTCGTGGAGATAGTTCCCTACTAAGAGAATTGTCAATTGTCAGGAGCAGGGCAAGTTGTCGAAAATGCATTTGGCATTCTTTCGTCCCGATTCCGAGTTTTTCATAGAGTATTAACCTTTCCTTGCAAACCACCGACTGTTTAGTTTTAGCAAGCTGCGCCTTACATAATTACCTAAGGAGAAGAAACCCTAACTAATAACTATATTGATGGATCGACAACACAACTTCAAAATGAAAGCACCCATGAACTCAGTAGTACACACAACAGACAGATTGATATGGAAGCAATAAATGTCAGAGATCAATTTTTACGGTATTTTAATGAAACAAAAAATCGATAATTCACTATCCAAAAGAATGTTAACAAAAATAACTTAATACACTAATAAAATCCAATTATTGCCATTTAGACACAAAATTTTGTATCTGTCTTGGTTCATTGTCTGGTATTGTTTCATGAAAGTTTCTCTGTGCTTCTTGTTCAAATTCCAATAAAAGCCGAATTTGTTTTGCTCTACCAATTTTGGCTTCAAAAATTGCATCATTTAATATTTTTTTAACATAAATTTTGTCTTCGTCTGGCAGAATCGCAATTCGCAAGAAATATTTTTGCCATAAATATCACAATCATCTTCTTTGCTTGAATTCAGCTTTTCTTGTAGGTACTTGTTGCAATGCAATACAGCCTGAGCTTGCTGAACACCAGAATTCTGTGGATTTCGTTTTCGAAAATTGAGTTCCTCGCTCATTTTCTGATGGAATTAGAGCAGTAGGGCTGCATGCTGGATTTTATTTTCCAAAGGCACTCATTCTCTTGATAAATATTGATGAATTCACTTAAAAAATCCCGAAAACACTTCGCAAATCAGACATATTGCACAAAATTGAAAAACACCACACACCTTAAATATATTTTGTCATTAAAACATTGAAGAAAATCAAAATAATTTTGTGTTTCGTCAATGTATCAATATTACTTGTGACGAACATTGAAGTGCCTACTAACGATCAATTTTACCTGAATCGATACTCGTTCAAGTAATATTGTCAGGTAACATTGATCGTGTGTAGGGCCCTTTAGATTTGAAAATGGTTTTTAGAGGACTTCAATTCAAACTCAAAAACGTTCCAATAATCTAAGTGAAGCAAGTAGTTTGGAAATGACAACGTTGTTTATCTACCAATTTCAGGAAATTTCTATTACTTTTAAGAAATTTCTTGAAATTCGTAGATAAACCACGCTGTCGTTTCAAAACTATTAAGTTTATAAGGATGGTTGGAATGGTTCTAGGTTTCGTTTTAAGTTCCCTAAGTGTTTCTGAAAACCGTTTTCAAATCCAAAAAACATTTAAAAACATTTCCATATAAAAGTAATTTCGGCATTTGCTTTAAAACTGAAAAATGCAGGAAATTACTTTTTTTAAATCTTTGTTCGATTTGAAAATGGTTTTTAGAAACACTTAGAGGACTTCAATTCAAACCCAAAAACGTTCCAATAATCCAAATGAAGCAAGTAGTTTGGAAATGACAACGTTGTTTATCTACCAATTTCAGGAAATTTCTATTACTTTTAAGAAATTTCTTGAAATTCGTAGATAAACCACGCTGTCGTTTCGAAACTATTAAGTTTATAAGGATGGTTGGAATGGTTCTAAGTTTCGTTTTAAGTTCCCTAAGTGTTTCTGAAAACCATTTTCAAATCGAAAAAAAGATTTCAAAAAATTTCCATATAAATGTTTTTTCGGTATTTGCTTTAAAACTGAAAAATACAAGAAATTACTTTTATATGGAAATTTTTGGAAATCCTTGTTCGACTCAAGTGAATTGAGTTTCAATGCGATGTTTGGCTAACAGTTGTAAAGGTGTAAGGAAATCGGCTGCCTTTTCAAGTGGGTCGTCTTGACGTTCGAGCTTTTCGGCGATCAATTCGACAACTGCGGAGACTCGACCTCGTGACATTTCTTCAGAGTCACCCCATTTCCCAGACGCTGATAACCCAATGCACATTCTGCTTGGAACCACATGCATTGAATTTCCACATGTTTTTAGCGCACTTGGAGTTGATGTACCTTAAAAACACATTTATCATCAAAACCAAATACAAACGCCACCTTGTTTTGTACTCACCTATCTGAGTGTCGAAGCTTTGTGTGTTCATCCAGCGAAATGTGCGTTTCCACTGGACTACCCGCATGTTTGTAAATTCGTCTTTTGGTGACAAACAACTCTATTTATGATCGATGGCTATATTTATGAATTCCAGCGCATCACTTTATTTGAGGCTTCTAAAATGTTCGCCTCATGCCGAGTTGATTTTCTTTCACGAAGTTTTCATTTACAACTTATTTTAGTGATGTAACTATCCAAAAAAAGTATAATGTCGTTGTATTTTGGACTTGGTTTTAATGGTTCTTCAATAACGAGCTCAGTGGTAACCGATGTTGGGACTTGTAACTTCCCTGTAGATGGGTTTGGTTAAGATGCGTTGAAATGCGTTTGTGAACAAACATCACTGATTGTTTTCTGGAGTTGCGGATGCACATCCGTAGAATAAAAACTATGTTTCATTTTACTATGGCCATTGTAATTATTACTGCCACCACCACCTGAACTCACAACACAAAAATACGAATGAATTAGCCGACGCGACGTACTCACAACTAACAAATGAGGCATTAATTGAAGATAATACCTTTGTGAAGATGTATTTAAGATTTAAAAATAGAAAAAATTTCAATAATAATGTTTTTTTCTGCCCGAATTTATTTTTTTAATGAAATTTCAACAAACTGAGAAAAACGTTTCACATTTTCCACTTCTTTGACGTTTGACTTTGTCACTTTTTATATGTTATAAAGAAACTGTTATACAAAAAAGTAGGCAGCTCCACTATAACAGTTCTTCAAATGGAGTCAAGTTTCTTGTATGGATACGCTATCCAGTATATTATAGAGATCAGTGTATATACTATAGTTACTATAGTTTCGAATTGAATTTTTATTCACCCCAAATTACAGAACCGATGAACGAGTTGGCGAGGAAGTCAGACTCGATTTTGACATTTCGAAAATAATTAGATTGTCAAAATTGAGTTTTATTCCCTCCGCAACTCATTCATCGGATTCTGTAATCGGAGTGATTATTTTATGCAGGTGATATTTTTCAATATAAAAATTATTTTACAATAGGGGTATTCCCGATCCGATGCAACTGGTCTTGTATCATTGCAAAACTGCAAAAGTGTAAAATTGCTATACCCTAACCTCATTGTAAAAAAAACTTTGCACTTTTGCAATGATGCAAGACCAGTTTGCATCGGATCGGGAATACCACTAATAATTTAAAAATTACAGGGTTCAAAATAATTTGTCAATGTTTTACGTCTTGTACACAAAAGTGATATTTTATAAAAAAAAAGTGGTTCAGTGCGTTTGTTAACTTTTGGACAAGTTCTCCCTCTCTGTGAGTATTTTCTCCTTTTTTCAATAGCTGTGTTTGGTATCGTGAAATTTTTGGAAAAATTGCACAAATTTTCACAATTTTTCACAAATTGTCACAAATTCCTGTTTGTTAACTCGAAAAAGTTGCAACGAGAGAGCGCAATGAGAGAGCAAATTATTTCCCCTCCATTGGATAACTCGACGCGTTGCAGTCGGTAGTGACTTATGGCTGGCAAACCACAAAATCACCGCTAAGTGTTTTCGTCCCAAGAAGCGCTTATCCGGACGGAGATTATCATAGATTTCGCACTTGATGAAGATTCAAATAAGTCCCTAAAAACCTGTGCAACATTTTTGTTCTGCATTTTCAGGATAAAAAATAATTTAAAAATTACAAGATTCAAAATTATTTGTTACCATTTGACGCCTTGTACACTAAAATGACATATTGTACAAAAAGTGGTTCAGTGCATTTGTTAACTTCTTGACAAGTTTTCCCCTCTCTAATAGGATTTTCTCCTTCTTTCAAAGTTTGACAGGTTTTACACTTTTTTCTTAAAAAAGATACCAAACACACCTAATGTTTGACAGGTTTTACACTTTTTTCTTAAAAAAGATACCAAACAGACCTAATATATAGTACATAATAAGGGTATTCGTGCAACGTCGGAAAATCATCGTAAACGTGGTAAACGTCTTAAAGTTTACGACGTCGTAACCGAACTGTCAAAATTTGTATGGGAAATCTTTTCACACAAATCTTAAACTTAAACAAATTTGTGTCTTAAACGAAGATGATAAACATCGTTAACATCGCAAACATGGTAAACTCTAATAACCTTAGAAGAAGAAACAGAGGAACGGACATATCGAGGAAAAATGAGGTTTTTTTCAAAATAGTATGAGTTACACAGACACAAATGCATTCACACATGCATTTATATGTTGATCACAAAAATAAAAATACATACATTTTTGCCAAATAACTCAAGAATTAATAGTTCATTGAAAGCAATTTGTTCATACAATTGTATAAATTTACTTTCTTGGCTTATTTTGGACATTTTTAAATTGAGGGTGACAAATTTTGCGAATGTTAAAATTAAATTAAATGTTTTAAGCTATTTGACGTTTAACGAACAGCTGATTTGTTTACCATATCGTTTACCACATTTACGCAAAATGTTTTTTGGTGCCTTCATGAAACGTGTGTCGGAAACTTTACGATTTTACGACATCGTAAAGTTTAAGACGTTGCATGAATACCCTTAATATTATTTTTTGTAGGGACATTATATGCCTGGTTGGTAACTTTTTCTTCAACAAATTTCCCAAAAACTGAGTTTTTTTTCTATGGGTTTTGACAGCAAATTGTGAAATTTTTTGAAAATTTGTGCAAATTCGCAAGAAATTTCACGCGTTACCAAACAGACCATGTATGTTTATAGTTTTATGGCATGTACAATAATTTAGTAGTTTGAAGTA
The DNA here is from genome assembly GCA_929447395.1 of Epistrophe grossulariae. Classification (NCBI taxonomy): domain Eukaryota; kingdom Metazoa; phylum Arthropoda; class Insecta; order Diptera; family Syrphidae; genus Epistrophe; species Epistrophe grossulariae. Next base: position 22,892,289 of record OV839567.1, read on the forward strand.
GCATTAGAAAGAGGACTTGGTCTTCTCCAGAAACCTCAAAAAAAATGCATGTGCAATACACTTATAGTAGTTTGATGTAGTTATAGACCGAGGACAAGGCCTCCAGGCGGAACCTAAAAAAACGCATATGCAACACACTTAGAAGTTTGATGTAGTTATAGACGAGGACTAGGTCTACAGGGGAACCTCAAAAAAAACGCATATTGTATTCTACCCCACATGGGTGATGTGGAAAAGAATGCAAGCTAAGTTATTTATTTTCAGTTTTTCACTAGCCTTTTTAAGGATTTTAATGGCAAAAATTGAAGAAAGTCCACTTTCACACTGAGTTTCCAGCAACTTTCAGTTTATAGGTGAGGAGGCCACCAAGTCAGAGGAGGAAGCGGTCTACGATTGGCGGAGATTGGAACTAACAGAACATACGTTAGACGCTGCTTAGATTGGGAAGATTGAGGCCGTTATCACGGCAGTTCGTAGGCAAGAGAAGTGTGGGGTGAGGAATCTCGTGAGGCACGAAGAAAACATAAAAACCGAACTCATGAGTCTACTTTGTTGTTGTTTCAATGTGTAAAATGTTGAAATTGTTGTTGTTTGAATGTATTTTGAGGCAACTCAAAGTTTCAAAAGTAAACACGATGGAACTCACCAGTCCGGACTCAATCTTCCCAATCTAAACAGGGTCTTATACCATTTTATTAACAGTAGGTACTCCTCACCGATTTTTTTTTTTAATTTTTGATTTTCTCATTATCCACAGTGCACATTTTAGCGTGCCATTTTTGTTCAGTTCTGCTCATCTGTCGAAATCGAAGAAAATACCGGATTCAATTTTGACAACCTGCGTAATATCTGGATTTGTTTATTGTGCTCATTAACTACTAAACTAATTTAAATTTCATTTTTTTATAAGCTGCTAATAAGTTTAAATAATATTGCATATCAAAATTCTAAAAAATATAACAAATATAGTATATATTCGAAAATTAAACAGAAAATGGTTCTATTTGTCAATAATAAAAATAATATTTTCCTTAACGATATTTAAACACTGCGGTATAGTAGATACCGTAATTTCTCATTAAAATCTGCTACATAATGTTAAAAAAGCATTTAGTGCCAAGTTCGATAAAAATTGACTAATGTCCATTTTTTTGATAGTTTTTTGTCTTGTTAAAAAATAACTATAACAAATGATTTATTTCAAAATGTAGTTATGTATTAATTGATGCAAAAATGTCATCAAATTATTGTTAAATATAATTGAGTCTTTAAATTCGATACACAAAGATCTTTTTATTTTTATATTTTATATGTTATTGTTTTTTTTTTCTTTCATAACGTTTAAATTTGGTAGATATACTTCCGTATTTGGTAATTTTGTAATTTTAATTTAATTAGGTATCTGCATAAACAAGATTTATTGTAGCCCTAACCGTTTTTTTTATACTATTGCTTAAACTTTTTTTGAATTCACTATCTTAAATATCTTATTATAGCTTCTTTTAACAGCTATTTGTACAATAATTTTAAATTTATAAAAGAAGCTGGTTTCGTTGCGACCCACACTGATGACTTCCCATTAGAGCCCTTGGAAACTATAGAAATCCAAAGTTATTTTGTAATAAATAAAAGTCCCAATTGAAGATCTTCGAAGAACTTATCAGAGTGTTTAATATGCATACAACTGAAGTTATTATCTGTAAAATAAAATTTATTTGAAGTCGATATCTCTGTTTGTTCTCGAGATACGGTGGAAGAAAAAATGTATCACGAACGTGCGTACACACACACATACATACATATATCTAAAAATTATGTTTTCGGATTTCTGGGAACTCGAAACGTGAAAATATGTCGAAATTTTCGAATTGACAAATCGGACCAATTACAATAACTTTCAATAGGAAGTTAATAATTAAAATAAATTTATTGCAAGAAAAATAACTTTATGGCATTTCAAATAATTTTTATATTGTAAAAATAAATATCAAACAGCTCTAATTTTTCTGGAGTGATGTTTAAAATCTGTATGAAAAAACCAAGAATATGACAAATAATGTTGAAAAAGCGACGCTGTGTATATCTGTAGTGTAATGTGTTTATTTAATTAAAACAAAATGAGCATAATCATGTTAAAAATTTATTTTGTTTGCACAAGGTGAAACTTAACTTCGATTTGTTTAATTTTCATTGAAATTTTTTGTGTTATAATTTATATATTAACTATTCTAGAAACTATGATAATTCTTTGACAACGTGTTTAGTTTAATAACCATGGCGCAAAATTTTAAACGATTTAGTACGATGTTAAAGCATTTTTAGTATGATAAAAATGCGTTAACATCGTACTAAATCGTTTAAAATTTTGCGCCCATGTTTTTAAGTTCATTTTAAAACCTCAGTAGGACATTATAACGGTTTTACATAAATTTTTTTTTTTTTGTGTAGTTTAATCATTAATAATATTTTTTTTTTATTTTTGTATGTATGAAAATGGATTATAAATACAAAATAGCCAACGGCTTCAGGATATAAAAATAAAAAATAAAAAAAAAAATAAACACAAAATATATCTTTAAATACAAAATATTTCTTAAAATGGCAAACATATTTTCAACGTCTTTTTGCTTGACATTGGTAAACAAATAAGTTTATTGTTAAATCAGCACCATGACTTTAGGTAAGGTTAGGTTTATATGGTTGTCAAGCAAAACGCTGAACACGCTTAGACCAGGGGATTGGCTTTCTTCCTACTCGTTGAACCATTTAGAGCTTCTTACGCGAAGCGCGCGAGACTATTAATGACTTGCAGATCACTAGGATCATTGTAACTATTTGAATTATCCTACGATATGTACTTCCTTTTATGAATTTCACTTCCATGGGACTACACACGTCTGAGTGAATTAAGTCAAGAACTTTTGATGATCTCGAACCTTCTGATGGAAATTTGTTGGGATCCTGTTTCCCTTCTGCACAAGATATGCAAGTCGACAGTGAATCTCGGCTAGGGATTTTCTACTCCTTTTCCGCGGGATTTTTAATACAGTATTGAAAGAATTTTTTGGTAGTTTTGAAAAATATTTTTATAAGTTAATATTTTTTGACAAAATATTTGACATTTTTGAAAATATTTTTTTATTATTTTGGCCAATCAAAAAAGTGGGCAGGGGATGGAAAAAATGTCAAAACGCTTGAAATGCAACATAAAATTAAAAACAAATTTCTGAAAAATGCTCAAAATTGCCTTCTAAAGTTAAAAAAAAAATTGTTTACGCTTAAAAAGAATTTTAAGGGTTTTTGTGAAATTTTACCTAAAAAAATATTTTTGACCCAATCGCCAATAATCACAAAATCGCTTGAAATCTATTTTAAGCGTTTTTTAATTTTTACACGCTTTTTAAGCATCTTGGCAATTTATAACCCGAAAATTGCCAAAACGCTTAAAATGCATTTTAAGCGTAAAAGGAAAAATTCCTAATACGCTTAAAACCACTGAAAGCGTCCCAACCCAACTCCCAAACCCAAAAATGAAAAAAGGCATAAATATCTCTCAGCAAATTGCTTTAGAAGGTCTTACCTCCACGGAGTTCTGATAATATAATAATATATGTAATAATATACCTATGTATACATAATATATATAATAATATATGTAATATGTTATAATATGATACTATGATAAATTTACATTTGTTGGCACATAAGGGGCCTAACGTTATACAATATCTTAAGTTTAACAAATTATAGATATATAAATGTCAAAAAATTTAATTTAAAAGCCGGTTGACTTAATCTTCATCAGGGTGTTCATTCCCAGTTGTCAATGGTATTTTGGTGTAGGTTGGGGGAAGTGGCGTTCAGCCGCGGTGGAAGACTGACCCAATGTCAGCGTAGAACGAGACTGCTTCCTCGTTGTCCATGATTATGTTGTCATCAAGAGTTTCCATCACACTGAGGTACCTTGGCTCTGGATGTCGTTGTTCAGTGGTCATCCTTCTCATTAGCTGATTGGGGTGGACGATGATTTTCCGTACTAGTCTCTTCGCTGAATTGACTAGGTCCAGCGGGAACTGATTTTATTCCGCAATTAGGTACTACTGCTTAAATACATTTTTTGGTCGGCGAATTGTTACATTCGTTCTCGTTGATTCTCATGATTAAGTGTAATCTGAAGTAAATGTATTTCACTATGGAAAAACGATGTGACGATGATGCCAAAGTCTTATTTCGATGCTGATAGCTATGAATAGAAGGAAAATGGGTACTGAAATTCTGTGCCCATAAGCTTCGAACGATTCTGAAACGATTGTAAGCATAAAAAGGTTCTTATAAGGCCTAAAAATGGCTCTACGAACTAACTCCCAATGCAAATGGTTATGTCCCAGTAAATAAAAACTACCAAATGATAAAAAGAAACTTTGCATACACCCAACCTCGCACCTACCCAAATTCCTATAGTGAGCCAAGCAGGGGGGTTGCAGGGGGGCAGCATGCCCCCCCCCATACATACCTCACGATAGATGATTAATCTTAATAAATAAATTTAAAAAACCCAATTTTATTTTGCAAACAATGCATTTATAAATAGACTATTAAACATACCAATGGACAAGAAAGACTATGAAGACGAAATAAATACCATCAAATATATAGCACATGCAAACGGCTATAATACAACAATAATTGACAAACTAATTAAAAAAGAAAAAAGAAAATAAACAACAACATAAACACTCCAATTGAAAACACAAAATATACATCAATAACTTACACAAATATTATCCCCCAAACATTATATACGAATTCAAAAAACTAAACATCAATATTTCTTTTAAAACTAACAATAATATACAGAATATCTTAAAACAAAAGACTAAAACCGAAATTAATTCATGTTGTGGAGTATATAAAATAAATTGCGACGACTGTGATAAGTTCTACATAGGCCAAACGGGTAGAACCTTAAACGACAGATTTAAAGAACACAAGCCAAAACCCAACACAAAATCCACTTTCGCTTTACATTTAATAGACAACAACCATAATTACACAAATATACAAACAAACTTAAAACCATTATGCATTTGCAGAAAAGGTAAAATATTAGACGCAACAGAAGAATACGAAATTTACAAAGCCTACAAACTAGAACAAGACAAACTACTAAACGAAAAATTGACATTTAAAACCAACACACTTTTCGAAACAGCAATCCGGCATCAATATAGTTAGAAGAAGACAACATGATTACACTAATAACACAGCAAAATCAACAACGCAGCATGAGACAACTTATAACAAACTCAACAACACCACAAGTAGTAGTTCGCCCGAAGATGGAGTAACACTCCGAAACGCGTCGCTAACATCATTTAAATTAAAGTTGTGAAATTAAGTTTTTAAAATAATAAAATCAAAATAAAAATAAAAAACAAAATAAAATTGGGTTTTTTGAATTTATTTATTAAGATTAATCATCTATTGAAAAAACACAACTTGGAGACAAACCACAAACAAAATGTATATACCTCACGAGTTCCACGAGAGGTACTTTTGCTTAAGAAAGACTATTTTACTAGAAAACTGTTGACATAGGCGCCTGCCTGGCGACATACCCTAAGCGGAGCAACGGAGTTGTGTGCTCGGCAAAGAGACCCCCGAAGAAGGAGGTAAAATCCTTGGATCCCGCGTAGTGAGCCACCCGAGGTACTTTTGTTTAAAAAAGACTTTTTTACAAGAAAACTGTTGACATGGGCGCCTGCCTGGCGACTTGACATACCATAAGCGGAGCAACGGAGTTGCGTGAGCGGCACAAAGCCCCCGAAGAGGGAGTTAAAATCCTTGGATCCCGATTGTTGACATAGGCACCTGCCTGGCGACTTGACATACCCTAAGCGGAGCAACGGAATTGCGTGAGCGGCACAGCGCCCCCCGAAGAGGGAGTTAAAATCCTTGGATACCGCGAAGCGGGCCATACGAGGTACATTTGCTTAAGAAAGAGTTTCTTACAAGAAAACTGTTGACAAGAATCTGCTTTTAGTCATAACTAGGATCATTTACAAATTAAAAACCGCTTCGTAAACATTTTAAGCTATTTTTTGTTTTAATTAATATATTTTTTTACAAATTCTTTTAGTTTTTGAAAGAAATTTTCTTGTTTTTTGTCTTTTCTTGTGAAATACCAAAATTGAAACCGCTTAGTAAGCGTTTTAAGCTATTTTGAAAAATGTATTTCTCTTTAAGAAATTTTTTATAGCCCTTGAAAGAACTTTTTTTTTGTCCCTGAAAAAAATATGGTCGTCGTCCTGGCCACCATCGCCGTTGTCGCCGTCATCTTGTCCACCGTCGTTATCGCTATCATCGTCATTGTCCTAGCCAACGTCGTCATAGTCGTTGTCATCGTCGTCATTTTGTCCACCGTCGTTGTTGCCATCATCGTTATTGTCCTAGCCAACGTAGTCGTCGTCATTGTCGTCTTCACCGTCATCGTCATCACTTTGTCTACCATCGTTGTCACCACATCGTCATCGTCACCGTCATGGCCACCGTCGTCATGGCCACCGTCGTCATGGCCACCGTCGTCATGGTGTTGTCACCGTCGTCGTCATCGTCGTCGTCATCGTCGTCACTTTGTCCACCGTAGTTGTCACCATCAACGTCATAGTCGTGGCCATTGTCAGTCCAAGAGGCCGTCGTCAGTCAACGTAGCCGTCGAATGAAAAAGGTTTTTATCTCTTAATGAGGACTTGCCTCTACCGAGTTCTAATAAGAACTGAAAATAATTTAACGATTTAACGATTTTTATTGAACAATTATTATTTACAATTTGCTTAACGCTAGTTATTTTAAAGAGTACATTGGATATTATAATATGTTGGCACAAAAGGGGGCCTAACTTTTAGCATTTTGAGTTGTTTGCTTAAATTATTTTTAAATTGTAATTGTATTTTAATTTTAATTCTTAACTAATGTTGGCTTCACGTCTCGGATTGTTCAGGTCCGGTTGTCACTGGGATGGTGGGTTTTGTTCAGGCTTTCAGCCACGGTAGTGAGCTGAGCCTGGGGCGGCGCGGCGTAGAAGGGGATATTATCTTCGTCGTTGGTTGATATTAGATCCTCATCAAGTAGTTCCATTGCTTCGAGGTACCGCTGGTCAGGATGTCTTGGCTGGTTTACAACTCCTCCTATGAGAGGGTTCGGGTGGTTGATCAGATTTTGCAGGCACCGTCGGCTGGAATTGTTGAGGTATCTGTCAAGTGGTTGAATGTTGGCTTCTTCATAGAGTCTCTTGTTGCTGATGTCTTTCATACGAATCCTGTCAAAGTGCATCCCTGTGCAGATCCGCAAGAACTTCCTCTCAAATATTGCCAGCTTGTTGATGTGGGTTTTTATCGTCGTGTACCAGATGGGAAAACAGTACGTGATGATCGGCCTGATGAGCTGCTTATAAAGAAGAAGCTTGGTCTTCTGGCTGAGTCCGTTTTGCTTTTGTATCAGTGGATGAATGCGGTGGAAGGCAAAATTGGCTTTCTTCAGGACAGCTGCTATGTGTGGGTTAAACCGGTATAGCTCATTGAACTGTATTCCCAGTGTTAAAACAAGATAAGTCACTGAACAAAATATATACTACTGTATAACTATATGTATAATGTTAAGTAGTTTTCTGTAATCAGTTTATCAATTAGAAAATTATTTTTATTATTATCAAATGAATACCTGAAGCTATAAGAATGTTTTCAATAAATAAATATTGTTTGTTATTTGTATAAAATAGTCTTTTATTTGGATAATTCTTATCAGGTTATGGGCCCAGGTCTCGTGTAAACTGCATTAGAAGAAAATGGCATCCAATGAATTAGAGGTTTTTGTAGACAAGCTAGAAGGTCCTAGTGATTGGGCGAAATGGAAATGGCAAATGGGAATCCTTTTTCGTGCATATGATCTCAAGGGAATCGTTTCCGTCGAGAAAGAATGTCCTACAATCACATCAACATCAAAACCGGAAGAAAAGAAGAAACATAACGATTGGATGAAACAAGATGCAAAAGCTGCTGGTTTGATTGCTGCATCGCTTAACTCACCGATCGCCGAACTTGTATTAACATGTGAATATTCCAAGGGCATTTGGGATAAATTATGCGCTCGTTTCGAAAGAAGCAGCATCCAAAGGCTCAACATTTTAATAGATAGTTTCTTTCAAGCAAGAAAAGATGAACAAGAGGACATCAGTGCACACATTGCGAAATTACAAAAGTTTTTTGTAGATCTCAATGATGAACTAGCCAAGCATAAAGAAAATACCCTGGCTTCTGAACGGATTCTAAATGGCAGAATCATGTCAACCCTTGGTAAGGAATTTGACAATTTCAGAGATTTGTGGAATACGATTCCTGCTGAAAAACAAACCCTGAACTTATTAATCGAAAAGTTATGCACCATCGAAACAAGAGAAACGAAGCAAAATCTGAAAAGTGATGGCGCTGCTTTTGTTGCAAGAGGAAATTTCAAGAAAAAGCAGAAGCAACCAGAAAAGGCTATTAGTAAACTGGAACGTGCTAAGATGAAATTTCCATGCAACAAGTGCAAAGAACTAGGACATTGGGCTGCCGAATGTCCATAGAACAAATCCAGTCAAAGCAACATGAAGCGACCTGCTTTGATGGCGTTCTCTTTAAATGCAGCAAAGGAAAACTTATTGAGACAAGATCAATGGTATTGTGACAGCGGAGCTTCAACACATATTACACCGAACAAATCGCACTTCGAAACCTACGTGCGATTTGATGTACCCAAAGTAATTTGTCTGGGTAAGCAAGGTGTTACAATGCAGGCATATGGTAAAGGCAACATCAACATTCAGGTGAGCATTGAAGGGATGTGGAAAGAAGCAACTTTGAAGAAAGTATGGTACGTCTCTGAAGCAAGTGCACAGTTGTTTTCTGTGAAAGTTGAAGCTCGAAATGGTTTTACGACAACGATGAATGACCGAACTGTTGCAATTCAAAACACTTGTAGCGGTGAAGTAATAGTAGAGGGGTATCTTCAAGATGAGCTGTATGTTTTGAAAATACAAGTTATGAAACCATCAGAGCTTGTGCAGGTGTACATGACAAAGGCTTCACAAAGTCTTCAAATATACCACGAAAGATTTGCTCACCAGAATAAACGCCATGTAAAGAGAGTCCTTGCTATGATGAATATCAGTTTTCCTGAAGGCGGTGAAGAGTTCTTTGATGGATGTGCAGCTGGTAAAATGCATCGACTTCGTTTCAAGTCAAGAAGTGATCGACCAATTACGGTTGGTGAAGAATGAAGAAAATGCTTCCTTTTTCGATGCTGAGGATTCAATGCAAAACGAACTTAACATCAACACAAGAGAAAGAAAGAAGCCAAGTTGGATGACAGGTGGGGAGCTTATCTCATGTCTGCAGGAGAAAGTGAATCAAGTCCAGAACCGAGGTCATACTCCGAAGCCTTGAAGTCGACAGATAGTGCGCATTGGCTCTCAGCAATGGAAGACGAGTTATCATCTCTTGAAGAAAATCAAACATGGGAGCTTGTGAAACGACCTGAAAACGTCAAAGTAGTCAAGAATCGATGGGTCTTTCGAGTGAAGAATGCAGGGAAAGATGAGAATAGACGATACAAAGCACGACTTGTTGCAAAAGGGTATGTTCAACAAATTAAGGTATCGATTACGATGAGACATTTAGCCCTGTAGCCCGTTACGACACATTTCGCATGCTGTTAGCCCTAGCTGCAACCAAAAGACTGAAAATTCAACAATTTGACGTCAAAACAACATTTTTATACGGTACTCTTGAGGAGGAAGTATACTTAGGCCGGTATTCACCGAGAACTTACAACTTATGAGCCTCATAAACCTATTCACCAAGCAATAATAAGTGGATATTTATGAGCGCTCATAAAAGTTATGAGTGGTCCCGACCACCACCCCTACAAACACAAACATCTCCATCGCTACCATCCAATCTACCGAAAAAAGTTTGATTTTAAAGTTTGGGAGTGCCTGGTTGACAGAGAGCTCTCTTTTTCGAAATTCGAAACATATTTATGAGTGGTTGGTGAATACCCCAAAGTTATGAGCCTCATAAGCTTATGAGGCTCATATGAGCGCTCGGTGAATACAGGCCTTAGAGCAGCCTTAGGGATTTGAAGATGGAACTGGACGAGTATGCCGATTGAAAGGGAGTTTGTATGGCCTTAAACAAGCTCCACGATGTTGGAATAAACGATTCTTGGCGTTTATGAAGAAAGCTGGACTAAGGAATAGCACAGCTGATCCATGTCTATTTTATCGCAATTATGGTGAAAAGGTTCTCTATGTAGCGATTTATATTGACAATGGATTGGTTCTTGGCAATAACGAAGAAGAAATTAAAAATTTTATGTTTGCACTCAAAAATGAATTCAAAATTACACTCGGAACTCTTGGCAATTTTCTCGCCATGAAAATAAAAATTGAAAATGATGATGATGAAAAATATGCAAAACAAATTTTCGATCATTTCAGAATGGGTGCATGTAATCCAGTTATGACTCCAGCTAGTCGAGAGGAAGATAATTCAAAATTTGAAGATGTAAAAGAACAAGTTCCATACCGTGAAGCTGTTGGGAGCTTGATGAATCTGGCAACAGCAACTCGACCAGACATCGCTTTTGCAGTAAGTTATGCAGTAAGGAAGATGGAAAATCCTACCAAGGACGACTGGAATAGCGTTAAGCGAATTTTTCGTTATCTCCGTGGTACTACCGACTTATCTTTAAGATACCAAGGGAAGAGCAAACAACAATTGGCAATTTATAGTGATGCTGATTATGCAGGTGATCTTAAAACCAGACGGTCAACTATTGTGTTGATATCAATGTTTGCTGGTGGGCCTGTATCATGGACGAGTAAGCTTCAACGAACCGTGGCCTTATCAACAACGGAAGCGGAAATTATAGCTGCAAGTGAAGGCAAGGCACCAAAGAAGCTATGTGGCTTCAACGTCTTTTGCAAGAACTTACAGGACAACAAGAACTTGGACCACTTGGACTTGTCGACAGTGCAAGTGCTGTAAAACTAGGAAAGAGTTTCACAAAAGAACGAAGCATATTGAGGTTCGCCATTTTTATGTTCGTGAGCGTTTCCTCAAAGGTGACTTAAGATTGGAGCATATTGCAGGAGCTGATCAGTTAGCAGATTTGCTGACAAAACCACTTGAACGAGAACGATTTCAGATGCTACGAAAGAAAATAGGTATCGAGCAATTATAATTCTTTTCGATATATTTTTGTTTTGTGTTTATGGAGGAAGTTTTAAAACAAGATAAATCACTGAACAAAATATATACTACTGTATAACTATATGTATAATTATAAGTAGTTTTCTGTTATCAGTTTATCAATTAGAAAATTATTTTTATTATTATCAAATGAATACCTGAAGCTATAGGAACGTTTTCCATAAATAAATATTATTTGTTATTTGTATAAAATAGTCTTTCATTTAGATAATCCTTATCACCCAAGTATTTCACATTATTGCTGGCTACTAGTTGGGTTCCGTCGGGAAGGGAGATCTTGATGTTCCTGCAGTTTGTGGCCGAAGAGGATCTTCTGGAGGGTCTTGGTCGTCTGAAGCAGATGAGTTCTGATTTCGCCGAGTTGATTTTGAAACCCCAGTGCTGGTAGTATTCGTAGAGTTTTCTGATGTGAGCTTCGACTCTTCTAGCAGCAAATACTGGTGACATAGATTTGGCGTACGTGAGGGAGTCATCAGCAAAGAGGAGAGTCTGAGCAAATTCTGGTCGTGGTTGGTCGGAAGTGTATATTATTATGTTGAAGAGGAATGGTTCTAGTTTTGATCCTTGGGCAACTTCAGCTCTAGTTGTCCTTGATGATGATTGGCAGCTTCCTATCTGAACGAAAAACGATCTGGAATGAAGAAAGTTGTAAATAATTTTAATTAGTGATTGTGGAAATCCGAGTTGGAAAAGTTTGTGGACAAGTCCCTGTATCCAAACACTGTCGAAAGCTTTTTCGATATCAAGAAAACATCCGACAATGACTTGGTGACAGTTTAAGGACAATGCGACATCATGCAATGCGACATAAGTGGATGGAGTGTTGAGTGTTTTTCCCGGAACCCGAACTGCATATCTGGGATTATGTGGTTGTCGTTGTAGAACGATTTGAGCCGCCTAGGTATTAGCTCTTCGAGTATCTTGCTCATGTTGCATAGAAGAGAGATGGGCCTGTATCCCGAGACGTCTTTATTGTTGTGCTTCTTCGGTACAGCCACGATTTTTGCTTTTTTCCATTTGTTTGGAAAATAGCAGTTGTTGACGCAGTTATTCAGCATTATTGCCAGGAAGATCATCACTGAGAAAATAATTTTCAAATGAATGCTTATATACTATTTTAAAAAGGAGCAGGAGCCTAATCTAGTGCGGTCTTCTGCAAACCAAAATAGTACGAAACTTCGTTCTCCGTGATTCTCATCATTTAGTGTCACCAAAATGTATGGGAATGGAAATTCTTCATGCGCTGTCGCTTTGTACTGAAAAAGTACTGAATCCGCGGGATTTTGTGTAACGGAATTTCGTTGCAAGGGATTTTGTTCTGCGGGATTTCGTTACGCGGGATTTCGTTACGCGGGATTTGTGACGATTTTGTTACGTAGTCACTAGCCAACTCTGGCCGAAGTGGCTAAATCTTCGATGCCAAATGGTCTCACGATTATATTGCGCAACATAAGCATTCTGATTTGTGGCAATATCCAATTTGTATAGCCCATTTGAAGATCTTCATGTAGCTGTAATGTTTTAAGTATTTGACACCACTTATGATTATACCAAATAACCAAATACCAAACATTGTGAATGGTATAAACTCATACCAAAAACGAACATTCATGTTCAAACGCTACAGTTTAAATAAATAGTTAAAGAGAGCAGACGTGTTTCACTTTGATCGTGAGTTAACAAACAAGTTAAATAATAACAAAAAGTAAGTAAGTAAGTAAGTAAGTAAGTAATTCATTTATTTACATTAATTTACCATAATTTAATACAATATTATGAATTTAAATGCTATGGCTATGCCGTCAGCCAGGATGACAGTAATAAATAAGGTTATTTAGATTTATGTTTTTGAATTTAATAGAATTCTGTTGTTAATAACAATCTATACTTGTAAATATCTTTTAAAAATTTACTTAATGTTTTCCAATCATGCTCGTTTAGGATATTTATAGTCTCTTGTAAGGTAAGAGTATTTTTTCCGAAAAAGGAGCGTCTTTGAGTTTTGAATATTGGACATATACCAATGAAGTGTTAACAATCTTCTTTTGATTTTAAGTTGCAAAGCGTACAGAATTGGTTAAAACTACCATTGTAAGGATTTCCATTTAAGTTGAGAACTTCGCATCTTGCTTTAAAGATTAGGGATATCTCTGCATAACTCAGTGAATCCCGGAAGTAGTTTCTGGTACCAAGATTATAGTTGAGCTGACTGTAGATTATTCTACTGAATGACTCTTGAGCTTCTTCCTTCAGTGAATGCCTCATTCTGTCCTCATTTTTCTCTATGATGCTGTACATTTGTCTTTTCAGATGGTTTATATTGCTCAAATCATCATCCAATCTCACTCCACACTCATTGCCAACAGATTGCCATCTTGCAAACCACCAGTCCTTGTTTCTCAACTCATACAAAAGCAGTTTTTTCGAATGTTTTGTGTTCTGATGGTTGCTGCAGATTTTGATGATGTAATCAGCTTGACACTTCAACGTGCTTGTCAGAAGTTTTGGAAGTCCTGTTTCTAAATATATGGCATAATTAGGTGTATTCAGGGGTAGGTTGAAAAGTTTCTTTATGAAATTCCTATAAAATTTTTCGATTTCTTCGTATTCTTCTGATCCCCAAACCTGAGCAGCATACAAGAGAGTTGATTTTACTACTGAATTAAAGATTTTGTATTTTGAAGATAAGTTAATTTGTTTATTAGAGAAGATGTTTTTCCATGTTAAATTTATCAAACTTTGCGAGCTTTTGGCTTTCTCTGATAAATGAATTTTGAAATTTAATGTTGGATTCAGTTTTAAACCTAGATATTTGATTTCTTTTGTTACCTCCAGTTGCGTATCATTGTATTTCCAGCTTCTTCCATTGTAAGCGCTTTGTGTTCGGGCAAATATCATTATTTTGGATTTTGTTGTGTTGATAGATAGTCCCCATCTGTTACAGTATGTAGATAACCGATTGATCATCAATTGTAAACCTTCGGGTGATTCTGAAAGTATGACGAGGTCATCGGCGTATAATAATACATTCACGGTGCAGCTCGCTATTCTTATTCCCCCAGGAAGTTCATCAGCAACATCATTTATAAATAACGAGAACAAAAGAGCGCTTAGTGGGCATCCTTGTTTAACTCCTGTGCTGGTGCTAAACCATTCTGAAAAGTTCAATCCATCCCAAACAGCTGCCTTCGTATCCGTGTACATCTCTCTAATTACTTTTAGAAACTTTGTAGATATACCAAGCTGTGCCAACTTATAAATTAGGGCATTCCTATTGACTAGGTCAAAAGCAGCTTTGAAGTCAACGAAAAATGAGAAGACCTTTTTGTTACGTGCTTGAAATGCTTTGACTATAGATGATAGTGTAAACATGTGATCGATCGTTGAAAAGTTTTTTCTGAAACCGGCCTGTAGATCAGATAAAATATTATTCTGTTCGATCCATTTTTCAAGCCTTACAACTAGTATACTGCAGAATATTTTTGCTACTACATTCATGAATGAAATTCCTCTATAATTTTCAGGAGAGTGAAGCGAGCCTTTTTTGTGTATAGGGAAAATGACGGATTTTTTGAACGATGAAGGTATGTCGGCATTCATAAAGATTTTATTGAAAAGAATTTTTAAATGGTTGAGAAACATAGGAGTTGCATTTTTGAAAAATTCGTAAGGAATTCCATCTTCACCTGGTGCCTTTTTATTTTTTGCTTTATTTAACACATCTTCAATTTCTTCGGTTTCAATATCTGCATCTAATATGTGGTCAGTGATTAAAGGATCTGCAGTGAGAGTTGTATAACCAGAATTATTAGAGAGAAGACGACTAAAGTAAGTGGCAAGGGTTTCAGTGGAAATTCCAGCACCTATTTTATAGTTGGTTCCGTTAATCTCTTTCGCAATTTTCCAGAAGTCCTTCGGGTTTTTTGTTCGGCCTAGATCAATTGCTTTTTCATTATCATAAGCATATTTTTTTTTCATACATAACATTTTGTAACTTGCGTTTGCTTCCAGATACCAGTTTCTCAATTGAGGATTATTTGATGACCGCAGTGCTTTCAAAAGTGCAAAAGATTTTTTCCGAGCTTTGTAGCAGTCTTGATCAAACCATTTTTGCTTGAATTTTAAGTTGGGTGAGAGAGGTTTGCTAGGTGTTGAGTTTCGTATATATTCGATTAGCTTATTACTGAGAACCTCCGGCAGTTCTGATGATGCATTGCTGTTTAAAAGAAGCGTATCCAAGGAGCGTTGATATAAGGCAGATGATTCAATTTTCCAGCAAAGTCGCGGTAGTAGATTGAGATTTGTTTCTCTCGTTTGTGAAGTGTTGGCTATTTCTACTATAATAGGCATATGATCAGAATACGGCTTACACTGAACTTCAAAATGTTGAATTCGGTTAATCCAGTCATTATTGACAGTGCAGAGATCGATGACAGATCTACCTTGTCCTCCAGTGAACGTGTAATGTCCATCCATATCACCTTCTGTGCAACCATTAAGTATAAATAGGTCGTACAATTGTAACAGTTGTAACAAATCGCTTCCATTCTTGTTGCAAATATTGTCTTTTGACTGTCTATTTGTATAAGAAATCACTGGGTTGGTTATATTATTTGTTGTTGTAATTTGAGAATCCCCAATTCTCGCATTGAAATCTCCAATTAATAATACACTTTTGCTGGCTAGTATTTGCATAGTATCGTACAATATTTCGAAGTCATGGTTCCACTTGTTACAATTAATATAACACGGGACAATGTATAAGTTATTTTGTTGCAGACATCGAACAACTGTAGTTCCTCCGAGTTCATCAAAATCATAAAAATGTAAAAGTGATGTTCGTATTCCAAACAGGTTTCCTCCACTAGCGCGGCCTTTAACTGATGTTTTAATAGCTTCAGCCCAAATAAGTTTAAAACCAGAAAAATAATTCTTAAATTTACTTATATTCTCATGTGTAACATGTGTTTCGAATAAGAAAAATATTTCAAAATTCATAATACAATTAAAAAATTCTGAAAATAAAATTTTATTGTTTAAACCTGATATATTATAAGCTAAGATTTTAATAGTAGTATTAGAATTAATAATTTGACTGACGGCATTTACATTTCAAGTTCTATTCGATTTAGTACTATCTTGGTTTACAGTTGACATCCCTGGTACATCTGATGTAACTGGTCTAGACCATTCATTTTGACGTTTGTCATACATGATATTTTCGTAAATAGTGCTGACATTTCTGAAGTTTAGATCTCCAAACATCTTCAGTAACTCAGATTCACCATCTTGATTTTGATATTTAAGTGCATTATTTTTAGATAAATAAAATATTTTTTCTCCTATTATCATTGTGTTATTCTTTATTGATATAACTTCTGTCGGGTTTCTTTCTCTTACTGCTCTTCGATAGGCTAGAATAATTCGGTGTTTAAGTTGACTTTGTTTACTGAGATCGCGTTGTATGTAAATACCTGTGCCCTTTAATTTGGAAGCATTTTTAAGCATTTTTGCTGTGTTTTCTGAAGATCCTGTATTAAGTTTCATTTTTATTGTTTTGTTGTTTTGGTTAAGTTTTACAGCGGGTGACATATCGGGAGCTTCATTTCCCAGCAAAAGTTTGGTTATTGCGTTAATTCGTTCTTGTGGGTGTTCGCATTCACTTGGTAGAGTAAAGATTAAATTTTTGTATTTTAACTCGCGGCTTTGCAATTCAAGTTCTTCTTCAAGTAAACAACAACGTATTTCAAATGAATGTAATTTTTGGGAAAGTTCCTGATTCTCTTTACGAAGATGGTCGATTTCTTTGTTAAGATTTCCGATATCGTCTTTTGTGGCCATATTGGCCAGGGCTGCATCAAGCGAGTTATCAATAATGTTTTTAATTTTTTTGAAATCTGCATCATTCATAGAAGTCATGTTCTGTTGGTTTTTGTAGAACTTAGGTGCTTTTCGATTGTTAAACGCAGTATTTTGATTTTCCTCAGGTGAAGTTTGGCAAATTTTTCTTTTGTCAGTCATGTGATGCGATGGTTTGTGATGTTAAGAGGTTTTAGTCTCGATATTTAACACTTAGTCTATCGTTACCTGTGGTCCCTTGAATATATTGCAGATGGAAGATATTATGCTTTTGTTATTTTCACTTTTTGGATCAATTTTAAGTTTTAAAAATAACAAAATTCAAAAATTTTATGGAGTGATTATAAAAGTTAACTATTCACATTGAAAACAGTGTTGCCAACCTAACAATAATAACAATAATAACAAAAACAACAACACTACATTTGGCGACGAGGATAAAAAAAGGTACGAGTTTACAACAAATAAATTCAATTTTCAATATCCTTCGAACAAAAAAATCATGAAGGGTGAAAGAATTCCATTTTTTAACATCAACGAAGATCCTACCAACCCTGGCGATCGCTGGAAAAAGTAGATTGCTCGTTTTGAGATTTTTTTAATTGTTAGTGATATAAACAATGTCGAAAGACAAAGGGCATTGTTGTTGCATTATGCGGGTGAAGACGTTTTTGAAATTTATCAAAATTTGCCAGAGCCGACCACAACAACAAAAGAAATTGTCGATGAAAAGAGTGAGAGGAAAAAAGTCAACATGGACTCGTTGAAAGAGACAAGGAAATAAAATCTTAAATAATATGCACAAAAACGTCGCATCGATTGAAAGATTTCGCATTTCAAACGAAACCAACACTTCAACGGTTGTTAGAAGAGGCAAAATCAATTAAAATGTCTGAAGAACACGCTGTAAAAATAGAAGCGCAACAGCAACAAACAGAACAATGCAATCATGTCGCGAGAGCGAAACGACTGGCATACAAACGGGCTACAACATTGTCCAGCTAGAAATATTCTTTGCAAATTTTGCAAAAAGAAAGGAAATTTTGCCAAAGTTTGTATGCAGCGAAAATCCTCGAACAATTTCAAAACATGCAATTTAATACAATCGGAAGATGAAATAGAAAAACAAGATTCAGTATTCAACATAAATGACGCTACCAACACATTGCCAACAATAACAGTTTCCATCAACAACACACCAATACATTTTACAATAGATACAGGATCAACCGCAACAATCATAAGGAACAATATATTCAACAAACTAACAAATAAACCTGATCTAACAAAATACTCCGGAAAAATAATTCCATACAATTCAAAAACATCATTGCCTATAATAGGAAAATTTACTGGAAACATCACTTTTAAACAACAATTTATCTCCGAGACAGTGTATGTAATAGACAGCCAAGCTATATCCATTCTAAGTTACAATGCATCAAAAAAAACTAAACATTATCCACATAGATCAACAATTAACAAACAACATAAATCTCAGCATCAAACACAAATATCCCGAAGTATTCCGAGGAATCGGGAAACATAACAAACATAAAGTGCATCTATTCATAGACAAAGATGTACCACCAGTCACACAACGTTTCCGTCGTATTCCATTTCATTTACGACCAGCTTTTGAAGACGAAATCAACCGCCTACTCAAAGCAGACATCATCGAAAAAGCAACGGGTCCAACACTGTGGGTATCACTAGTAATTGTACCAAAACCCCACAACCCAACTGCTATTCGGATGTGCATTTATATGCGAGCAGCCAATAAAGCCATTCAACGCGTCAGGAAAATAACACCAACTCTGCAAGACATCATCACATCACTAAATGGCACAACAGTCTACAGCAAAATCGATCTCAACGAAGGTTACCATCAAATCGAATTGGATGAAGAATCTCGTTTCATAACAACTTTCAGCACACACTGTGGAGTCTACAGGTATAAACGACTCAATTTCGGTGTCAACACTGCAGCAGAAGAATTCCAAGACATTATCAGACAAACACTCAACAACATCGAAAACGTCCTGAATGTGAGTGATGACATATTCATCTTTGGGAAAACACAAGCCGAACGCACTCGAAAAATGCTAGCAGCAACATGGGCAATGGAGCATTTCAAAATCTATCTGTATGGGACAAAGTTCACGCTTCATACAGACCACATGCCGTTGGTTAGCATTTTAAAAAATCCTTTGTCGAAGCCAACAAGCAGAATCGATCGTTTATTACTCAAAACACAGGAGTTCAGTTTCAACATTCAACATCAACAAGGAAATTCAAATCCTGCAGACTATTTTTCACGGCATCCGAACAAAAACAACAACATAATAGAGCAATACATAAACTTCATCATCAGCAATTCGTTACCTAAAGCAATTTCTCTACAAACAATACAACAAGAAACAGCAGGATCCAACTCTGCAACTTCTAATAAAAGCAATTCCATCCAACAACAACACCCAATGGAACAGCAAACAACTACAACGTTACAAAGGAGTTCGTCAAGAAGTTTCCATAGCAGAAGGATGTATACTCAGTGGTTCGCAGATTCTTTTACCCCAGAAACTAGTTCAATGTGCAATCGCTCTAGCACATAAATCACACAAGGGGATAGTCAAAACAAAACAAAACAAAACAAAACAACTACTCCGAACAAAAATTTGGTTTCCTGATCTGGACAAGAAAGTGGAAGACACTGTTTCACAGTGTCACATTTGCCAGGTGGTTAACAATCAAAACCATCGAGAACCACTTGCACTCGCACTCCATTGAATTTGAAATCGGACAATGGACCTCCTTTCAGTGGTCATGATTTCAAGGAATTCATGGAGCATCATAACATAACACACCACAAAACAACTCCGTACTGGCCAGAGGCAAATGGAGCAGCGGAACGCATGGTCAAAACAATAAAAAAATCACTGATATCATCCGAGTTGGAAAATCAAAATTGTTTATCACAACTGGATACGTTTTTGATGGGAGAATAACGAAATCCCGAATCACAAAATCACGAAATCCCGACAAAAAAATAAATAAAAATTCCGCCGAAATATTTTTTTATAAATATTTGACGGGATTTTCACTACTCTTTTTAAAGTATTATTTTGTACTTTTAAAAAAATATTTCTAAATTAATATTTTTTGAAAAAGTATTTAATTTTATTGAAATATTTTTTAATTATTCTTAGCCAATCAGAAGAAGATGGCAAAAATTTTAAGCTAGAATTTTTTTTTTAATTCTGCAAAATGCCTTAATGTATAAAAAGGTTCGAATGCAATGAATTTTTAGAGGAAAAATATTGATTTTTTTTTAAATATTTTGACCAATTGGGCGGGGCCACGGAACAAATGACGAAACACTAAAAAGGCATTTTAAGCAAGAAATAATTCTGGAAAATGCTCAAGCCTCCTTAAAAAAAAAAAAAATACACTTAAAATGCATTTAAAGCGTTTGTTGCGAAATTTCAACTATTTTTGGAATTTTGACTAAATTATGCAAAAACGCTTAAGAAGTATTTTAAGCAATTTTTACAATTATTTGCTTAAAAAGCTTTGAATAAAAAATTGGTCGGCGAATTTTACATTCGTTCTTGTTGATTTTCATCATTTAGTGTGACCTAAACTAAAAGTATTTTATTATGAAAAAGCGAGGTGCCGAAGTTCATTTTGGTGCCGACAATTCTCTAACAATAAGTTAAGCATGCTGCTGAAATAATTTATAGCTTAAAAAAAGTTCTTTTAAGGGCTAAAAATGATTGTAAAAAAAAAACTGTTATATTGGCGCCTGCAGTGAATGAACATACCCTAAGCGGAGGAACGGATTTGCGTGAGTGGTACAGAGGACCCAAAAAGGGGGGTGAAAATCTTTGGAACCAAGCCAAGCAATTGTAGATTTCACACTTGGATTTATTTATTTTTATTTGTTTATTTTGGAAAAAACTTTTTTTTACCAACTTTTTTAAAACTGGCACTTCATGAATCACGATTATGCATTTTTGAAGTCGCTAGGTCGCTAAGTTTAGCCGCAATTCAAGTTTAAAGGTGTGAACTTTGATGCCTCTAGCACGTCTAGTTTAGCCGGAAATCGCGTTTAAAGATAAAAGTCGATGCGATGCACATGCATCAATTGAAAGAAACTGCATACACCCAACCTTGCACCTACCCAAAATCCTATAGTGAGCCAAGCAGGGGGGTTGCAGGGGGGCAGCATGCACCCCCATACATACCTCATAAGTACCACGCGAGGTACTTTTGCTTAAGAAAGACTTTTTACAAGAAAACTGTTGTAATAGGCGCCTGCCTGGCGACTTGACATACCCTAAGCGGAACAACGAAGTTGCGTGAGCGGCACAGAGCCCCCCGAAGAGGGAGTTAAAATCCTTGGATACCGCGAAGCGGGCCACGCGAGGTACTTTTGCCAAAGAAAGACTTTTTTACAAGAAAGTTGTTGACATAGCAAGAATTAATTAATTTATTTTTTCGAAAGTTTTTGAAAAAAACTTTTTTTTACCAACTTTTTTTTAATTTTACAGAACCGCCACTTCCTAGATAACGAATATGCATTTTTAAAGTCGCTAGGTCGCTTAGTTTAGCCGCAAATCAAGTTTTAAGGTGTGAACTTTGATGCCCCTAGGACGTCTAGTTTAGCCGCAAATCGCGTTTAAAGATAAAAGTCGTTTTTTCATATAACGCGATACATCAATTGAAAGAAATTTTGGATACACCCAGCCTTGCACCTACCCAAAATCCTATAGTGAGCCAAGCAGGGGGGTTGCAGGGGGGCACCATGCCCCCCCAAAACATACCTTACTTTGCGTGAGCAGTACAGAGGACCCAAAAAGCGGACCCGAGCTACCTTTGCTAAAGAAAGACTTTCTTACAATAAAACTGTTGACAGGAATCTGCTTTTAGTCATAACTAGGATCATTTACAAATTAAAAACCGCTTCGTAAACATTTTAAGCTATTTTTTTGTTTTAATTAATATTTCTTTACAAATTCTTTTAGTTTTTGAAGGAACTTTTCTTATTTTTTTGAATTTCACCAAATTTGAAACCGCTTAGTAAGCGTTTCAAGCTATTTTGAAAAGTTTATATCTCTTTAAGAATTTTTTTTTTAGCCCTTGAAAGAACTTTTTTTTTGTCCCTGAAAAAAGGATAGCTGAAAAAAAACATCGTCGTCGTCCTGTCCATCGTCGTGCTGGCCACCATCCCCTTTGTCACAGTCGCCATCACCTTGTCCACCGTCGTTGTCACCATCATCGTCATTGTCCTAGCCAGTGTCGTCATGGTCGTTGTCACCGTCGTCATTTTGTTCACCGTCGTTGTCACCATTATCGTCATTGTTCCGGCCAACGTCACCCTCGTCGTCATTTTGTCCACCGTCGTTGTCACCATCATCCTCATTGTCCTGGATAACGTCGTCGTCGTCATGGTCGTTCTCACCGTCGCCATCACCTTGTCCACCGTCGTTGTCACCATCATCGTCATTGTCCTAGCCAATGTCGTCATGGTCGTTGTCACCGTCGTCGTCATTTTGTTCACCGTCGTTGTCACCATCATCGTCATTGTCCCGGCCAACGTCACCCTCGTCGTCATTTTGTCCACCGTCGTTGTCACCATCATCCTCATTGTCCTGGATAACGTCGTCGTCGTCATGGTCGTTGTCAACGTCGTCGTCATCGTCGTCACTTTGTCCACCGTCGTTGTCACCATCATCGTCATCGTCGTGGCCATTGTCAATCCTCTTGGACGTGCGTCGTCAGTCAACGTAGCCGTCGAATGAAAAGGGTTTTTATCTCTTAATGAGGACTTGCCTCTACCGAGTCCTAATAAGAACTGAAAATTATTTTCAAATGAATCCTCGACCCTGGTTATATACTTTTTTAAAAAGGAGGAGGAGCCTAATCCAGTGCGGTCTTCTGCAAACCAAAATAGTAGGAAACTTCGTTCTCGTTGATTCTCATCGATTGGTGTCACCAGTTACTATGGAAATGAAAATCCATACAGTGCTGTCAATTTAGTATTGAAATTTCGGGATATTGTGATTCGGGATTTCGTGATTCGGGATTCTGTGAATCGGGATTTTGTGAATCGGGATTTTGTGATTCGGGATTTCGTACCCAACCCCTTGCCTCTACCGAGTCCTAATAAGAACTGAAAATTATTTTCAAATGAATCCTGGTTATGTACTTTTTTAAAAAGGAGGAGGAGCCTAATCCAGTGCGTCTTCTGCAAACCAAAATAGTAGGAAACTTCGTTCTCGTTGATTCTCATCGATTGGTGTCACCAGTTACTATGGAAATGAAAATCCATACAGTGCTGTCATTTTAGTATTGAAATTTCGGGATTTTGTGATTCGGGATTTCGTGATTCGGGATTTCGTGATTCGGGATTCTGTGAATCGGGATTTTGTGAATCGGGATTTTGTGAATCGGGATTTTGTGATTCGGGATTTCGTACCCAACCCGTTTTTAATGGACTACCGCTCAACTCCACAAGCAACAACTGAAGTCTCTCCATTCGAGTTGATGTTATATAGTCAATTTGCTCTTGTTCAGGAGCAATATTTCAGTTACGTGTTGGCTGTTGCAACGGATAAAAAAAATATACATATATACAATACCCACAAATACAAATACCTTATAAACTAATATGCCATAGAATAAATTTATATATATAAAATTTCGTGTTATAGAGCGAGAACGCTCTATGTAGAATTTTCAAATTTAATGAAATCACTTTTACATGGATAGGTATAATTAATTAAAAAACTGTTTTGATTATTTTACATTCACTTCTTTCACAGTTACATTAAAAAAATAAACTACTGGCAATGAAAATAAAGTAAAACGATATGTAAAAAAGTCATAAAATACATTAAAACATTAATGATTTAATACATTACAATTAGATTGTTTTTTTTTCGAACCCATCTGGGTTCACAGGGTGATGGCCTCGCCTGGAGAATCTGCCAGCTTGCGCTGCGTCTGTTGTTAGTACAAACTTTCTAGCTGTAGTCCGTTTTAACGGTAAACGGAGTAACGGGGTTAAGTTGCAGTCTGGTGACGATGAACAGGAACTAATAAGTTGTTGAAGATAGAAATCTGCAGGTTACCAAGCAGGTATCCCCCTCCAAAGAAACTGCCTGGTAGACCGTTTTGACGGTAAACGGGAACGGTATAGGCCTGGCACGAGGCACAGGAACTAATCAGTTGCTGGAGAAGCCTCTCCTGACGCCATGCAAAAATCCCCTCCCCAAAGAACTCTGCCTGGTGGTGGATCACTTTCACGGTGAGTGAGAACGAGTGTAATCAGTCCCAGTGAAGAGGCACAGCCGCAGCGTTGCCATAAGTGCAGATTTGTCTGCATTTCGCAGACTTTTTTGCCTTTCTCAGACTTCCAAAATCGCTAAATCTGCACCTAAGATATTGTCCACACTCGTAAAAAAAAACCAAATTGACAAACTTGTGGACATTTAAATAGAAAAAAGAATTTGAAAACATTGTGATTTTAAGATTTTTATGCTAACTACATCAGTAAGTAAGTACCTAATAATAGTTTACGAACATAGCAGAGATTATGAATTATAAAGATAGGATATAAACGTTTGAAATTAGATTCCTTATAGACCGCAAAATTCGTAAATAAAAATACTCAATTTACATTATGCAAACAAAGAATATATTTATTAATTTATAGTATGCATTTCGGTCCACAACTGAGGAACCATCATCAGCGAGCGTCAAATATACACTAAACAAGATTACAAAAGAAATACAGTGCAAAATGAAAATGAAAAAACAAAAACAATTACATACATATTAAAAATACATTTATATGGATAACATGACAAATTTTTTTATTTTGTTATCGTTTTTAAACAACCAAACAAAGGTGATTGAATTGCTCCTGGTTCAAGATTCATCAGGTTGTCATTTATATGTATATATAACGATTCATAGGCATCAAGCTTTGAAGGTCTGCTGATTGATTTTAAAAGGCGAACATTTTCTATATCAAATTTGTTGTGCGGTTCTTCGTGGTTAACATCATATGCGTGGGAGGCGATTGCATTCTCAAGTTTCTTACTTTGAGAATGCAATCGCCTCCCACGCATGTGATGTTAACCACGAAGAACCGCACAACAAAATTGATATAGAAAATGTTCGCCTTTTAAAATCAATCAGCAGACCTTCAAAGCTTGATGCCTATGAATCGTTATATATACATATAAATGACAACCTGATGAATCTTGAACCAGGAGCAATTCAATCAACTTTGTTTGGTTGTTTAAAAACGATAACAAAATAAAAAAATTTGTCATGTTATCCATATAAATGTATTTTTAATATGTATGTAATTGTATTTGTTTTTTCATTTTCATTTTGCACTGTATTTCTTTTGTAATCTTGTTTAGTGTATATTTGACGCTCGCTGATGATGGTTCCTCAGTTGTGGACCGAAATGCATACTATAAATTAATAAATATATTCTTTGTTTGCATAATGTAAATTGAGTATTTTTATTTACGAATTTTGCGGTCTATAAGGAATCTAATTTCAAACGTTTATATAAACTGACCACAAACCAGCTTTAATTTAGTGATTAAATTTGACTAAAAACCTTTTATATAAAGATAGGAATTTTTCGTACGTTCCTTCCTCCATTTGTTTGCATTGGTGTTTTTGTTATTTAATGTATAAATACAAATATTTATGAAGTACCTTAATTTAAAGTCTTAAAAATCTGCAATGTAGACTTTTTTTCATCGGATTTGCAGATTTCGTAAATATTTTCATGGCAACACTGGGCACAGGAACCAATAAAAAAATTACTGGAGTAAAATCTTCGGAAAATGTACGGTGTGCAAGGCACGACCGGCTACGTTGCGCTCTCAAACCAAACTCCGAAACAAATCATAAAAATTATGAAATGAATTGAATTGGATTGAATTTTATTGAGACTTTTTAGAAAGTTTACATGAAGTGATTACAATTCGATATTTATAGTTTGACAATTGGATGAATACCAGAGAGAAGGAACTAATAGAGAGAGTCAAATTCGACGGTGGCTCTCTTTTAGCCTACAAGCTACGATGTTGCGACTTGCGCACCATCTTGCATATGTATAATTATTAACTCCATTTAAAAAAAATGTGGGGACAAATACATATGCAAGAAGATGTGCATACTCACCACCTTTGTTTTTGTTTTGCACTGCCCGAGGTGAAAACATGTACACACCGATAGGAATTCAACACGTTATAAAAAATGTAAACAAAAGGTTTCGAGGGGACGGAGACGAAGAAATTTGAATCTCTCTATTAGTTCTTTCTCTCTGATGAATACTGCGGCTGTGTCGTATTGCCTGCTCTTTCGTTTACTTTTTAGATTGCCTCTTGGCTGACATTTTGTGTTTGTGAATTTGCTCTTGCTCAGGAGCAATATATATACATAATAGATAACTATACTTTGTTGATATCTACTTTAGTAATAAAAACTTAAAGCCTCAAGAAACAAACGTTGGGATAGTTTGGAATTAGAACAAAATGAAAATAAAGATTTGTCTAGAGGAAAGTGAAACGATAAAATAAGGACATTCTCATCGTAGACTTTCCCAGAGCTGGTTGCTTGATACAGCCTAGATAAATAATTTCCCCTTTTTCTATCATCAGAAGTGGGATATTTAACCTAAAACGACTACAAAAAAAAATACCTTAAAAAAAAACAAAACAAGATACAAAGGAAATAAAAGTAAAACGAAAATTTTCTTCAAAAATTCAAGACAATTTCGCTGTTTATGAGAAAATTTATTGGATGTATACCTAAAAGCAAGGAGTTCGTGAATATTCAAGAAATTTCAAGAAAAGTCAAGAGATTTTGGTGATTGAAAAATTGTTTCCGAATATTTAACTCAACAAAAAAATATATTTCAAGAAGAAGAACAAGGGTTTGCGAGCAGATTTTTTTAAAGATAAGTAATTTAATATTTTCTTTAATTATTGTTAAAAATGAATGGGGAAAATAATGATCAAGGGAATGATGTTGAGGAATCAATTTCTGCTACCGATGGGCAAACTTTCGTTAATTTAAAAGCAGTAGGAGATATCATTCGATTAGTTAAGGAGAGTGATCAAAAACAAATTATTACTGGATTCCCTATTTTTGACCCTGATTTTTCACGAGTCGATATAAAGAAATGGTGTGATGAGATAGTTTAGAGGATTTCGATATTATTCCACGAATTCAGTCATCGTTATTTGGAAGAGCAAAAGTATGGTTTGAAAAATATGGTTTTCAACACTACCGTTGGAGTGACTTACGTGCATCACTAATTCACACATTTGCCAGTGGCATAAACATAATAACCCTATTAAGAAAAGTAGCAAATTTTGAAAGTAGGGAATCAAATTCATACAATGATTTCATTATGGAAAAAATTTCCCAAATAAATCGGTTGCCATTTGAAATCCCAGAAGATATGATAATCCGTATTGTAATTGGTTGCATAACAGATTCAAGTTTAAGAAACTCACTTACTTTTGTTATGCCAAACAACGTCCAAAATCTTATTGATCATCTGTCCTCAATACGCAATACTCCCAGATGTAATGAAAATTCCTATACTTCGGGTTTGCAAAGACCAATCAAACCTTTTTCAAATGATTCTTTAAAACGAACTGCAGATACTCATCCTTCAACATCTAAACGGTTTAGAAATGAAAAAAGTTGTTATGGGTGTGGTAAGTTAGGACACATTCGGAATAACTGCCCTAACAACATTTCAGTTAACAACGAACCTAAAGAAACTTCAACAAAAATTGAAATCGAAAAAAAATGTAATTTTTGTAATAAGTCTGGTCACGTTGAAAGTTTATGTTGGGCCAAACAACGTGTTAATAAAAAGAAAGTAAATACTTGCAATAATTTGTCACAACCAAATTGTACAGAAGTTACAATAAATGGTGAAAAATATAGTTGTCTTTTTGATTCTGGTTCTGATTGTTCTCTCATCAGTCACAATATCGCTTCCAAATTCGAAAATATTAAAGAATCATGTAGCCAGTCAGTTCAAGGAATAAGTAAGGATTCTATTTTTCTATCAGAAAAATTAACATTGGTCGTAGAATTTAAGAAGATACGTCTTCAAGTAGCATTCTACGTTATTGAAAAAGAGTACTTAGATGTCGACTTAATAATTGGACGAAATGTACTAGAAGATAGAACTCTAGAAGTAGTAGCAGATGCAACAGGATCTGTGGTTAGAAGGAAATCTATTGTAAATTTTCTGACAAAAATAAATCCATCAGGCATGATTAATTTAACAGAAAAAGAATGTGAAGATTTAAATTTACTCTTGAGTAAATATACAAGTAATATTATAGATGGCTTTCCGGACAAAAAGGTTAAAACCGGATCATTAAATATTCGTCTGACAAAGGATACAGTGGTAAATTATCGCCCCTATAGAATGTCAATATCAGAAAGAAAAATAGTATCTGACATGATATCTGATTTAAAATGTCATAATATAATATAATAAGAGATAGTTATTCGCCTTTTGCTAGCCCTGTAATATTAGTCACAAAAAAAAATGGAAAACACAGAATGTGCGTTGACTTTCGTGCATTAAATAAAATCACAGTTAAGGACCGTTATCCTTTACCAAGAATTGATGACCAATTAGACCAACTAGCTGGAAGCAAATGCTTTTCGTCTTTAGACATGGCCTCAGGATTTTATCAGATTCCAATAGCTGAAGATTCTATTAAAAAAAACGGCATTTGTAACCCCTGAAGGTCATTTTGAGTTTTTAAGGATGCCATTTGGACTAGCAAATGCCCCAGCCGTATTTCAACGTGCAATTGACCATGCCCTTAGAAAAGAAATAAATAATAAAATTGCCATGGTTTACATGGATGATGTAGTTATACCCTCAACCAATGTCGAAGAAGGCATTATGCGACTTGAACTTGTATTAAAATCGCTTACAGAAAGTGGATTTTCTCTGAATGTTGAAAAATATAAATTCTTACAACCACAGATTGAGTATCTTGGAAGAGAAATATCTGCTGATGGTATAAGACCGAGTGCTAGAAAAATTGATGCACTAGTTTTGTCTCCATCTCCAACCAACGTAAAACAAGTGAGGCAATTCATGGGCCTTGCAAATTATTTTCGGAAATTTATTCCTGAATTCACTGCCAAAACTAACTGTATTACGCGACTTACTAAAAATAATATTACTTTTGATTGGAACCATGAATGTCAAGAAGCCAGATCATACATTGTGAACCAATTAACCCAAAGACCTGTCCTTACAATATTTAACCCAGATCTACCAACGGAACTGCACACAGATGCAAGTGCTCTTGGGTATGGAGCTGTTCTATTTCATCGTGTAGAAAATAAACTACGAGTGGTAGCATATTACAGTAAAGCCACTCAGCCATACGAAACAAAATATCATAGTTATGAGCTAGAAACACTTGCGGTTGTAAATGCAACTAAACATTTTCGGACTTACTTGCTGGGTATTCGATTTACATTAGTAACTGACTGTAACGCCATCAAAGCTACAAAAGATAAGCGTGACTTATTACCAAGAGTTGCAAGATGGTGGATTTACTTGCAAGATTTTGAATTCGATATAGTCTATCGCAAAGGTGCAATGGTTCAACATGTCGATTATCTAAGTAGAAATCCGCCAATTAAAATGTGTTATAAACTTTCTAGTTTGTCAGATAATTGGTTACACGTGGAACAACAAACAGATTCTTTGACGCTTGACATAATCAATCAAATTAGAGAAAAGGATCCAGAAGCTATTTCAAAATATTCAATTGTTAGAGGGCTTTTATACAGAAAAGAAAAAGACGGCAACAAATTATTCGTTCCCCAACGATGCCGATTGGCTCTCATGAGAAGATATCATGAGGATAATTGCCACGTTGGTTGGGAAAAAACAATTTCAAAAATGAAAGAACATTTTTGGATGCCGTCAATGACCAGAAATGTTCGAAAATTCATAGATTCATGTGTAATTTGCTTAGTTGCCAAAAGACCATCAGGAAAGAAACAAATAACATTACATCCTATTGAAAAACAATCGATTCCTTTTCATACGATACATATTGACTGTATGGGTCCATTTGTTGAAAAATGTGAAGGAATAAATCGCTATGTACTTATAATTGTTGATGCGTTTACCAAATTTATAATTCTACGTCCACTGAAATCGCTGCAAACTCTAGAGACAATACAGTGTATGAATGATTTCATAATGTTATTTGGAACCCCTTTTAAAATTGTCAGTGATAAAGGAACAAATTTTACAAGTGAACAATTCAAGAAAATGTGTTTAACATATGGAATTGAACATCACACAATTGCTCCGGGAATAAGCAGGGCAAACGGTCAAGTGGAACGATATGTTGACACGGTATCAAACCTTCTGAGGACTAATCTTGACACAAACTTGGAATGGACAACTTACCTTAGTCGAATACAATTAGCATTAAACACGACACTAAATAAAACTACCAAATTATCGCCTTTGAAAATACTTACTGGAATAAATGGAAGAACTCCACAAGTTGGACTTTTATTTTCTGAATTAAATTTAGAACCGGAATATGACGACATAGTTTCGTTAAGAGAATTAGCTGATCAAAGAATAAAAGAAAACGCAGTTAAAATGAAATTAAGATTTGATCTTAACAAAACTAAGCCAACACGATTGGAAATTGGTACAAAAGTTGTGTATAAAAGTAAACAAATTCGCAAATCTAAATTGGATGTTCAATATGAAGGAGTGTTTGAGGTCGTTGGAATTTTACCTTTTGACCGATACAAATTAAAGCGAGGACACTCAAACACAGTTGTAACAGCATCACGAGAATCTTTAAAACCAATTGTAGAAAATGATTTTAATGTTTAGATGCAAAGGTAATTACAAGCTAAAAATTGCTATTGTTATAGTTTCTGTTGTTATTTGACTTGAATTTTACTTTTGTGTTTATTTCATACAATAGACAAGCTTAAGAATGCCTCTGAGCTATTGTTAAGGTTGCTGGTAACAATTGATTTGTATATTTTTTTTGTGTTTAATTCATACAATAGACAAGCTTAAGATCGCCTCTGAGCTATTGTAGAGATTGATGTAAGAACTAACTTAACTTTTGTATAAATTTGTAGAATAGACAAGCTTAATATGGCCTCTGAGCTATTACTATAAGGAGTATGTGTTGAATCTGATTTTGAACTTAATTTGTGTTACTATTTTCAAAATTGTTGAGCCAGTTGGAATATTAATGAAACTGGTTTTGTTTTAGATTCTGACCAGAATAAAAAAAAGAAGAATATGGAATAAGCTGGCTTTTTGTATCAAGAAGAAAACAAACTATTCATGGATTAAATGTTGTTCTATTATGTTGTTTTATGTTTATCGTTATTCTTGGTTTTATTTAACTTCATGGATTAAATATTATTTTATAATGTTGTTTTACGTTTAGGTATCATTATTATTGATTTTATGTGTTGTAAATAAAAAGAATTCAATGAATTAAATGTTATTATTATGCATCGAGAGCGATGCATGTTGCAGGATGGCCGTAATAGATAATTATACTTTGTTGATATCTACTTTAGTAATAAAAACTTAAAGCCTCAAGAAACAAACGTTGGGATAGTTTGGAATTAGAACAAAATGAAAATAAAGATTTGTCTAGAGGAAAGTGAAACGATAAAATAAGGACATTCTCATCGTAGACTTTCCCAGAGCTGGTTGCTTGATACAGCCTAGATAAATAATTTCCCCTTTTTCTATCATACATAGAGTGTGACGCATGTTCACATATATACTTATATATACAACTAGCTTACAAACTAATGGAATAAGATAAACGAGTGTACGAAGTGTACAATCAGATAAATTATTCTCAGGTATGGATACACCAGAATAAAAGATTGAACTGAATTGAATTTTTATTGAGACTTAAAGAAAATTAACAATGAGTACAATTCACAATAAATTTACTAGCAAAGCTATGTTTACTGCGGCTGTCAAGTATTGCCTGCTTTGTTTGATTACATTTTTAGATTGCCTCGTGGCTGTCGATTGAGGTTTTCTTGGTTTTTTTCTGCTCATGCTCAGGAGCAATTATGTGTACATTTGAGTTTGACTGAGTGTCAAGAAATAATACAAATAACTTAAAGCTAACTTAAAACTAGTGGAACAAGAAAAACGAGTATGTATACAAGTTAACACCATATCAAATATAATAAAATAACAACAGCTTCCCAGTTAACATCAATAAACAACAGCAGCTTCCCACATTCCCACAGGTGGATTAGTATTACACATCGTGGATACGTTCCCACAGGTAGATTCGTATTACACATCGTGGATACGTGAAGGAATGTTTCATAGACGCAGCGTCAGCTAATTCAATGTTGTGTGGTTGGGTAGATAATAATTAATTATTTGTTCAGTTTTAAGTTTAGTTGTAATTTGTCTTCAATTCAATAAAGAGCATTAGCTCCAGAAGAAAAAGCATTTTGCTTTTTTTTAAATAAAATAAACTTCAACAGTTTTAATTGGCGCCCGAGCAGGGACCCTGCGGTAAAAGCCCTCAAGTAGTGCTAAGCAAAAGTCCCAAAAGTATCAATAAGTAAAGTCCATATATTAAGAAAAAAATTTTTTTTATAAAGTCTCTAAATAACTAATAAATAAAACCTGAATGTGCTAATCAATATCGGTGAAAAACATAAGTAAAACCCATATATTAAGAAAAAAAGAAAAAATTTTTTTATAAAGTCTCTAAATAACTAATAAATAAAACCTGAATGTGCTAATCAATATCGGTGAAAAACATAAGTAAAACCCATATATTAAGAAAAAAAAAAAAAAAAAATTTATAAAGTCTCTAAATAACTAATAAATAAAACCTGAATGTGCTAATCAATATCGGTGAAAAACAAGAAGTGTCCCCAAGTGGTACCAACAATAATAAGGAACATATAGTGAAATTTAAAAGGACGCAGTAGAAGCTGGTTGCTGTATTGATTTCCAAGAATAAAATATTTAAGTGAGATTCGATGTTAACCACTATTATTATACCGTAAGAAATTTTATTTTCGATTTTTAAGAATACAAAAATTTAAGTGAGATTTGGTGTTAACCACCATTATTTTTGTAAGATATTTTATTTTATTAATTTTTAAAGAATACAAAATTTTGTAAGAAATATATTTTTTTTTATTGATTTGTAAGAATTTTAAGTGGGATTGACAGTTAATCAAATAACATACCTACCTTGTACTAAATTTATAAAAATGGTTCTCACAAGAACTGGGGCCGGAAATGTACCCCCAGAGACGGTTCCATCTCCGGAACAATGTCAAGTCTCAATTTCCCTGACGCCTACAAGTCCCAATTTTTCCCAATCATCACCTTCCATTTACACAACGGCAGGTAATTCTACTACTTCAACTAGTAATAATATCCAGACTTCCCCCTCTGTCGGTTTAAATATAACTTTTCCGACTAACATTTATTCCCCTGGTCAAGAGTTAAGAGCAACTCCAGAATTAGATGCCCTTGTGACATCCATAGTAAGTCGAGTAATTGAGCAACAGGCAAATCCTTTCTTTTCTGGAATAGACGAAGCAAATCATTATCAAAACCCTGTAGATGGGCTAGAAAAAATCCCGGATGTAGTAAGATCTCTCCGGACCTTTTCGGGAGAAACCTCAGAGTTCTCTTCCTGGAAAAAAAAGTGTTGAGCGGGTTCTCAAACTTTACGAACCAATTAAGACCACATTGAAATATTATGGAATACTTAACGTTATTCGTAACAAAATTATAGGGCAAGCAGACGCTGCCTTTGAAGCTAATAACACTCCTTTGAATTGGAATGATATAGTAGATTGCCTAACAATCCATTATGCCGACAAAAGAGACATAACGACTCTTGAATATCAAATGTCAGGTTTGGTTCAAGGTAACCAATCTATCCAACAGTTTTATCAAACCATCACCTCACAACTTACTCTAATAACCAATAACATTTCCTGTATGGATATTAGCCATGAGTCAATGAGGTTATTAACTCAAACCTATCGAGATAAGGCATTGGATACCTTTATAAGAGGACTAAAGGGCAACCTTTCTGATCTTCTGGGCATGAAAGAGCCCGCAGATCTACCCACAGCCTTACACCTATGCCAAAAATATGAGAACCAACATTTCAGGTCGAACTATATTCAGAGCACCCAAGGAGCAGTAAAAAGAAATGTTACTCCAAATTTTACACGTCCCCAAAATTAATTTCCTTCACGGAATGTTAATATAGGCCCATTTAGGCAACCACGAATTTTCCCAGGTTACCGTACTTATCCCACAACACCTATTCATCCAAATCCATCTCATTCACCAATGCCCAACCAACTATTATCTAATCAGAACCAAAATAATTTCCAACCAAGAAACTATGCAAATCAAACCCAAAACTATAGACCGCTGAAACATTTTCAACAAGGACAGCCTATTAAGAAAGAACGCCTGACGCAAGGGCACAGCGCCCAAGCCAAAGATAATAATAATCAAAACTGGCAAAACTCTAGTGGTGCCGGTACCTCTTGGAGAGCTAACGCTACTCAACCTCAAAGCTCCCAAACGGCAAGGTACCAACCAAATTATAATATTGAACCATCTGAAGATGAACTAAATTTATATTATCAAAACCTAAGCTTAATTAATAACGAAAGGGAAGATGATCAAACTCTAGCTGATTATCTTGAAAATATAGACTCAAACCACAGCACCAATCAACAGACAGTTGAAAATTTAGAGCACGTTGACATTCATTTTTTAGGCTAAACGACTCTTCCTTGCTTTACATAGAGTGCAAGCTGAAGAGTGGTGAAATGTACAAATTCCTTATTGACACAGGCTCATCAAAAAATTACATACAACCATCAATTGTTGAAAAACCTAAGCAGAATGAAACATCATTTTATGCTAAATCTATAGCTGGAAATGTTCAAATAACTCAGCACACAATTATAAATCTTTTTAATATCGTAAATATTAATCTTAAATTTTACCTTTTACCTACCCTACGCACTTTCCATGGAATTATTGGCAATGATAGTCTTAAGCAGCTATCTGCTATCATAGATACAAAAAATAATTACATGCAAATATTGAATTCTGTGAAAATTAAAATTAAGCAGCTAAATTCCCCAATGGTAAATACCCTTCTCCTTAAGACTGACAATATGACAGAAACGCAAACGAAATTTTTAAACTCAGCCGTTGACAATTTCCCAAATTTGTTTTGTGAACCCAACGAGAAATTGACCTTCACTACGAGGGTCTTAGGAGAAATTCGAACATCAACAGACTCCCCTATCTTTAGCAAATATTATCCTTTTCCCATGTCACTTAAATCGGAAGTCGAAGAACAAATTCAAAAACTTTTAGAGGATGGAATCATAAGACCTTCTAGGTCTCCGTATAATTCCCCGGTATGGATCGTACCAAAAAAACCGGATTCCACGGGAAAAAAACAATATAGAATGGTGATTGATTATAGGAAGCTATTCCCAATATAAACGAAGTCCTTTCACAACTAGGTAAAAACAAATTTTTTAGCGTTCTCGATTTAAAGAGCGGTTTTCACCAGATTCCCTTGAAGGAATCTGATATCGAAAAAACAGCTTTTTCTATAAATAACGGCAAATTCGAATTTACTAGACTTCCATTCGGACTAAAAAACGCGCCGTCGATTTTCCAAAGAGCTCTCGACGATATCTTGAGAGAGCACATAGGAAAAATTTGCTATGTCTATATCGATGATATAGTAATATTTAGCAAAACGGAAGATGACCATGCCCGTCACATAGCAGACATCTTTAAAACACTTTACGAAGCGAATATGAAGGTACAATTAGACAAATGTCATTTCTATAAAAGGGAAGTAGAATTCCTAGGATTCATAGTCTCATCTGAAGGTATAAAGACCAACCCCGCAAAGATTGAAGCGATAAATGGCTTTCCATTACCGCAAACCATCAAAGATTTTCGCTCATTTCTTGGGCTATCAGGATACTATCGCCGCTTTGTCGAAGATTATGCCAAGCTGGCGAAGCCCCTTACCGCCCTTTTAAGAGGGTAAAATGGACGTATGTCCAAAACACAATCCGCAAAGAAACAGATTTTTCTGAATCCCGTGGCTATCGATGCGTTCGAAAAAATCAAAAATACCCTCACTTCTGAAGACATACTTCTTTCATATCCAAATTTTGACAAACCTTTTGAACTAACCACAGACGCATCCAATTTTGCGCTTGGTGCCGTTCTTTCCCAAGAAGGTAGGCCGATCACCTTTATTTCTCGAACACTTGGTCCAGACGAAGAAAGTTACGCAGCTAACGAAAAAGAAATGTTAGCTATTATATGGGCTTTGAATTCCCTGCGTAATTACTTATATGGATCTGCACATGTAAAAATTTACACTGACCATCAGCCTCTTACGCATGCCCTCAGCAACAAAAATACAAATTGTAAGATGAAGCGTTGGAAGGCAATTCTCGAAGAATATAGCCATGAATTACATTATAAACCAGGCAAAACAAATATAGTGGCAGACGCGCTGTCACGCCCTCCTCGAATAAACTCACAGATAAATTCTCTCACAGATTCAGAAGATAACGATGACAGTTCATCGGATAACACTATACCAAATATAGAGGTCCCAATAAATGTATTTAAAAACCAAATTATCCTGCAAGTAGGCGAAACTTCTTCTTCAAATTTTCAAATTATTTTCCCCACCTATCATAGACATATTGTAGTCGAGCCCGAATTTAACCAAGAGAATCTAAAACAGATTCTCAAGAAAGTGTTAAACCCTTCAGTGATAAACTGTATTAAAACAGCAGGACATATAATGGATATAATACAAATCATATATGCGTCTCATTTTAAAAAATTTAAAATAAAATTCACGCAATTACAAGTTGAAGACGTTACCAACGATTCAGATCAGGAAACCATTATAACCGATACGCATCAACGCGCACATAGAGATTCAAGAGAAAATAGAGTTCAAATCTTGAAAAATACGAAGAAAATAAGAAGGATCACTAAGGCATGTACTGTCTGTATAGAAAATAAATACGATCGTCACCCCAACAAACCCGAAATACAACCAACCCCGATCCCTAAATTCCCTGGTCAAATACTACACGTAGATATTTATTTTACTGACGGAAAGATTATTTTAACAGCTATTGACAAATTCTCAAAATATGCACTAACGAAAATCTTAAACTCTAGAGCCACCGAAGATTTAAAGCAACCCCTGAGGGAACTTGTTTTAGCTTTTGGGGTACCGGAGATAATTGTAATAGACAATGAGAAGTCTTTAAGCTCAAGTTCTATTTCATTCATGTTAGAAAACCTTTTTAAAATAAAAATATTTAAAGTTCCTCCCTATACAAGCTCAGCTAACGGACAAGTGGAAAGATTCCATTCGACACTCTCCGAGCTGATGCGTTGCATAAAATCTAAACAACTCCATAAAACATTTTCAGAACTGCTAGACATGGCAGTCTATGAATATAATAGATCTGTTCACTCTACAACAAGGAAAAAAACCATAGATTTTTTCTTTGCCAAAGAAACACTTAATAACCCAGAACAGCTCGAACTGGAAAGAAAAGAAAACGAGGAAAGAATTAAAAACAAACAAGTAATAGATTTAAATTACCACAATAAAAATAGGGATCCACCCAAAACCTATTCCGTTGGAGAAGTTATTTACGTGAAAATTAATAAGAGATTAGGTAACAAACTTTCTCCAAAATACAAAAAAGAAATAGTATCCCAAAATAGATCCACAACTATCCTAACAAATTCCGGTAGGGTGGTTCACAAATCACTCATAAGAAATTGAAACCCTTATCCTTTTTTTTTTAGATTTTTCATCGCAACATGTACTGCAGAAGTACAGATCCTGGACTATTCCAGCGCCCAATCAATAGCCATAGAAACAGGCTCAGCAAAGGTTCAGTCAGGAACCATCAAATTCATTCATAGTATCGATCTCAAGCAATACCAAACAATAATTGAAGAACTGGCTGGAAATGCTCTTGACAGACAACACATTAGGAAAAAATCCCATCCTTCCCTTCCTAAAAAATTAAATTACCCAAACCAAAACCCATCTTAACCGACTAATGCCTACAGCTAAAGTTAAACGCTCTATAGATTTTCTAGGGAGTGCCTGGAAATTTATTTCAGGGAGTCCTGATAAACATGATTTCGATATAATTAAAGAAAAAATAAATAATGTTCTAACCAATAATAATAATCAAATTGTAATAAATAAAATATTAATCAAAAAAATTGATGAAATTGTAAAAACAACAAATAATATCAGTAATGAAATGAAAAAAAGCGATCAAATTAAAGACGAGTTAATCTTAAACATAGAATTAAAACTAGGAATAATAAAAGAAGAGATTGTAAATTTAGAATATGCATTCACATTCTGTCAAATATCGAAATTAACACTATACAAGAAATTTTAAATAAAGAAGAAATGCCGTATGTAAATGTCTTAGACGCACTAGAATTTGCTCAAGAAAAAATTGCTTCAAATAATTCCTTAATTCTTTATATGATAAGCTTACCAACCACCTCAGTGGAAACATGTAAAACAATTTTAATTAAAACCGTAAAAAAAGGCAAAACTATTCTTAAGATCCCTTACGAAAATGTGTTAGAATGTAAGAATAAAACTTATGGAGTTATGTCTCCATGTTTAACATTTCATGAATTATCTATATGTCATAGAAATAATATAATCGATATAACCAACTCCACGTGTATCCCACACCTATTGAACAGCAAAGCCGCGAACTGCACTAAAATAAATAATCAACACATACCATCATTTGGAGAAATCACACCAGGTATCCTGTTCTTAAATCAATATACCGGATCCCTTGAAATAAATGAGGAAGTGTTCCTTTAGACGGAAGTTATATCATACGTTTCCACAATACATCACTCAGAATCCAGAATCAAGTTTTCAAGTCAACCGAAATATCTACCTACAAACCTTTACCAGCTGTACTTCAACCTGCTTCTATTAGAAAAAATACTGAAGAATTATTATCTCTGCAAATGATAAAGGAATTGCATGCCAAAAACTCAAAGTATATCGACCTTTTGGAAACCCGGAACAAGTACAACGGCATAGCCGTTATCGCAATCTCAATCCTTTTCATCGCGTTAGCAATATCTTACCTTTTAAGGCTGAAAAGAAATATTAAATCAACAATACCGAAACCAACAACAACAAATGCAATACCAATGATTGACGTATCTGCTGCAGAAGAACCAGTACAGGGAAACCCTATCCCAACACCGAAAATAATAGGGTTAGAAGACATTCCTCAACACGTCCAAGCGACAGCATCAAACGTGGGCGTTCGATTTTTAAAGGCGGAGGAGTTAACACCATATCAAATATAATAAAATAACAACAGCTTCCCAGTTAACATCAATAAACAACAGCAGCTTCCCACATTCCCACAGGTGGATTAGTATTACACATCGTGGATACGTTCCCACAGGTAGATTCGTATTACACATCGTGGATACGTGAAGGAATGTTTCATAGACGCAGCGTCAGCTAATTCAATGTTGTGTGGTTGGGTAGATAATAATTAATTATTTGTTCAGTTTTAAGTTTAGTTGTAATTTGTCTTCAATTCAATAAAGAGCATTAGCTCCAGAAGAAAAAGCATTTTGCTTTTTTTAAGTAAAATAAACTTCAAAAGTTTTAATTTACACAAGTATACAATCGAATTCTGGTTCTCAGGTACGATTACACCAGTGTTTTCTAAAAAAAAGAATTTTGTTATAAAATTTGTTAAGGTTTAACATGTTTTCGAGTAAAGCGAGAACGCAAAGTCAAAGTATGAGCATATATACATAGGTATATATTGTTTATATTATTTAAGAAATCAAAATACATCGAGATCAAATACTTATGATTTTGAGAAGTATCTTTGAAAATTGATTTTTTAAGTTTAAAAATTATTTAAAGTTTTATTTTTATATTAATATAATAAATAAATAAATATATGAGTTAATTTTGGAAAACGAGTTTTATATGATTTAAGAGTGATATGGTGTATCTTTTCAGTTTTGAAAAAAATCATATGTAGGAAAAATTAACTATAAGACAAAAGAAAGTTAGTATCAATAATTCAATAAAAGATAAATAATATGGGGGGAAAGTAACGTCCATCCAATAATTATGCAAATATAGTAATTAAGAGTGTTTTAAGAGACCGTAAAATCGTGAATCTAGGAACACCTGTAAAAATAAGAAAACGGAAGTGCTAATTTCAAATATATTAGCCGCGATTTTGACCAGGAGTGGCCTTGGTGTAAAAAGATGTAAGTAAGTCATTGGGAGTTGAGTCAAGGTCCATCAAAGAGATGTCAACTGACGAAAGGTACCTCTCCGTGACCCCAGGGGCACTCGATCGCACGGAGACGACGTCCTTAATTAGCTCATTATCCGAGGCGGAAAGTCTTGTGATAGTGTTTTTCAGAAGCGACAGGGCGTATCTCATCAGCGGAATGGTGTTGGTGTCATTGTAGATGTGAGAGTTGGAGAAGCGTTTGGTTTGAGATTGAAAGTTTTTGCCGGAGCAATGGCGAAGGATTTTCCTTTCGAGTCTTTCTGCTGCTAAGGCAAGCGAGGGAGAAATGCTAAACCAGACAGGGAAGGCATAGGTCATAATAGGTCTAATGAATGATTTATAAAAAAGTAGCTTGGAATTTTTACTTAATGCTTTATGTCTTAAGAAAGGCATAAGGGCATTGGACACTTTACGGGCTTTGTCCAGAGTGATTCTAGCGTGATCATTGAACTTAAGGAGCTTGTTAAAGTTTACTCCGAGGTACTTAAGATTGTCTTTCGGCGTAACTCTATGACCATTAATCCTGACAGCCAAGAGTCTACTTTCCATAACTGCGCTGGCAGGGCCTTTCCCGCTGGCGTTGCGATAGCAGATCAGGTTAGATTTAGGGATGTTGATTCCCCAGGTGTTATAATAGTTGCTGATGACGTCAATATGACTCTGAAGGGTTCGAGTGGCAACCAAGGGCGAGTTGTGGCTAGGTAAGCGAAGGTATCATCTGCGTAGAGCAGGCTGGTAGAGACTAAGTTATTTTCAACATGGGTATGCGGAAAGTCGTATAAGAATAAGTTGTATAATTGGGGGCCCAGGATAGATCCCTGGGGAACCCCCTATCACTCGCAAGTGTTGGACATGGTGCCCTGGATTTGTATGAAGAATTTTGTGTTGTGAAGGAAACTGTCAATAAGGTGGACAATATGTGGAGGGAAGTTAAGTTCCTCCACACACTGTCAAAGGCTTTTTCAAGGTCCAACGCCAGCGCAACGGTGGAGCATTTTTCTCTAAGATTGAAATTTATATCTGTGTGAAGTTTCAACAAAGCTTGAACCGTGGAGTGGCCTCGACGAAAACCAAATTGGAAATCGGAGATGGGTTCAATGGGATTTTCCACAGGGGAGTTGAGATTGTTAAGGATGATTTTTTCAAGAATTTTACTAATATTAGAAAGTAAGGAGATGGGACGAAAATTATTGAGATCAAAATCGTTGGCTTTTTTGGGGATAGGGAGAATTTTGGCAATTTTCCAGGGGGAGGGAAAATACCCATTGTTGATACAATTATTGAAGAGTATTGTGAGGAATTCTATTGCGGAGGAGGAAAGTTTTTTTAGGGCAAAATTTGACACTCCGTCGGGCCCAGCAGATTTTTTGGATTTAAGTTGATGAATAATGTCCAAAACCTCAACAACGGAGGTGAAAATGTTAGTTGCAATAGGGTTCAGGGCGGAGTTTACCGTGTCAAATTCAAAGATTTTGTCCGGTTTAGTAAGGCTGACCTGACGCGCAGTGTTGATTGCTTCTTCAGTCACCGAGTTATTGAAGGAGGGAGTTATCTCGGAATAGATGGCTTTAAAGTGTTCTTCGAACGCTTTTGCAATGCTCGATTCATTACTTAGAGTAATATTGTTCACAACAAGTTTGTCACAAGAAAGGAATTTCTTTTTTCCAGCAAGTCTGAAGAATTCTTTGAAAGCATGCGGCCCAGGTTTGATTTTCCCCAGACTGTCGCTCAGTTGTTTATTGAGCCAGATGGAAACCTTTTCTTGGGTGATCTTATTTAGGAGGGAGATTCTAGTCGAGAGTTCTTTATACTGAGGGTTCACCCTGTTGAATGAAATCAACAGCTATTAAAAATATGTTTGAGGCGTCTTTGCCAGAGATGTTTTGTTTTGAATAGTTTTTCAATGTCAGCAGGTAAATTGTTGTATTTTTTACTGGAGAACGTTACGCTGGTGGAGTGAGCGTCAAGGGAGTTTAAAAGCACTATATTGAAGTTAGAGATGAAAAGGTCAATTTCTTGATTAGAAATACAGCAAGAATGCGGAGGGAAGATTACCCTGAGGGAATTGTCCAGGAGTGCACGGAAGGCAACCCAGTCAGTGTTTGTGAAGGATCTACCTCTGGGAGGGTGAAGAGTGGGGATAGCCACCTCTTCTACACATAAATCCAGGAGAAGTGGGCAATGTTCAGTGAACGTGTGTGTGGTATACTCATCAAAGTTTTTGT
The DNA here is from genome assembly GCA_929447395.1 of Epistrophe grossulariae. Taxonomy (NCBI): domain Eukaryota; kingdom Metazoa; phylum Arthropoda; class Insecta; order Diptera; family Syrphidae; genus Epistrophe; species Epistrophe grossulariae. The sequence goes on from OV839567.1 coordinate 22,935,217, forward strand.
TAATGTAATTTAATAAATGGGACGAAATGAGAAAGTGATCTAGAAAGGAAGAGCTCCTGGGAAAGGTCGGAGTTGGGGAGGAGATTAGAGATAATGAAGGAATAGAATTTTGAAGCCAGTCTAAAAGAACTTTACCATTGTTGTTTAGTGTGGAATCCCCCCAGACGGGACTTCTGGCGTTAAAATCACCCCCTAAAATTGCCCCGTCAAACGCGTTCGCCAAGGCATCAATTTTAGATAATTTGCTTAGAAGAGAGGAGGAGGAACAGTTGGAAGGAAAGTAGAGGGATCCTAATAAGATTTTTTTAACATCTTGATTTTTGTTAATTTTAAGGCTTATGAAAAGGCACGGGAGTGGAGACTGGCTTGAATCCCAGTCAATGACTTCATATTGAAAAGTTATTCGAATGAGGATGGCAACACCTTGCAAGTTGTTGTTCAGGATGTTGTAAGAATCTAGAAAAAGTTTATGTTTATTTTTTAAATGCGTTTCTTGTATGAACGCAATGTCAACTTTATTCGCCCGGAGAATTTTGAAGAGCTCAATTCTCCTTGCGTGGCTTACTAAGGACGAAATGTTGAAGGTTGTAAGTTTTAAAATCATGGTTTGTCTGAGAGGAGAATTTGGTTTACCAGATCGAGGTAAGCAAGTTTTTTGTCAAGCGGAGAAGTGAAATTGTGGATGTTGGACGTGAAATGTCCAATCTTAGAAACTAAGACATTCATCTCAAGACCAAAAAGGTCTTTGGATAAATCCATAAACTGGTTAATAATGCTGTGATTTTGAGAAATGTTATTGCGAGAGGGGGGGATTCCAGGTTTTGAGACCTTAGGGGAATCATAAGAGTCAATGAAGTGACTTGCGTACGAGATGCCTGGCAAAAGATTTGCGTTGTTCGAGACGGCTTTAGAAAAGGAAACACCATTACTTTTCCTAGATTTAGCTTCCGCTAGGAGTTTATCTTTCCTGCTTTTAAATTCTTTGTAGAATTTGCAGCCTCTAAAGTTGGCAGGATGGTCCTCCCCGCAGTTCACACAACATGCTTTACTTTCAGAAGTTCTGGTAGTAGGGCAGCCTCCCGGATCGTGAGTGCCAGTGCTCTTCACACATGTCGACAGTATTGGGGACTCGAAGATTGAGCTCATCAAGGACTTCAGTCTCGGGATAGTCGAGCGTAAGTCCCCTGAGGACAAGATTGGCAGTCTTATCGATTCTCCTGGTAAAGGAGTACGCTTGAACCTCATTGTTGGACCTTAAATGCTCCATCAATTCCCTGTGGATATCGTTGTTATCGACGTAGAATCTACAGGTGGAACCCCTATTCACAATTTTATAGTTAAATTCAATAGATTTTTCTTTTAAATCCGAAACAAGTTTTCTAGTATCTACATTTTGCATAATGATAGGGGGACAGTACTTACCCCTGAGCAGTTTTTGTTGGACATCAATATTGGTGTTAGTATTTGAAGAAGGAATGTTGATTGAAGAGTCCTGCGTTCCCACGTTGGAAGATTTAGTAACTGATGAGTGTCTCGGTTGAGAGTCATTAAAGGTGGGCTGATCAGGAATGAAATCCAGTCTTGACTTTTTGGCAGCCTTGTTGCTGACCTGGATTTTGAGGTCTTGCAAGAGCGAAAATTGATTTCTACTCTGAGGCGCACCAGTGTCCATCGATGGGTGGCCGAGTTTGATCGGAGCCGAGTGTTTTTTGTCTGGAAGTAGCCAATCAGAAGATTACGACGAAGGTAGGCAAGGGTTGCGGCAAGATTGGGGAAAATCGGCATTTAGTTCGGTGGCATCATCAGAAGAGAAGGTGTCCATTTCTTGGAGAATGTTTTGGGTGGAAGCGGCAGGCTCACCTTCGACAGATTCCCTGGCAGAGGGAGTCAGGTTGCCCAGAAATTGACCCGGCGTGGAACTAGTATCCTGGGGAGTAAAAGCGTTGCTGGTTGAAGAGCCGGAGAGGTGGTCATCTGTATGCGTTTGGTTGAGACACAGAAGTTGCTGTGCAGCGTCCATTTTCAGTAGAAGATTGTTGCTGGAGATGGTTTGCGGTTTATTAAGACCCGACTTTTTTGATTTATGTGAGGGGGGTGGCTCAGGTTTGGGCTTCATCTTTCCTCATGGATTGCCCCAGCACAGGGTGCAGACGAGGTATATCCAAGAAGAAGCTATAGCGAGCACACACGAGGATAAATGCAGTGCGAAGAAAATCTCGAGAAATCAGCCAGTAAATGTAGGCATCCACAAAAAAAGGCACTTGATATAAATAGAGGATGAAACGCTGTAACAGATAGCGATATTATTTTAAGTAAAATACACTATTATATGGTAGTATTAAGTTAAAAATGCGTTGGATAAAAAACTTTTAAAAGAATGAAAAATACTCAGACACGTCTAACCACGATCTAAAAACCCAGAATAAAAGATATAATTATGAAATGAATTGAATTGAATTGAATTTTATTGAGACTTAAGAACAATTACAGAGTACAATTCATAATAATATATGTTACTTAGCAAAGCTATGTTTTACTGCGGCTATAATGTATTGCCTGCTCTATCTAGTTACATTTTTGGAAAGCCTCGTAGCTGTCATTTATAATATATAAAAATATATAGTCATTCTGCTCAGGAGCAATATTTCAGTTACGTGTTGGCTGTTGCAACGGATAAAAATATACATATATACAATACCTACAAATACAAATACCTTACAAACTAATACGCCATAGAATACATTTATACATATATATAAAATTTCATGTTATAGAGCGAGAACGCTCTATGTGGAATTTTCAAAATTAATGAAATCACTTTTGCATGAGTTATTTAAAGACGATTATTTAAATACAATTTCAATTTTAACATAAATTCACTTCTTACGAGTTGTTTTAAATAATTTTAAAGCACATGTTGACGGCAAGGCGATAGAAAATGAAAAAAGATATGTAAAAGGATATAACTTAGTAGAACACTAAAAACAATAATGATTGAATACAAAAGATAATTCACTTAAACTTTTAACACATTATGAGCAGTTATAAAGAGATAATTATTCACTTTAACAAATTTTCTATGATATGATGGTCTTCTCATTGATTTGGTATGATGTAGGGCGGATATCCTTTGTCCATTGTTGTGATGAAGGTTAGTCATCTGTTATTAGCACAAGGGGTGCTAGTAGTCTGGGGACTAGTTAAGCAGTTGCTGGAGTGTGTGGTCGTCTCCGATTTTGATCCACATGGAATCCTTTCCCCAGAGAAGTTCCATGCTAGGATTTCATGTGGGCAACACGTCGGTCACGGTCACATGATACAGTTGCTAGCGGGTAATGTGATACCACGCCAGAGTCCCGTAATTAACGGGATTGGCTTCAAGTCTAGTTCAAGCGGTACAGCTTGGAAACTAGCTTTTCAGTTGCTGGAGTGTATGTACAACTCCTGTTACCATCCAGATGGACACCGCTCCCCACAGAGTACCAACTTTCGATGTGGAATAATTATTTAAAAATAATTTACTTTACTATTTTTTTTAAAGAAAACTGATTTTGCAAGGTTGTGCCACTCGACACAACCCGCTTCGTTGCCTCCTACTCTCAAACTCAATTATGAAATGAATTGAATTGAATTTTTATTGAGACTTTAGTACATGTTACAAGTTGAATACAATTCTAATTTGATTGTTTATTATGAAAACTGCGGCTATTAAGTATTGCCTGCTCTATCGAGTTAAAATGATTGCTGACTGTTAAAGTAGAACTGCTCATGCTCAGGAGCTGTATAGGTACATTACAATGTGACTTTTGCCACTATATATACATAAATAAAACTAAACGAACAAGAGAGACGAGCATACACAGTATGCATTCGAATTCGAGTTCTCAGGTACATAAACACCAGAGGGTGAGTAAATAGAATCTTATATTATAAGTAGAATAACATGAATTGAAAGTGTTATTTTAACTTTTATTATGTGATATATTAAAGGTATCTTGTGTGAAAGTTGTAATCGTATGAAATGAAAATGACAAAGTAAGTAGAATACATCGAGATGAGGTAAAGATACTTCGTTAAAGTTATTAGATGACATGTTTTGAAAATTTTGTTTACTTCTGGAAGAGAAGAGTTTTAATATTTTAAAAATTTTAAAATACATCTTAGGTATAGAGAAGAGCTAACTTTTATTAAGAAGCTTTGATTTATTTTTTAATTTTTTTTTTTCCATTTTTCCTTTTTTCCTTTATTTTTATTTTTAAATTCTTTCTTTTTTTATTCTTTATTTTTTCTAATGATTCATAAATAGATACATAGATATCAGGTCAATTTTGGTGTAGAATCAAATGAGATTAAAACAAAACGTAGCAAAAACAAAAGAAAAAGAGTTAGTGTAGTTAATAACTTAAATAAATAAAAGTAAATGGATAAAGGGGCAAGAGTAGAGAATACAATCCCGGGATCCCGAATCCCGGGATCCCGGGATCCCGGCCCATTTTTCGATCCCGAAAATCCCGGGATTATATTGCTCCAATCCCGGGATTTCTGGGATCAGCGGTTTTAATATTCGCACACCTTAATTTATTTTTCTGCTTGCTAATTTATTACAGCAAAAGCTTAAAGTTTTACAATATTAATAAATAAATTATTTTTAGAAAAACGTAGGGAAAAGTGAAAGTTTAATATGCGAAAAAGATATTTGTGTGAGAAAAGTTTAAAAAAACAGTTCTTGATATGTCTTTTCAGTTCAGATTAATTTGACAGATAAAAATGCTTTCCCCAAGCAGGTACTATAGCTTGTGTTTTGATTTTCTCTTTTATTTTTTGTGTCTGTTAAAGATGCATTTAAATTTTAATATTTTTATTCAAATTTAATTTAAATATAGGTATTATTTAAAGGTTGTTTGGTTAGTTAGGTTGCCACGACGAAAATATCCCATAACACAGTAGATTTTCCTTCGGTGAAGGGTTTCTCACATGAATGAAATAATACAAGATTGAGCCATTTCATTTTGTGTCTTCTTTTTCTGACGTCATTTGAGAAGAATAAATTTATAGCCGAAAATTATTTCGTGTGCGAATAATAATAATTTTTTAGACAAATTCTAATTTTATTTTTGAAAAACGTAAAATGTAAATTTTTTTTTAATAAATTATCTATTATTATTCGCGCACAAAAGATCCTCGGCTGTAAAATTTATTTTTCTAAAATGAAGTCAAAAAAAAGGACAAATTATTCTTTCATTCATGGGTTGCTCATGTTTTTTTGTTGTTGCTCCTATTGCTCGTCGGTCAGTCCGAAATATAAATGGTGGTTGTTGACTTGTGTATTCCATATAGAAATATATTTATTGTTTTTTTTTTATATAGTTTTAAGAATATTAATATTAAATAAATAATATTTATATTTTATACTTAATACAAACTTGTTTGTTTTTTTTATTGCCAAGTTTTTTGAAGCCAAATCAGAAGAGCGTTTTAAACTTGATAAATAATGAAATTTAAACTGAAATAATCTTTTATAAAATGAAATCCCGGGATTATCCCGGGATCCCGGGATTCAATTTTTAAAATCCCGAAATCCCGGGATTGGAAAAACATACCGGGATTGCATTCTCTAGGCAAGAGTTGCCCCCCCAGATTTGAAATAAGTCCAATGGAAGGCAGGAAGTTAAAGGCTTAACTACATAAGCCAAAAAGTACTGAAGTACAAAAGTAAAAATATTTTTTTTACCGCTAGCGCCGTTGTTTTGTGAAAAAGAATACACAAATTTGTTTTTAAACCAAAATTTAAGCTTTCTGCATCATTTTTATAAGTTTTCCAGTCAGAAACACTATCCTAAAATGAGTTTGAAAATTTTCACTTTTGAACTTTTTCACTTTTTTGGCTTATGTAGTTAAGCCTTAAGAAGACATAAGTGAATCGTAAGTAACCTGCAGGAAGAAAAGTGAGTGTTAAAAACTTTGTTGATTAGCCGCGATTTTGGCCTGGTAAGGCCTTAGAATAAAAGGACGCGAGTTGACTGCTAGAAGTTAAGTCAAGATCCAACGATGAGGTGTCGGCCGCAGAGAGGTACCTCACCAGACCATCAGGGGTGACAGACCGGGCGGAGAAGATCTCTCTGATGAGGTCATTATCGGAAAGTCGCAATTTAGAGATAGAGTTTTTCAGAAGAGAAAGACAGTAGGTTTGTTCAGTGAGGAAAAAGTTAGAACAGAACAGAACAGGACAGAACAGAACAGCACAGATTCGTGAAAAACGTCAGAACAAGTTAGAACAGAAAATGGCTACCTACGTTGTCACTAAAAAAGCAACAACAATTTATCGGAGTATATGTTTGTCACAAATTCACAAATATGTGTCTTAAAACTAAAATTACTTCATGAAAATAGAATCAGAATTGATTAAAATACACTTTTGAAATAGTTAAGCAGAAATTCAAATAAAATCTATCAAAAAATCCGCTTGAGAATGTCAACTGTGTAGACGTGTTTTTAGTTTGCTCTTATAAATTCAGTCTAATTTTTATCCACCGGCCTCCATATAAAACAAATTGTTATCTAAACCTTATTGTATTTTCTTTTCATGCAAAATTTCATAGTTAGTTAATTAAGTGCGGTTTTTATATGCCAAAAGTGCAAAAGACCATAAATCGAAATCTGCACCCATAAACTACATATATAATTCGATTCACTTAATCCGCTCAACTTAAATAATATGTCAGCTAGTGCAAGTGCCAGAGCAGAACGAAAAGGCAAGGAAAGTGAGGAGAAAGGGTCGCCTTCTCTCTGCAGTAATGTAAATTTATCAGCTACGATGAAGACCAAGAAGACAGCTTTACAGGGACGCAAAGGGCAGGTCACTAATCCGACGAACTCTTCTTCTTTGTCATTCAGCTCTCCCACTCTGAACAGCCAAAACAATCCACGCCTTAACACATTTGCATTAATTGATCTTGAAACAACACTAACATCAAAATTTGCGCAGCTTATTTCTGAGCTTGAAGGTAAGCTTCAAAATTTAATAAGTGAGTCCATAGCCACCCTCGACGAACGATTACAGCAGTATGAGAATGAAATAGTGGAGCTGAAGGAGGAAAACAGGAAAGTGAAAGAGGAGTTTGCTGATTTTCAGCGCCAACAACGGCTTTGCGATGTGATAGTCAGAGGTATTCCCTACACACAAAATGAGAACACCATTGATATTACTAAAAACATAGCCGTTACCCTACGTCACGAGCACTCTCCCCACATAGATGCCTTTCGCCTGAGACCAAATTTGCAGTTTGGCAATAGTAGCAACAACAACAACAACCACAGCAACAGCAGAAGATCTTTCCCATTGCTTATTCGATTTCATCCCATGTTGAACAACGAGCTTTCCTTTCGTCGTATTACAAAAACAAAGGCTTGACTCTTGCTGAACTGGAGAGCTCTACTCATGATGACGAACATAATAATAGTTCTAATCGAATTTATATAAATGAAAGCTTAACATCTACGAATAGTTCTCTTTTGCGTCATGCTAATCAACTGCGTAAAGAAGGTTTATTGTCATCAGTAAGAACGAGGAATGGTTTCGTCTATGTAAAAAAAAACAATGACGATTCTGAAATTAAAATAACAACAACTACAACACTTCCGTGAAAGCTTTGTGCCGGTGTCTACCGCTGTTATTCTTGATGTCATCTGGAGCAGCTTTATGATTTATTTATTTGATATTTTCATTATTTTATTATATAATATTTTTTTTTTATTTTTTTTTTTGTATTATCACTTATTTTTTCTCTATAACTACCCAGTAGATTTTTCTTTCTTTTCTTTTTTTTAATTTATATTGGTATTTTATTATAATCAACCATTTGAATTCCTTAAATTTACATATTATATGCATATATTTATAGTTCAATATTTATATATATATAATATACATAGTTTTTTTTTTCTATTTATTTACTTTTTCTCTGATTTTTTCTTTTTTGCAATTTCTTCTTACTTACTTTCTTCTACTCTATATTGGGTACCTATTAATAATTGTTGTTGCATGGTTTAATTTTTAATCATATTTTACCAAAAGTTCATAGGTAGATATATTTTTGTTTTTACGTTGAATAATGGGTACTGTGTCTGGTTGCGTTGATGAAATTGTAGTGCGGTCGGTTATTAAAGTATTATCTAGTGCTCACGGAGGGTTGAAAATTTGCTACCTGAATGCTCGTAGTTTAAATTTAAATAAATTAGATTATATCGGGTACATTTTCAAAAACTCGGGGGTTGACATTATTTGTATCTGTGAAACTTGGCTGTCTTCTGAAGATTCTACCAATAATTTATATGATATACCTGGGTTCAAGCTTTTTCGTAATGACAGGCTTACTACTACAACTGGGGGAGGTGTTGCGATATACTGCAGCACTTTATTTACTCATAAAATAATAAAACAATCCGAAGGGAGTGTAGTGGAGTATCTTTTATTGGAAGTTACTGATGGGATGACAAAGTGTCTCATCGGTATTTGTTACAACCCCAATCGCAGCCACTCTCCAGAACCATTATTTTCTGCTCTGCATGAGTTCACTGCACTTTATGAGCACATCATAATCTGTGGATATCTCAATGACGATCTTTTAAAGCGTGATACTAAAGCTCACCAACTACAAGATTTTGCTGCTGCTACCGGGTTGTCAATAATAAATTCGTATGCCACCCATTTTTCTCCTAATGCCCCTCCTAGTCTTCTTGATGTCGTCATGGTTTCTAATCAGTCATATGTCCTGCTTCAAGATCAGTTATCCCTTGCGGGGATTTCTGACCACGACTTGTTATTCTGCACCTATGGAGTTGACATGACTCGCTCTCCTTCTTCTTCATTTTTTGAATTCAGAGACTATACTTCGATAGATTACAATGCATTACAATTCGATGCAAGCCTGCTTCCGTGGCGTTATTGTTATGAAGCCATTAATTTAAACGACAAAGTGAATCATGTTCAAACATTAGTGTTGGATCTTTTTAATAGACATGTTCCCCTGAAGACAGTTGCGATACGCAATAATAAATGTCCGTGGTTCACCAGTGAGGTTCATAACTCTATGAAAGTTCGTAATAAGCTGTACTCTAAATGGAAACAACGACCAGTGAGTCGCAATTGGGAAGAATTTTGCCATGCTCGTAACAACTGTACGTTTATAACACGTAGGGCAAAAAAAAGATATTTTCTTTCCAAACTAAACACTGATCTGCCCTCTAAACAGTTATGGAACAACTTACGATCGATAGGTGTTGGAAAAAAGATTACTGTTCATAGCATTCCTGATGTTACCGATCTAAATAATACCTTTTTAAATAGCGATAATAACAACACTAGATTTACTCCTAAAGATTGTTTGCTTTATTGTGCAGAATTTGATTTTGAAGTTGCTACCGAGGTTGATATTGTCAATATTATTCGTTCCCTAAAATCAAATGCCATCGGTGAAGATGGCGTTCCTATTCGGTTCGTCAAGATGATATTATCCCATATTATAAGCAGTATCACACACATTGTTAACTTTTGTATAACATCATCAAGTTTTCCCGATAGTTGGAAGCTCGCTAAAATTATTCCTGTACCTAAAAAACCTCAGCCATCTCTGGCATCAGATTATCGCCCAATCAGTATATTACCATGTCTGTCAAAAGTCTTGGAGAAATTCCTTGCTAATCAAATGTCAACTTATTTGCATGAACATAAATTGTTATCTTCAGTGCAGTCGGGATTCAGAGCTCATCATAGTTGCTCTACCGCTATGGTTAAAATTCTTGATGACATAAGAATTAAATATGATATGGATCATTTAACGATACTTTGCCTGCTTGATTTCTCCAAGGCTTTTGACAGAGTCAATCATGAAGTTATGTGTCAAAAGCTGAAGTTATATTTTGGTTTTAGTGAGAGATCTGTTCGCTTACTACGTAATTACCTATGTAATCGTTTCCAAAAAGTTGTACATGATGGTATATCCTCTGATTTCAAACCTTTGCTTACTGGAGTACCCCAAGGATCTATATTAGGACCAATCTTATTTTGCTTATTTATAAATGATCTTCCTACTGTTTGCTCAAATGTTACCTTTCACCTTTACGCAGATGATGCCCGGATATACCTGTCACGCCCAATTGGATTAATTGAAGATCTAATTGCCAGGATAAATGAGGATTTATCAGAAATTTATAACTGGTCACTTTCAAATGGTTTGAATCTCAACTCAGAAAAGACTCAAATGATCCTTATATCTAAAAAGGAATACGACACAAGTGAACTACCACCAGTGCTTTTAAATAAAAGGCAAATTAAGTTTGTTGATGTTGTCATGAATCTTGGATTCAAAATTAATCGATCGATCTCTGCAGTTGACCATACAAACTACATCATAAGCCGAATTTATGCGGGCTTGCGAAAGCTTTGGTTGTCTTCCGGATTTGCTCCGATAAATACAAAGTTAAGACTTGTCAAAACCTTATTTATCCCAATTATTGATTACTCCACTGCGGTGTATTGTAAACTTGACTCCCATTCCCAACATAAGTTGCTTGTAGCGTTTAATGATGCAATCAGGTACGTTTATGGTTTGCGTCGATATGATCATATATCACACTACCATACTCTGGTACTTGGTTGCACTTTTCAACAATTTCTGGACGTAAGATGTTGTCAATTCATGCATAGCCTTGTTCATAGCAGATCTCCAGCATACCTCTTCGATAAAATACAATTCTCCCAATCAACCAGAACCCACAATTTGATTATGCCCTCGTTTAATTACTTAAACTCTTCGCGCCTCTTCTTCATCCACGCTACTAGACTTTGGAACTCACTTCCCCCCACAATAAAACAAATAACAAGCGGTTACAAATTCAAAAACTTGCTATTACAATATTTATAATTTTTTATTCAACAGCAACAATTTTCTAAATATTTTCTTCTTCTATCTATTTCTTCTTTTTCTTTTACATATTTATTATAATATACTCTTGTTAATATCTTTGATTTGTATACATTATATTTTCCATTATTGCCATGTATAATCTTCCCAAAACATGTGCTATAAAAGACTACGTCTTATTTGTACCTTCCATTGTTAAATAAATTGAATTGAATTGAAAATTGAATTGAAAAAAACAAACTAATTTCATTAAAAAAATCACAACATCTGATTTTGACAGTTTTCACAAATCTGTTCTAACTTGTTCTACCTCAAAAGCAAGTGCAGAAAATCCTGTTCTAAAGTGTTCCAAACTGTTCCAAACTGACTCATTGAACAGCAATCCAGAACAGTTTAGAACAGAAAATTTCTCATTGAACAGCAAAATCTTGTACTTTTCTGTTCTAAAGTGTTCTAGACTGTTCCGAACAGCCTCATTGAACACACCTAGTATCTCATGAGCGGAATCGTGTAATTATGAAATGAAAGTCAACAAGAAAAATGTCAACACCAGCTGATTTTCATGTTGACGTAAACACAGACAACAGGGATGAAACTGAGGAAGTTGAAGTTTTCACCACATTACCAGTTTCACCACAGCAATTAAGCATCAAACACAAGCGCAGTACTAGATGCAAGAAGCCGCAACGTTTTGATAATTATATTATGGATTAATTTGTTTTAACAATTTTGTGTAAATAATTATTTGAACTTATTTTTAATAAGTCTTATTTATTTGATAGATTTTATTCGGTTCTTTTCAATGGTTGTGAATCAATTAAGTTTAAGGTTAACTCTGGAATACCACAGAGTAGCCATTTAGGACCCGTACTTTTTATTTTACTTATTATTGACTTACCGTCTCTTCTGAAATATTCCAATTGTCTCATTTATGCGGACGATGTTACAATCTTCAAAACTATTGAAAATACTCGAGATTGTGAAGAGTTTCAGTGTGATCTTAATTCGTTTTTCGATTGGTGTTCGTAATTGTTTGACTCTCAATATTGATAAATGTAAAACTATTACTTTTACGAGAAAGATATCTGTATCTCCTGCAAATTATTTTCTTAATGGTGTATTATTGTCACGAGTTAGCGATTTAACTGTCCTTGGTGTCCTATTTGATCAAAAACTTGACTTTATACAACACATCAACTCCATAACTAATAAAGCTAATTCAATTCTTGGGTGGATAAAGAGAGAATCAAGGCAGTTTTCTGATCCTTTTGTTATCAAACAGCTTTTTGTGACATTTGTGCGACCCATTATTGAATAAGCTTGTCAGGTTTGGTCACCCCACTATGACTGTCACATAGCCCGATTAGAACAAGTGCAAAAAAGATTTCTGAGGTTTGCACTCAGAGGATTGGGTTGGGAAAATCCTTACGAACTCCCGCTTTATAACAACAGACTGAAACTGATAGACATGCCTAGTCTTGAGAGCAGACGCTTATATTTATCTTTTGTCTTCATTGTGAAACTTATAAATGGAAACATAGACTCTTTGCACCTTCTGTCTCGTATAAACTTTAATATTCCCCAAAGGAGCTTGAGGAATTTGTCCGGATGCATATTTATTTCAAATTATCGGACTAATTTCGAACGATTTTCTCCTCTCAATAAAATGTTTAAATTATTTAATTTTTTCAACAGTAAATATACTAATTTGTTCAACCAAACTGTTAATACTTCAATTAAATTTAAATCACCTTTTTTTCAATTTTATAACGTGTACATATAATTATAACCTTTAAAGCTAGCAATTAGCTGAGTTAATAAATAAATATTAAGCAATGGGAGAAAATGTAATGTTTTAAGTATTTGACACCACTTATGATTATACCAAATAACCAAATACCAAACATTGTGAATGGTATAAACTCATACCAAAAACGAACATTCATGTTCAAACGTTACAGTTTAAATAAATAGTTAAAGTGAGCAGACGTGTTTCACTTTGATCGTGAGTTAACAAACAAGTTAAATAATAACAAAAAAACAACACTACAGTAGCTTTAATTTCTTTTGAAGAATTCATGTCACGACATCAATTTTTGTCGAAGATGACATTATTCCCATGATCCACAATCTTCTTTATGGTTAGTAAATTTACTTCTATTTCAGGAACGAGGAGAACGTCGTGAGTTGCAACCGCTTGCTTACCTTTGGTAGTCAATACATCCACGAAATATTACCCTTGCTCACAGCGTCCATAGTCACGTTATTTGCAATCTTGATCATCTTGATCTTACACGTAAATGGTTTGAGTTCTTTGAAATAACTCGAATCTGACGTCATATGATCAGTTGCACCGCTATCGAAACACCATTCATGCTTTTTGGACTCTGCATGGAATGCTGCAAACATAGAACCACCATTTTTCGTCCCCTTGACCTTACCTACACTACACGCTCTAGCTTTTTGTCACATCTTATGCATTAAAATGATAATTTGAGATTTTTCTATTATTTTCAGTATCCGGACGCTATGTCAGTATCCGAACACCAAATATTTTGGCAAAAAACTAAGTTTATTTAACTTTTATGGTTTAATTATTAAAATATATTATTTTTTATAGAATGAAAGCCACTTTCTTTAACAATACCTAAACTATAAAATACTGCGCAAAATAATTCAATCTTCAAAATGTTGACACTAATCTTTTTTATACTCAAATCGTCATTGTAACCGTTCTTTAACAATAAACTATAAAATACTGCGTAAAATAATTCAATCTTCAAAATGTTGACACTAACCTTTTTTATACTTAAATCGTCATTTTAACCGTTCTCTTAGATCTGAGAAACATTACATTCTTAATTTAATTGAAACTTTACATAGGTTTTTATGATAGGTACATAAAGGATTGTATTTTGATTGTTATTTTAGACTATTTATGAATGATATGCTTTTTTTTCAAATAAAAGGCAGTGTCCGGATACTAGTGCCTTTACCTAAGTTATTTACGTAATTAATTTATATGAAACCTTTAAAATTGTTGACCACTTGAATTATAATACATATGTATACGTATTATTTTTAATTAATTTATATAACAATTAGGTATACCGAACAATAGTTGAAGTTGACTCTTCGTACTTGAATTATTAATTTCCAATTCTTTCGAGATTATTATACCAAAAACAACCAGATAACATGGATTTCTACTACTTGCCCGGATCTGCCCCATGCCGTTCAGTCCTCATGACTGCTAAGGCTCTTGGTGTAGATCTTAATCTCAAGGAATTGAATTTAATGGCCGGTGAACATCTGAAGCCAGAATTCATTAAGATCAATCCACAACACACAATTCCTACATTGGTAGACAATGGTTTCGGTTTTTGGGAGTCTCGTGCTATCATGGTTTACCTTGCGGAGAAATACGGCAAAACTGATTCGCTCTACCCCAAGTGCCCCAAGAAGCGCGCCGTCATCAACCAACGTCTGTACTTCGATATGGGAACATTGTACCAACGGTTTGCTGAATATTACTACCCACAAATCTTTGCCAAGGCACCCGCAGACCCTGAGAAATTCAAGAAAATGGAAGGAGCTTTTGGTTTCTTGGATATTTTCCTCAATGGTCAACAATATGCAGCTGGTGATAGTCTAACTTTAGCCGATATTGCGTTGGTTGCCACCGTTTCTACCTACGAAGTTGCCAAGTTCGACATCAGCAAGTACTCCAATGTTGCCAAGTGGTACAACCAATGCAAGGCTGTCACTCCCGGTATAGATCTCAATCAATCCGGAGTTGAGCAATTCAAAAAGTACTTTGATTAGATTTAAGTATAATTTATTGTAATAATAATTTTATGTATGTAATGTTCGTGTCAACTTGCTGTTGATTTTTTTTATTTAAATTTGAATAGGTGCTCTTAGCTAAGTGTATTAATTTTTGATTGAATATTAACACGTTATTTGTTAACAAATGGAAATAAAAAAAAGAAATTAGGTTAACTTGTTAATTAGCGGCTAGGTATAGCTACTGTCTTGTTCTATTTAAATTTTTTGCATCCCGTCCTTAGATAACTTCGTATTGTTAAAAATTCATCTAAATGAAAATGTATCCTCTAACTTGTAACCTATTTAATATAAAAGATCAAATCATTTATTTACATGAAAATCAATTTCAATTCAAATAAACTCTACCGAACGTGAGAGTCAATACAAAAAGACCTATAAATTCCTACCTGTACCCACAAAAAAAATTATAGAAAACACAAGCCGCACAAAGAAGCCAGACCAAAAACTCCAGTATACACAATGCAATAACATCAGTAGAATAGAAGCAGGAAGGTCAAAAAATTAAAATACAAATTAGGATGCGAGTGACATTTTTATAAGAATAAAAAGCATTCTATGCATATTTGAAACAGCTCCTTGTCGGCTGTTGCAATTTTGGAAGACATAATTTTCTCAATTATAAGTTGAAGTGTCATAATTTTCTATAGATGCAAGACATCTACATATATAATTATTTGTGATTCAAGTGAATTGTTCACTTAATTTGTCACAAGTTATTCTTCAAACTCTTCAATCTTTCGAGTCCAAAGCTCTATCAATAATTATTTTTGAGTTCTTGAGAGAATCTAGTTTTTTTTTTTTCGAAATTTAGGTAAATGCTTTTTAAAACATTTGTTTTTTTTAGTAGAATAGATTTGATAATAATCTTTTCTCATATTTTTGCACGACAAAGCAAGAACTCTCATACAGATCTTTTGATATGAGATCAGTCTCTTTAATTTTTTTGCATGCCAGACGCCAGTCTAGATTTTGGAAAAATGAGTAAACAGCTTGAACTCACATAAAATTACTTTAATTATTTCAATGATTGAACTACCTTATCTTTGTCCATTCTAAAATTAAAATTTATTTTATACCAGAATTAATTTCCTTCGATTGAAATAAAATTCACATATTAAACTTTACTTTGCCAATTGTCTCAAAATAAACAATTGAAATTATAGTTTTCAATGATAGCTGTTCTAGCATCTAACTCTAAACTCAAGTTAATTTATCGTTCAATGATTACAAAATGGGAAGTAAATGACTGTTTTTATCTACGAGATGAAATGAATTCTCGGGCTCCTCAAAAAACTCAGGCAACACAAAAAACAAATTATGTTAACATTTAAAATTATTCGTTGACAAACTTGGCTTTTTAGAATTTAACCCAAAATTTCACAAACGGAATAACGATAAAGAAGACACTTCTTCATTTATATTTGGGGACTAATTAACTATAATATTAACACATGTAATATACAAATCAAGCACTGAAAATTAGGTTTCCTATTGATGCAAACAGTTGCGTTAAAGAAAACAGTTTCTATTTCACAGTTCGGATTTACTCACAGCCAGCTTTATATTAAAAAAAAACTTCATATTGATTTTTAAAATTCTTTTTTTGCTGTTTAATTATTATCATAAAAAACACTTCCTATTCAGACTACGAACATAGAAAACGCTTCTTATCTCTTTCCGCCAACCCTTGGGGCCGATTTCTGGGAAACCTTGGCTGCCTTTTGTTTAGGTGCAGACTTAACCTTCGCTGGTGCTGGAGCTGTTGCCTTCTTGGCGGCTTTGGTTGCGCGCTTTTGTTCCTTTGCAACTTTGATAGCTTGATCCCGTTGAGCTTTGCGAACTTCTGGTTTCATGTTACGCTTGGCCATAATTTCAGCCAACGAGGCACCAACAATAGCACGTTGGAATTTCTGTGTCCTACGCGTACGCTTTTTTTTCAGCTCTTCTTCAATACCCTTCTTATGTTTGCGTCTGTAGAGGACAGTCCATGTCACTCTACGCGGATTACGCTTCATCAAGTAGGAACGCTCGCATTTCTTATCGAGGAAAGTGAAGCTCTAAAAAATTAAATTATTTTAATATTAGTTAATATTAGTCAATATTATTAAATTTATTTACCTTTCCATCAATCTTCACCATAGTTTTCCCATGTCCGGGGTAAATTTTATAACCGCTGAATGAACACAAACCGATTCTGAAATATCAAAAGATTTAATATTAATTCATTAGTTTTTATTTTTGAATGATTTTAGGAAGATATCCTTTAAAAATATGTTAGGATTACTTGGAAAATTAACAATTTTGTTTGTATAATTAGAAAAACTTACTTCATCTTGCTGTGTTTGTTAAAAGAAAGAAACGGAAATGGACGAAAAGCGACACAATGACAATGACAGCTGTCAAATTAATTCTTCTTTTCGTTTTTGGTGACATCTAGTAGTGAGTGAGTGAGTATCACTGTATGCAAAACTTAAGCCGTGTTTTTTTGCAAGCCCGGGGGGAATTGGATGAAAAAAACGACATCGGTGCTAAACAATTAACATGTTAAATGCAACAACAACTAATCCAGGAGAATTCTCGGGGTTTAACTTAAGCGCACCGAAAAACTGTGTTGCCGGCATGAATTGCATACATGTTATCGATAGTTTGTATGAAAACTCCATGTTTTTTACTGTCATGGCGTCGCTAATCCCCGCTGTCGTTTTTTTCAACCAATTCCCCCCGGGCTTGCAAAAAAACACGCCTATAATTAAACGTACATTAGCCGTGTTTTTTTGCAAGCCCGGGGGGAATTGTATGAAAAAAACGACGTCGGTGCTAAACAATTAACATGTTAAATGCAACAACAACTAATCCCAGGGAATTCTCGGGGTTTAACTTAAGCGTACAGAAAAACTGTGTTACCGGCAAGAATTACATACATGTTATCGATAGTTTGTATGAAAACTCCATGTTTTTTAAGCCTAGTACGCTGCTGATGCGAAACGAAAATTTCCTGTGATCTCCAAACAGACAACGAAACGCTTGCGAAAACACAACGGAAAATATCCTTGGAGAGTTTCACTAATTCCAAAAACAAAATCAATCATAAACGAAAAAAATCCGAGAAACCCATGATGTAAGAAAATGATAAACAAAAAAAAAACACAAATAAAACTCAAATGTCATTTTTCCGCACACAATAAATAGTCTGTATAATTAATTCAGTGCGAAAAAGGAGCGGAGACTTCTCCAAATAATCTGCTACAATTATAAATTTCGCTCTTTGAACAGCGTACTGCAAAACGAAAAGCAGAACGAAAATTTTCGTTTCTGATTTCGTTGTGTCATTTTTGTATGGGATTTTTCGTTTCGCATCAGCAGCGTACTAGGCTTTACTGTCATGGCGTCGCTAATCCCCGCTGTCGTTTTTTTCAACCAATTCCCCCCGGGCTTGCAAAAAAACACGCCTATTAATAGTAGAATTTTTTTTGTAATGAGCTCGCATTCGAAAGTGTATGTGCCTATTTATTTTATTTCGTTTTACTGAAATGCCCATCCAGTGACACAGGTAGATTTTATGTGCTTAAAAACGAGAAGGGCAGGTTCCACCAATAAGTCGTGAAGTGGAAACTTTTGCATGTACAGTTTGAAAAGAAAGTCTGGTTTTTGCGTTTGAACTGCGTACTGCTCAAGAAAAATCCGAAACAAAATTTGTCTTGGGAAAAAATTTGTATGAGAAATAAAATTTTTCCCGAACTGCGTACTAGGCTTTAGGCTCAACTACAGCCGTGTTTTTTTGCAAGCCCGCGGGGAATTGGATGAAAAGAACGACGTCAGTGCTAAACAATTAACATGTTAAATGCAACAACAACTAATCCCGGGGAATTGTCGGGGTTTAACTTAAGCGTACAGAAAAACTGTGTTACCGGCATGAATTACATACATGTTATCGATAGTTTGTATGAAAACTCCATGTTTTTTACTGTCATGGCGTCGCTAATCCCCGCTGTCGTTTTTTTCAACCAATTCCCCCCGGGCTTGCAAAAAAACACGCCTTACATTCAATTTACTTCTGTACAAAAGTGAGCAAAACATTTTGGGCTTTACTAATAACCAAACACTAGCCGCGTTTTATTATCGCCATTAACCCATATGGATCACCCCGATATAATAAAACGATACGGATCCAAATGAAAACAGCGTTGTATGCTCATCTCTTTTTGTCTTATGTCTGTTTATTTTTCATATAGATACTGTCTTTTTTCCTCTCACTGCAGTTTGTACTCTCTACCGACTAAAGAGCCGTCTACCCGCCAGAGTAAGAACCTATTTCTGGTTCCATAAAGCAAACCCCAATAGAAACCTAGATCCAAATTTGTTTTTGTATTATGTGTTAAAGGATAACCCCGACCCAGACCCGTAGATAATAAAACGCGGCTACTAATGTCGACTATTAGAAAAGTGTAAACTTAAAATAAAGTACGGAGCTTAAACGGAATCCTACTAATAACATATTTAACCTCGTTAACAAATCCCCACACTTTCCTTGAATCTGCTACAATTTCCATGAAGATGTTGTCAAATAAATGTCAAACTTTCTTGGATTTTCAATTTCATTAATTTCAAGTCAACAAAAACAAATATTTAGAAACATGAGTTCAAGTAACGAAAGATATAAATTTATTCAAGGAAACTCGCAAAATTAAAGAAGCAAAATTAAGAAGCGATTCCATCAACAAATGCACGCGGGACTGGGTATATAGAACGCAATTTATAGGAAAGCACTTCTCATAAATTATATATTTTTCATTTATTTGTATGTTATCATAAGTATGTATTAAGTAACAACAAAGAATATGCTAAAAAAAACTCTACTTAAAATAATCAGACTCTTCATTTTAAAGTTATTACTTCCAAAAAAAAAGTAAGAAAAAAAAAAAAAAAACTAAAAACAAAGAATCTCGAACTTGGTGTTCGATGGGTTCTTCTTTTCACAACACGCGTATCCGATCTGCGGGATGCATTTAGGAATTCCTTGAATTCATGAGTTTAGTGTACCTACAGCTTAAAGATGGATTTCCATGTATTAAATTTTAACGTCGTGCTAGTGAATAACCTGGAGACTAAATTCGTTATTAGTATGCGAATGTTCTATAATCTGGAGATTTTCGTTTAACTATTTACTAAATTTGGTTATTAGAAAGGCCCTTTGTCTTTTTCAACGTACTACAAAATCCTATCTTCTTTCTCAAATTTTACAAAAGTAAAAGTTTAAGCGGTCCTTTAAAGCCTAGTACGCAGTTCGGGAAAAATATTAGGCGTGTTTTTTTGCAAGCCCGGGGGTTATTGGACGAAAAAAACGACGACGGGGCTTAATGAAAAACTTGGCAGCACCGTGTAATGTGCAGTGACATTTCGAAATCAGCTGACAGATTGACAGTGACAGAAGAATTTGAATTTAAAAAAAAATAATTCCTTAAATAATTTTGACCAGAAAATTGGTTATTTTATTAAGAATAACTCGAAATTAATTTAATTATCTTTGCCGTGTATTCGAAAGTCTAAAAGTAGTACAAAAAAAATGTTGAGTAACAAAAATTTAGGCTTCTACAAGAAGGTGTTGTCCAAAGGACTTGGATAAAATGAGCAAAACTTATGGATTCCCCGTAGGAGCTGCAACTTTAACTGAAGAAGTTAGTATTGATGTAGGATCCCATATCGCAGTAGATTTATAAAAGGCATACACTCTGACAACATAGAAATTATCCTACTTCATTTACTAAATTTCTTTTTGGTGAACGCTTCAGTGGAGGCAAGATCTTGTTAAAGCTGGATTAATGGGTCGTAAATCTGGAAAGGTATGATTTTTGTACGAATGAAAATCTAAGGACGGTCGAGAGGTCAATCAGGAAGCTCTCGAAATCATCAAACAATAGCAGTGTTGAAGATATAGAATTGCGTATGGTTTCTCGATTTGTTTGGGAGAGGAAATTCTCGATAGCCCATTGGAAGGTGATATCGGTGCTGTATTTGGTTTGGGATTCCCACCATTCACAGGTGGTCCATTCCGTTAGGTTGATCAATATTCAGCATCAAAATTAGTCAACAAAATGCAATCATATTCTGATTTATATAATGCACCTTTCAAACCAGCTCAAACTTTATTAGATATGGCTAATGGTCCATCAAAGAAATTTCATATAGAAAAAAACAGCTTCGAAATTGTAAGGTATATTTAAAAAATCAATAATACCTACTGATGGTTCTGAATATAAAGGCAAGCGAAAGAAGATATATCGAAATTAAGTGCACTTAAAAAGTTATAATTTATGTAAAAAAAAAATATAATACACAACCTTGCATTTAATGTATTTATTATTCTTATTAGTTTTTTTTCCTCGGTTTGCAAGAGCACAAAGAGTTTGAAATCTTCAGAAAACGCACCTTATGCGATTTAACGCAGTTTGATGAAAAGTCTGTCTAAATACCTACCCGACAGCGCGTACGCGAAAATGATTTGGGGTAGGTGCTTGCTTCATTGGGATGATTGAAACGGTTTAGAGTTCTTACTTAGGTCCTCTTACATTATTTAAAATTCATTTTTAATTCTATCAAAAATTAAAAAAAATTTCTATCTAAAAGTAATTCTGCTATGATTTTTGAAAATTGAACAACGGCGGAATTACTTTTAGATAGAATTTTTTTTAAATTTTTGATAGAATTGAAAATGGATTTTGTGTAACGTAAGAGGACCTAAGTAAGAACTCAAAACCGTTTCAATCATCCCAATGAAGCAAGTAGTTTTGTAGTTACAGCATTTTTTATGTAACCGTCAAACAAATTTCGTATGATTTTCTATTGAAATTCTTGTAAGAGCTACATAAAAAATTCTGTTATTTCAAAACTATTTGCTTCATTGGAATGATTAAAACGGTTTTGAGTTCTTCTTTAGGTCCTCTTACGTTATACATAATTCATCTTCAATTCAATAAAAAATTAAAAAAAATTCTATCTAAAAGTAATTCTGCCATGATTTTTGAAAATTGAACAACGGCGGAATTACTTTTAGACAGAAATTTTTTTAAATTTTTGATAGAATTGAAAATGGATTTTGTTGATGATTGAAATGATTTTGGGATGATTGAAACGGTTTTGAGTTCTTACTTAGGTCTTCTTACGTTACACAAAATCCATTTTCAATTCTATCAAAAATTAAAAAAAATTTCTGTCTAAAAGTAATTCCGCCGTTGTTCAATTTTCAAAAATCATGGCAGAATTACTTTTAGATAGAATTTTTTTTTAATTTTTGATAGAATTGAAAATGAATTTTAAATAACGTAAGAGGACCTAAGTAAGAACTCAGAACCGTTTCAATCATCCCAATGAAGCAAGCACCTACCCCAAATCCTATAGTGACATGCCCAAGCAGGTGGGTTGCTTGTACGCCGTAATGCTGGATGCTAGCACTGTATTTATGTAAGCAAGCAAAAAAAAGCATAGAAGTGAGAAGCACTTAATTTCGCGTACGCTGTCGGGTCTTTAGACAGACTCTTCATCAAACTGCGTTAAATCGCATAAGGTGCGCAAGTCTTCAAGTGATAAATCACTTTTGTGTGCAATTGAATTCAATGATTGATTTTCACTTGTACTAGGACCTGGACCCATGTTCTGTAACTCGGCGATAACTTTTCGAGGCGATAAACGGCGAAAAATGGAACAAAATCCATAGGATTCCTATGAGTTTTGTTCCATTTTTGTTCCATTTTTCGCCGTTTCTCGCCACGAAAAGTTATCGTCTAGTTACAGAACATGGGTCCTGGTGTTGTACCTGTTGATGGAGCTTCGCTTTGCTGTTTACGACTGCATCCCGATGCTCGAGAGCCATTTCGGCCATCCGTTTCAGACAAATCTCCATCGCCAGCACCTCCACTTCCCTGTGAGAAATCCGTATTTCCACAAACGTTGCGTTTTCATCATCTACCGTTTCATCGCCAGATTCATTATCGGTATAGTGCAGCGAATAGAAAATAAGAGAACCACTCTAGTGCATCCACATAGTCTGTCCAGTGTCTTACAATAAGCAGCCGAGACAAATTGCTCGTTAGGGACCTCAATGGTGGTGATGAGTTTAAAGACCTGCAGAGATCGTAGTTGCATACTTCCATCAGCACACACTACACAAAGAGCACACAAATTTAGCTTATCAGCAAGAATATTTTTTATATTTTACAAATAAAAAGGTATAACTTACCTTTCGAATCGCCATCTTTGTGTTCAGACATTTTTATTTTTTATGTAAATTGTAAAACGAAAATTGATTAACGTCGGATTTGACGTTTCTATACAATTTATCGATAACTTAACCAAAGTTGTATTTGGTAGCACAGTTTTTAGCTTGTCCAAGAGTTTAGCACCGAGAATTCTGTACGCTTAAGCTAATCCCGCAGGAGGATTAGTTGTTGTTGTATTTAACATGGTGATTGTTAAGCCCCGCCGTCGTTTTTTTCGTCCAATAACCCCCGGGCTTGCAAAAAAACACGCCTATTATTTCTCATAAAAATTTTTTCCCCAGACAAATTTTGTTTTGGATTTTTCTTGGGCAGTACGCAGTTCAAACGCAAAAACCAAACTTTCTTTTCAAACTGTACATGCAAAAGACTCCACTATATTTTTTCAAGACATTCCGTGTTTTATTATCTACGGATCTGGATCAGATCACGATCTAGATCCGTAGATAATAGCCGTGTTTTATTATCTACGGATCTGGATCAGGATCATCCCATGAAAATAAAACGATACGGATCCATAATGCCGTTTTTTATTATCAGAATTGATCTATATGGATCATCAAAAACAGGCTGCTAGCCGCGTTTTATTATGTGCGGCTCTAGATCGGGATCATCTTTAACACGTAATACAACAACAACTTTGGATCCTGCTCTGGATCTATAGCCGCGTTTTATTATCTACGGATCTAGATCGGGATCATCTTTTAACACGTAATGCAACAACAACTTTGGATCCAGCTCTGTATCTGGATCTATTTTAAAGATCCGAAAATAAGTTTTAACTCTGGCGAGTAGACGGCTCTTTAGTCGGTAGGGAGTACAAAATGTAGTGTAAAGAAAGAAGACGTATCTATATGAAAAATAAACAAACATAAGGAAAAAAGAGATGAATATACAACACTGTTGTCATTATGGATCTGTACCGTTTTATTTTCATGGGATGATCCTGATCCAGATCCGTAGATAATAAAAACACGGCTATTATTGCTTGGTGAATAGATTTATGAAGCTTTTAAGTTATGAGCGTTCGGTAAATACCGCCCTAAATGTAATTTGTTTATGAAAACTAAAAAAATCTTTCTGGATGAATTAAATCGATATTTAAAATACAGTTTTGCGTATCGTATGATTTATTTATGTAAAGTAGCGCTTAGTAGTAAGTCCTCTACATGTATTTTTTCACATTTGTACTTTTTGCAAAAAGTTTTGAATGTAGTTAAGCCTTTTCTTCAGCGAAAGAAACACAAAGGGCCGTTTTGTAACAGGCTTAAGTAAAAGTCTTTTAATATTCCAAAATATTTCTGCATACCTACACACAACATTACCATTCCAATATTTTTTGGACATGGTTGCAAATGTGAAAGTTTTCAAGGAACCAGATACATTCAGGACTTTATTCAAACTTGTGGAACCATTTCTTCTGCCAATTAGGAACAGTCAGGCCCCATGACAACATAACACCAATGGAAAAAATTGCTGTAGTCATCGAGTACGTATGCAAATTTTGTTTGTAATTAAATTACCTTATGAATAATAATTTTTAGGTTCTTTGCAAGTGGGGCAATACAGAGGCACGTTGCAGCAGTTTTCAGGATTAGCAAGCAACATTTTGAAATGATTTTGGAGGATGTCTGCACTGCCATTTGCAAAGCCTTGTCTGACGAGATCCCTGCCCTCGATGAAACAGAGATGGTAAGAATTGCCAACGAGTTCAATGGTCAATGGAACCTACCAAATTGTGTAGGAGCAATTGATGGCAAGCATGTTGCCATCAAATGTCCGCCAAATGCAGGAAGTATATTCTACAACTACAAAGTAAGTCTGTTTAATAATGATTTACATATTGGTAATTATTTTTTTGTTTAAGGGATTTCATAGCATTGTTCTTATGGCAAAAAATAAATTTGTATATAAAGATGTGGGCGTATACGGGAGTGAAGGTGATGGTAATGTTTTATCATTGAAAATGTTTATAGAAAAATATGGTGTTACCAAAATGATTAAATGAAATGAATTCAAAGATAACGAATGAACTGCGGTAGCGTATAGGGACCTAAGGATCGAAATTTTCGTTGTTGTGCGTTCTTTTTCTATAAAATTTTAACTATTGTTACACTATTGTTAACTTTGGTCGTTCCTATTATACAACGACAAATCGCAATGTTCACACTATAGTCGACCCTTTGAAAATGTGTTTGTTTTCCCCCAACAAGGTTTTTTTTTGTTGCTTGTGTCACATTGACGTATGGGAGAACTTTAGAATTGGGCTTTTCCCAAAAATATGTCTTTTTAATTTGACAGTTCTATTTGGGGGAAAACAATGCAATACAAACAAATAAACTTACATATACAACGACAAATCGCAATGTTTACACTATAGTCGACCCTTTGAAAAAGTGTTTGTTTTCCCCCCAAAGTGTTAGTAGCTTATGTCACATTGACGTATGGTACTACCTTAGAATAAGAAGTAGTAGAAGGTAGTAGTAGGTATGTGAGTGAAGCACCAAATTAAAAAAAAAAAACAAAAAGGTGCCTATCTGTCATATTGCCGAAAGTGTTTCAAGAATTTCAATCGTTAAAACAGTGAAAAGAGATAATTAACCTAATTAAGAAAAAAAAAAATAAAATAGAATAGTGAAAACTTTCAGAACTTTATTATAAAAAATATAAAATAACATGCGGTGCTGTGTTAAATTGTGTAAAAACATTTATAATATGGAGTTAAAAATCTTTTCACTTCACGGGCTGATTGTGTCTCAAATTCCACATAAATTAATGTGAAGTGATGTTTCTTATGTAAATACATTATCCTAGAATACTTTAAAATTGATATTTCATAGCATTTTGCTATAAAATAGCCTAATTTGTTGAAAATACAAATATACTTTGAAACGTGATAATGCCAGGTGCCTATCTGCCAAAATTGAAATTCTCGCGCAGGGTCGAATTAGCTTTTGTTGGTGATGGTAAGGTGCTCAAATACATTGAGCGCCCGTAATACAGAGTAATTTAACTTACTTTATGTGGAATATGAGACACAGTTTACCTGTGAAATGAACAAAAGTTGCACTGCTTATTATAGGTGTTTTTACAAGATTTAACGGAGCACCGCATGTAGTTTTATATTTTTATAGTTCACAGTAGGTATTCGTCACGAAATCTATGTAAGATGAACTGAACTTAGCAAAAATTGCGTATTGATAAAGGACCTCACTAGTCAACTGATGAGTCCAAGATGAGATCGCCGGGACGAAACGCTAATTTTTGTAGGACTTAAAGGCCGTTAAAAGCTGTTTTGAATCAATAATTCAACAAAGTCCATTAAAATATGTAGTGCTATTTCAGTAGTATAGTATATAGAATTTGTATTATTAAAAAAACCTTCGTGTTTTATATTTTTATTTCAATGAACAATAGCATATACATATTCACTTAATTTACTCTTATTTCACTTGTTTATTTAATTTACTAAGCTTTTTTTTCTATTTTGACGATTTAAGGCTTAACTACATAAGCCAAAAAGTACTGAAGTACAAAAGTAAAAATATTTTTTTTACCGCTAGCGCCGTTGTTTTGTGAAAAGAATACACAAATTTGTTTTTAAACCAAAATTTAAGCTTTCTGCATCATTTTTATAAGTTTTCCAGTCAGAAACACTATCCTAAAATGAGTTTGAAAATTTTCACTTTTTTACTTTTTCACTTTTTTGGCTTATGTAGTTAAGCCTTTAAAATCTCAAAACACATTCCTCAAAAAAACAGCTAAAAATTCCTTTGCACCCCATGATTTAGCTGTCTTACTTCATACCCTCCCTGTGTGAATGCATCTGTGTTTGTGTAACTCACACTATTTTGAAAAATGGTTCACTTTTTCCTCGATATGCCCGTTCCTCTATTTCTTCTTCTAATAAGGCCCAACTATAATAGGCTTAAGAAAACATAAACTAATGTCAAAACCCATCGAAAAGTTTGCTTAAGTTTCAAAAAGTAGCAGATATAGCCATAATAACTTACGCACGCAAAAGCATATGTCAAAATCAAATTCACAGCTGTTTAATTTTGTTGAGTCTTGCGAGTTTTAACATTTTCCTTAAAAATGAAATCAACGACAACGAGATAGCAAAGATATCACACATACACTTTCATTAATCTCGAATTATTTACACAGGCGATGGGTTTGATGTGTATTTTGTATGTGTTGAACCGTATCTGTCAAATTCACTTATGCACTGAGTGAACCGGACCGCTCATGTTTGGTTAATTAAACGAAAATTAGAAAAATTGGACGAAACGGAGCTGGATTCCATTATGGCTACTCAATAGGAATTTCATATATTCGCTTGTTGGCTTAAAGCCTCAACTACATAAGCCAAAAAAGTGAAAAAGTGCAAAAGTGAAAATTTTTAAATTGATTTTGTGATAGTTTTTCTGACTAGAAAACTTATAAAAATGATGCAGAAAGCTTAAATTTTGGTTTAAAAACAAATTTGTGTATTCTTTTTCACAAAACAACGGCGCTAGCGGTAAAAAAAATATTTTTACTTTTGTACTTCAGTACTTTTTGGGTTATGCCTTAAGCCTGCATAAGCTAGCTCATGCCTATTATAGTTGGGCCAAGGGTACTACGTTTACATGGAGAATTAAATCCGAATCGAATTAGGATTAAGGTATTTGTAAACCTGGACCCATGTTCTGTAACTCGGCGATAACTTTTCGTGGCGAGAAACGGCGAAAAATGGAACAAAAATGGAACAAAACTTACAGGAATCCTATGGGTTTTGTTCCATTTTTCGCCGTTTATCGCCTCGAAAAGTTATCGCCGAGTTACAGAACATGGGTCCTGGATCGGATCGAATCCGGATTAATCG
Source organism: Epistrophe grossulariae (assembly GCA_929447395.1). Lineage (NCBI taxonomy): Eukaryota > Metazoa > Arthropoda > Insecta > Diptera > Syrphidae > Epistrophe > Epistrophe grossulariae. Next base: position 22,963,125 of record OV839567.1, read on the forward strand.
ATCCGATCCAGCTCGGCGAGTACACCTAGATCGTAGAATTAAAGAATCGATATTACAACGGCTTGTTGGTGTGTGTGTATCATGTGTATTTTGTTTCCAAACTGGGGCCCATTTCTCAGATCATACATTACATACATTTCATACATCAAACAACACTTTCATACATCATACACATCATACAATTTTCTGTTTCTCAGATTTCATTGGAAGTGTTGTATGATATTTTGTTTGTTGTATGACGTGTATGATTTTGACATTTCATTAATATTGAGCGTCAAGTTAAAATAAATCTCAATTTTTTTATTGTGAAGTAAATTATAGATCGTTTGTTGCTAGAAATAAAAGTAAATTCTAATAATTTTTAATATAATACAGAAAATCAAAAACAATAATAAGTCATCAAAATTTACCATTTTTTTAATTCAAAGATTGCTTACTTTCGTATATTTTCGTTTGTTTACATTCATTTGTCCTTACACTTTTAACAATTACAACAAATGTATATGCTGTATAAAATGTATGCAAAATTTGAGGTTAATTTGCTGTGGTGGCCCCGGCGCAGTGGAAGTAATGCTTGACTGCTAACCTGGATGTGTAGGTTCGATCCCCAGTCTAAGCAGCATTCTTTTCTATATTCCCTCAACTGAACGCCACCCCTGGGATTTAATGAGATAATTAAATCCTAATTTCTCAATCCATTGTGCCAACAAAAATCTATCCTATCCTTCTATATTCCTTCTAACATTTGCCTAATTTGTTGTTGTTGTTGTTGTTGTTGTTGTGATGTGTTTGATAAATTTTTGAGAAACAGAATCATACAACATTCCAATGTTTCCAGTGTAATCTCCGATCATACATTGTTGTATGACATTGGATCATACAACAAATCTGAGAAACAGAAATCTTACAACAGAACTGTCAAAATCATACAATGTATGTGATGTATGATCTGAGAAATAGGCGCCTGGGGCCTATTTCACGGAAGATACATCTCATACATTGTATGAATGTATGTACCTTAAAGTGGTCGCCAAATTTGGCTCATTGTATATTTTGAATTTATAAAAAAACTATGCGTCAACTTAGAAAACGCATAATTTTAAAAAAATTTAAAATTTACGACCACTCATATGGGGCCTATTTTACGTGACATACATTTCTGTGATGTATGTGATGTATGTTCTGTGAAATAGGCCCCTGTGATTGCGGTGATTGCACACACACAATAAAAGCAAGACTGTCAATTCGATTCCATTTCAATTCTATCTTTCGATCTGGCATCGTCATATACGAATCGAAATTTCGATTCAGATTTAATCCGATCCGTGGATCCGCTCATGTAAACGTTGTATGGGAGAACTTCAGAATAGGACTGTCAGGGCCAGTTGTACAATAGTGGTTCAGCCTAGGTTCAAGATTTTAACTCACCGATTTCGGCGGATTAACTAAGATTCAACGCTGGTTCAAGTATGTAATTGGTTATTATCACACACTTGAACAGTAGACCACTATTGAAACTCAATTAATTCGCCGGAATCGATGGATAAAAATTGCTGAACCACGGTTTAAATATTTGTACAACTGGCCCTCAAACTGTTAAAATTGGAGGAGTGGGGGTGAAATTCTCTCAAAGAGAAGCGAAACTGTCCGAGAATACACGAACGCCTTAAACCAAAATATTTGCCAGTTTTTAAACGTCAACAAAAAGTAAACAAAAGCAAAAAAGTAAACAAAGCAACAATATTGAAATTTTCATGATAATTTCATATTCTTTATTAAATTTGATGATGAACAAATTAAAATTAACGTTGTTAGTATTTACAAATACAAAATACGACATTAAACAGGAACATCACGTAATTTTTTTTATTAATCCCGAATTCTATGAAGAATTCAGAACTACATAAGGCATAATTTAAAAAAAAACACTGAATTAAAGTAGGTACACTTCACAAACAAAGTTTCTTAAATAATTTATTAATTTTTTTATTAAAAAGTCACTTCTTTTATTAAAATAATTAATTTTTGTAAGTAAACGAATTAAAAACCTCATTTTTACTAAGACAAAACAAAAAGTAAACAACAGCCATTTTGTAAATTTTTTGTTGTTCCTTGTCTTTCAAACTGGCTTCTGACACAACACAGCACTTACCAGTTTTTGCCCGAAGAAATTTCTCGGGTAAAAACTGGCAAGGGGAAATTATTTTCTTTCTCATGAGCGCTCTGTCCAGCCAGAAACTACCCAAAATTTGCGTACGCGAACGCCTTCGGACTAAATCTGGTAAAATATGGTAGTTTTGGGTAGTTTCTGGCGCGTAAGCGAACGGACCTAATATGATATTCCCAGCCTACACGACTTGACATGTGTTAATACATGAGAATTTTTAGAAATGGTTCTAATTCTGTCACACATTTCATCACATTTTTATTGAGGTTAAAGCCTAGTATACAGCTAAAATAACTCGTAAGAAGTGAAATTATGTAAAAATCGAAACTGTCTTTGAATAATTCAGTATTAATATCATGCAATCTATTGCCGCTAAAATTTGTTTTAAAATCAATTATAACAATTCGTAGAAGTGAATTTATGTAAAAATAGAATTGTCTTAAATTATTCAATGTACCTATTCATACAAAAGTGATTTCATTAAATTTGAAAATTCTACATAGAGCGCTCTCGCTCTATAACACGTAATTTTATGTATATAAATATATTCTATGGCATATTAGTTTTAAGGTATTTGTTATTTGTAGGTATTGTATATATGTATATTTTTTATCCGTTGCATCAGCCAACACGTAACCGAAATATTGCTCCTGAGCAAGAGCAGACTATTCCATTTAAAAGAAAAAGACAAGCCATGTTGGCAACCGAAAAATTAAAAAACAACAGAACAGGACGGCCATACATTACAGCCTCCGCTTCCCGCATCGTTTATATTAACAGAAAGAGATAAATCTAAGAATTCATGTATATATTTCCAAATGTCATTTTTAAAGTTTCAATAAAATACAATACAATACAATACCTAGTATACAGTTCCGCCTCGAAAAAAAAAATACATGTTCTTCTTATGGGAGTGATTTTATCGCAAAAAAAAAATTTTTACGTTTAAAATTTTACTATAGAATTGTGAACCAAACCTGTTGCAAAAAAATTTTTCGCGCAAAACAATTTTGGGTACATTGTTTTGTGGAAAAAAAGAGGACAACGAATACAAATTTTTTATATCAACTCAGATTTTTTTTCTTCCGAAAAAAAAATTCTTACCATTTAAATTTTTTTTTCAAAAAAACTGTATACTTGGCTTAAATTAAACTGTTGTGTGTGGTCAAAAAATGAAAAGAAATTTCTCTCTCACAAATTTGGCAGTAGCATGGAATTCTTTTCCACTTTGTATTAATAGGTGTGTTTTTTTGCAAGCCGGGGGGTAATTGGTTGAAAAAAAACGACTGCGGGGATCAGTGACGCCATGAAAGTAAAAAACATGGAGTTTTCATACAAACTATCGATAACATGTATGTAATTCATGTCGGTAACACAGTTTTTCTGTATTCTCTGGGATTAGTTGTTTTTTGATTTAACATGTTAATTGTTTAGCACCGACGTCGTTTTTTTCATCCAATTCTCCCTGGGGTTGCAAAAAAACATGGCTAATACTCAGTGGGATAGTGTGAAAGGGCTTTAAGAAAAGAATGCAGAAATGATTAACCTTGTTCGTTTACTTGCCAAACCTACCCATTTCTACAATTTTTAGTCCAAAAGACTGTCAAGGTTCATATAAAAAAAACTAATCTGGTAGAATCTGGCAGTTTTGGGCAAGTACGCGAACAGACCTATTTTCGGCTGTGGTAGGTAAATGGTAGGTTTTTACAATCTTCAGTATAGACAACCTTACTACAAAAAAAACTCAAATACAACTTCAAGAAACTCACCAGAGCCAGCCAGACCATTCTTAAAAAATGGCGGATGGGGTCGTCTGCAGTCCGGGATTAATTTTGGCTTAAAAGAAGAAATTATTCATTTTCAATTAACAAACTATATATAATTAAATTCTGTTTTCAATATTTTATATTTTAAATATTACTTTATAACTATCGAAAATAAATTTTAACTCATTTTTCAAACTTGAAGTTGAAAGCACACAAAATTAAACTTTATAAAAATTGTAATTGCGGGTACAAAAAAGGAAATAGAAACGAAAGGATGGATGAATATTGAAGTAGAAATTAAAATAACCTGGTTTTATATCTATCAAAATACCGTGTGTGATAATTTGGTGAAATAATTTTCCGAAATTTCGTATGATACATATCTCGAACAATAACTAGGAGTTATTCGTGTGCATTTCTGCAAAAATGGAATTGTCAAGAAAAAAAAAATTTCATATGGTTCGCATGTGAATACAAACAAAAAATCAAGCTAATGTGAATGTATGCAGTGTTTAGTTTTTATTTTTACAATATCGTTATTGGAAATTTCATCGAAGAAGAAACAAGAGAGAAGGGAGGAGGTGTACAGAGCAGACGCCAAAGCAGCCGTCGACAAAGAGGATAAGAGAAAAGGTAAAAAGTAGCACAAAAAGAAGACTTCATACTCGAATTATTGAAAATGTTTTAAATTATAGTTTTTGTACATAATATGTGCATCGATAGAACTAGTATTGAAATAATTAAGTCTGCCTTATTCTCAATTTTTTGCTGGCAACCGAAATCGCATTTAGAATGTTTTTTCGTGAAAGACAGCTACGGAAAACAGGATAAAGTTGGGAGATGACGCAAACGATACCACCAAATTCAAGAAATCAAAATTGCTAAGTTCAGAAAAAGTTGAAATAGACAGTAGATCATCTCCATCTATTGCCCATACACAAGGGTTGATAAAAAGAATGATCTTGAAAAGCTGTTTTAATAAATATTGACCATGAACTTTGAGTAGGTACCTATTTTTTATATTTCTACATAGAACAATTTATTAATTTGTTCAACTAGTAAAAATCATTTTCGCGTACGCACTGTCGGGTCTTTAGACAGATTCTTTATTTTATGAAGTTTTTACTAAATTTCAGAAAAACATCAACATTAAAAAATAATAAATAAAAATGGCATACCTAAAGCTATCCGTTTAGGTTTCCCATGTTGTAATACCATGCGTAAACTAATTATGCAACATTCATTTCATTTTATTCTTTATTTAGTAATATTAGTAATATTTAGCTACATATTTGTGTAAACTACTTTATTAATAACAACAACTAGGCTAGATTTTACATACATACATACATAGGTACATATCAGAGCACATTAAATGTTGTATTTCATTTTGCAGTTTATATTTCAGAGTCCTCACTTCACAAATTGAGAATCCAATCCAAAGCGAATCCAAAATGTTTGTTCCTCCCCTTCTATGTAACTTGCTTCTACTTTCGAATCCATTCGAAAAATGTTTTCAATGGTTATTTTAAGTGGTAATATGTATGAAAGTGGGATCAAATTTAGGTGTTTTCGACTTTTTGCCACAGAATCTTCAACTAGCACTGTTCTATTTCCGTTTATATGCGTTTGCTTAAGAATAAGCGAGCTGAGATTTTGCGAATTCGAACCTTTTTATTGTAGAATCGAGTTACATAGTTGGGCCCCTGATTTTAGGTGATTTTTTTTTCTCCAAGGTCTATTTTTAATATTTTTGCTGCTTTCAAACGATTTTAACTTAAGTTTTCTTTTGTATGCATGAAAAGAAAAGATCTATCGATTACAGGAAAAATTCTCTATCTTTTTTGGTTTAGAAAATAGAATTTAGACCTTTTTCATTGTTTATCCTAATTTACCCTACTGAAATTCCGATTTAAAAAAATCACGTATTTTGAAATTTTTAAATAAAGTTTTCTTTCACATAATATTTGTGTTTTAACACTAAAACCTAGCATGTAAGCTGGGTCAGATAATAATAAACATAAGGAGGAGGCGTTAATGTGTAAAAAAATCAATTTTTTCGTATAATTTAATAAATTAATATTAATTATTATATATTTTGACTAAAACTTAACTGATAATGTACTAATTAATGTTTTATTTACTAATTTACATAAGTAAACATAAATAAACCACAAAATATTAAAGGAAATTAATGAAAACCGAGGTTTGGAAACCTGAAACTCATTTTACTAAAAATAACCGACAGACAGCGAATTTAGGCAATACATTTTTGCCCATTGTCCTTTACTGAGAAATATATTTGTGAGATTGCTGAGATCTCCAAGATCTCAAATATTTGTTAGATATTATTGACTTATGTCGTTTTCCACTTATTGGGTGTGAACGTGAAATCTTGCTTGAAGACATCTTCAATGAAAAAATAATCGCAATTCAGCACTTATCTCCAATCCCTTAATCTGATTTTTCTGTGCATTTGTGTGAATTTCAGTCGAAAAAATTGACCCTATTGAGGAGGTAAAAAAAAGTTCCTTGTTTAAATTTTTTTTGAAAAAATTTACAGATTTCACTCATAGAGTAACTATGGGGACATTGAAAATGACTTGTGTTAGCTCGATAAAATAAAAACATGAATAATCTTGGTGATTTCTAATTTGTATCCTATAGTTGCACCCAAACTTCTGAAGCTGTCTAAGAAACCATTCTTCAGTCTGAAATTACAATATGTAGATAATTTTAATGTCAAATCCCAGTTGTAGGTTAAATTAATGTTGTTCAGTTCTGTTGAAAATTTGTTTTAAAAATAAAAGACTAAATTTTTGAAGAATTTTAAACAAACAAAGTTACTTTATTTTTATCAAAAATAAGCAAATGAAAAGTTTTATTTAAAGTGTTAGGAACTCAAAAAATTTTAGTGTTTTCTTGTTCGTTGTTCGATTACTTCTCGCCGTTAAAATGTCTGGCTTATTCAAAATTGACAGTGATCGGTTTTTCTCTTTCAGGGTTGTTCTTCAGTGTTGTCGTTGTTGATTTGTAAATTAAGTGTTGGAGTTGATACAATTTGCAACTTGAGTGTTGTCACTGCAACTTTTCGTAACAGTTCCCCCCGGTACGACAATTCCCGGTTGGGACGTTGTTGTAACGTCATCTTTATAAACTTCTAGTTTTGCCAATTTTACTGCAGGTCGCTCCAAAACGCCAACGTTAGTCTGAACCGTTGCACTGCGGACCTGTCCGTCTGTTGAAGTCTTAACGGCAATCACCTTTCCTTTCGGATAATTGTTTCTCGGAAGGTCTTTATCGACAATGATAACGATGTCTCCAACTTTAAGCGGTTTCACTTGATCGTACCATTTTGAACGCAACGTAAGTTCTGGTGCATATTCGACAATAAATCTTTCCCAACATTTATTCGCAAAACGCTCCTTATATTGAAACGTAAACTTCAGGATTTTAGCATTATCGTTTAGTTGTCCAATAGGTTGAGCACCTCCGGAAGCCAGCCTCAAAAAATGATTCGGAGTAAGAGCTTCTGCAAGGTCATCATTCAAAGGCATATATGTTAATGGCCTTGAGTTAATCATATTTTCGGCAGCAACTAAACAGCTTCTCAAAAGTGGGTCGGTTGGGGTCCTTGTTGGCAAGGAGTTGTATAACGCTGTCTTGAATGAGCGGACTAAGCGCTCCCATGCTCCTCCCATGTGTGGCGATGCTGGTGGATTAAATCGCCACTTCACTAAAGGACTCACAAAATGTTTAGCTATGTCAATAGGATCCACTGCTTCTAGTTCTTGGCGCAATATTCTTTCGGCACCAACAAAGTTCGTTCCACGATCACAGAATATTTCCCTTGGTGGTCCTCTTCGCTGAATAAAATCTTGGAAGCACAAAATGAACGAGTCTGAATCAAGTTTATAGGCCACTTCCACATGTACGGCCCTTGTGGTTAGACAGGTGAATAATACACCCACCTTTTTTCTTGACGTCGTCCAACCGCTACTGTCAAAGGGCCAAAATAATCCACCCCAGTAAATGGTAACGGATTACAATATGGTGACATTCTTGCACTAGGAAGCGGCGCCATTTCTGGTATCTTTGGTTTAGCTTTATATATCTTGCACCACTGGCAATCTTTGCAAACTAGTTTCAACATGCATCTTAATTTAGGAATAACATACCTTTGTCTCAGCTGATTGACCACACTTTCGTTGTTGGCGTGTTGAAAGTCTTCATGGCATCTCTGAACTAAAAGATGGGTGATGTGATGGTTTCTGGGAAGTATAATTGGTCGCTTTGTTTCTATGTCAATAAACACGGCTGCATCGAGCCTTCCTCTGACTCGTAGAAGTTGATGATCATCTAGGTAAGGTGAAAGTCGTCTTATAGAACTTGAAACAGGAACTCGAGGTAGAAGATTATTTGAATTTTGATTATATTTCTTTAGACTCATTATTTCTTCATTATACACGTCCATTTGAGCAATTCTGAATAATATTATCTCGGCCTTTTTCAATTCGTCACTTGACAAAATTCCATTAGATGGTAAATTATATTGTAGTTTTAGTTTTATATTTAGATATCTATAAACGTATGCCATGGTTCTTAACAGGATATTCCATCTAGAGAATCTTTTCACATCTATCACTGGTTGTGTAATTTGGTGAACACATAAAAGTTCTTCAGCTACTTCCGCCTTCGATGTAATGTCCTTCGGCCATTCGTCTTCGATGTGTGTCAAGAATTCTGGACCCTGGAACCATCGGTCGGAAAAATCCAGTTTGGGTGGTCTTATCCATTTAGTGGCATCGTCAGCCACATTTAATTTTGATGGTATATATCGCCAGATACAACTATTGTCATTGTCTTGTATCTCTGCTACTCTGAATGCAACAAACTTGTTGTATCGATGAGGATTTCCTTTTATCCATCCTAGTACCGTCTTGGAGTCAGTCCAAAAATATATTTTGTTGATGTCTGTTGACAGTTCATCGATGAGTTTCCGAGCAAACCTGCAACCCATCACCGCAGCATCCAGTTCTAACCTCGGAATAGATCGTAATTTTATCGGTGCAACTTTTGTTTTTGCTCCTAAAAGTGAACATACAACTTCACTTCCACTGCTTATTCGAATATACGCTACGGTTGCACAAGCTTGTTCTCCTGCGTCCATGAAAATGTGAAGCTGGACAATAGCTCCAAACCAATTCGGAAGATGTTTTAGTATGCATCTTGGTATGCGACATGTTTCAACCTGTGGAAGCACCTTAAGCCATAACTTCCATGCTTCGAACTGCTCATCATTTACCGGAACGTCCCAGTCAATTCGGCTGCGCCAGATATCTTGCAACAAAATCTTGAGATAAACTAAAAAATGTGCGATTAACCCCAACGGATCATAAATGGACATAAGGATGCGAAGAATCTCCCTTTTCGTTGGACGACTTTCCCCATTCAATACTTTTTGGTTGCCCTTGTTGTAACGTAAGGAGAATGTGTATTCGTCAGTCTTCAGAGACCACCACATGCCGAGTATTTTCTCCATAGAAGATTCTGCGGTCGGGTTCAAATTAATGCAATCATCAGTAGGATTTGTATTAAGTGCTTCCATCACTGCTGAGGAATTCGATTTCCAATTTCTTATTTCGAAGCCAGCCTTGGAATGTATAGCTTTAACTTCTTTTGCTAATTGTATAGCTTCATCTTCGTTATCGACACTTTCCAAAAAATCATCAACGTAATGACTTTCAATTATACATTTAACTGCTTTCGGATAATCATCTTTAAATTTCAGAGCATTGCGATTTTTAATATATTGTGCGCAACTGGGCGAGCAGGTGGCGCCGAAGGTCATGACTTGCATCACATAGGTATCCGGTTCATCATTCACGTTTTCACGCCAAAGAAACCTTAAGACGTGTTGATCTTTTTCGGGAATTTTCACCTGGTGGTACATCTCCTTGATGTCGCCGCAAATACAAATCTTCTTTTCTCTGTTACGAAAAGTTGCAGTGACAACACTCAAGTTGCAAATTGTATCAACTCCAACACTTAATTTACAAATCAACAACGACAACACTGAAGAACAACCCTGAAAGAGAAAAACCGATCACTGTCAATTTTGAATAAGCCAGACATTTTAACGGCGAGAAGTAATCGAACAACGAACAAGAAAACACTAAAATTTTTTGAGAATGTTGAAAATTTGTTTTAAAAATAAAAGACTAAATTTTTGAAGAATTTTAAACAAACAAAGTTACTTTATTTTTATCAAAAATAAGCAAATGAAAAGTTTTATTTAAAGTGTTAGGAACTCAAAAAATTTTAGTGTTTTCTTGTTCGTTGTTCGATTACTTCTCGCCGTTAAAAAGTCTGGCTTATTCAAAATTGACAGTGATCGGTTTTTCTCTTTCAGGGTTGTTCTTCAGTGTTGTCGTTGTTGATTTGTAAATTAAGTGTTGGAGTTGATACAATTTGCAACTTGAGTGTTGTCACTGCAACTTTTCGTAACAAGTTCAGTTTATTCAATCACGGCGTTGATGTTGAAGAAAATCAAATATTTGCTCAAATTTGCTCAAATTGATTTACAAGTCTCTCAACTTATTGAATTACTTATATATAGGCAAGTTATTTGATTTACTGTCAAAGTGAACCCTTTTTAACGCGAGACCAAATTTATAAGTAATTTGATGTGTAGCTCAAACTCAATGCAAACCTGATTTACCTAATTGTTTTTAGGTTTTCTATAATATTTTGCATTTTGAACTACTCTTTAAATAAATTTAATAAACTCGAGTCGTGTAATTTCTGAAGACAATATTAATAGTTTTGACAATTAAACAGTATTCTTTTATTTGAGTATATGAAAAGCAAGTAGTGGTAGTAGTTTTTATTGAGATTTCGTTTTGCTTTACATTTGAGTTTTAATTTTATTTTAACAATAGAACACTTAAAATATATTTGCCGACTTGGTATTGGTCAGGCTATAAAGTTTTTATGATTTTATCTTTAATTGTTTTGACAAACTTTTATTTAAAAGTAATTAGACTTCATAGAGAAAATATGTATGTGTCCACTCAATAGAGACCATGAGTTACTGAGAAAAAAAAAATAAATGACTTAACCTAGAATGACAACAAGAGAAAAAGATAAATATAAACATGAGACCGAGATGACAGAAGGTCTATTCAGCCTGAACACATCAAAGTGTACTAGAGTAGGCAACTAGCCTTTAATATAATGCAGGTTTTATCTTAGCTGACAGTTTGCTTTAGGTTTCGGTAATTTTAGATGTAGCATGTTTTGATAGTTTAGATATGTAGATACATTAATATAAATATGGCATAAAGTTTCTTTTATTAATTCCTAAACCTATTAGAGTGTTTACAAGATTTTATTTACATGTGTAAGGTTTTCTTTCCTTTATTTTAGTTAATCTATATATTTTTTTCATTTTTTTTTTTTTTTAATTGTTTTATTGTTTTATTGCATTAATTTTATTTTTCATTCATTATTATATATAAATAAAATACATAGATAATTTAAACAGAAGTACAAATATTTTTATAGTGAATAAGAAAAATAAAAAATGGGATTCTAACCTCTGTAGTTAGAAGATATACTTTTTTGGTAAAAAGGAGAAAGAAAAAGGTTATCGTCCACCAAAAGACTTAAGTCCAAGTCCGACCCCTCATTGAGGATGCTGATAGGCGATAGGTAATAACGCCCATTGGTCGGAAAATCTATATTATCCATAAAAATACCACGAAGGATTGGGTTATCATGGTGTTGAAGCAAAGAGATTCTTTTCTTGGCTAGGGACAAGAGGTAGTTAAGTAACGGGTCAATTTTTGAATCCTCATATATAAGTCTGTTTGGGTACCATTTCCCAGAAGGGCTTCGAGTCTTGGAAATACATTTTCGAAGTACCTTTCTTTCGAAAATTTGAAGTTCACGTGCTACATTTGGGGTGATGTTGAACCATAAGAGGAAGCCATAGGACACAAGAGGGCGAACAAGTGTTTTGTACATAAGCAGTTTCGTATTCCTTTCAACCTCCTTGGAGTTGAAAAGTGTTTTAAGCATTGCAGCTGCTGCTTTGCCATGTTGGTTTGTATATGAAAAGCAAAGCACCAATTAAGTTGACAGCTGAGTTGACAACCAAATTGAATCGTTTTTTTTTTTTTTTTCATTTGAGGACCTTAAGGTAGAACTGTAATAGTCGGAAGATGTTGGAAGAAAATTCTCTCAGTTCACTTACGCAAGGAGCGGTCGGTGAGCGCTCTTCACTTCCGAAAGCAAAAGTAAAAAATTGGTCAAAAAGAAGCAAAACTCAACGTCATATGAATTCTTTGTATTCGTTTCGTACGACCACTTAGGTCGGCATCCGACTATTATAGTTCTACCCTTAACCTTGAACATCTGAACATTAGAACTAAATCTATATAAGTTTATTAAAGAAGTTCAATTATATTGCAGTACCTATGAATATTCTAAGTTCAATAATCGCATTGGCTTAGACGTAGGAAAAGTTTTGTAACATACATTTATAGCCTGAGATTTTACTTGAATTCTAAGACCTTAACCTCAAAGATCCGATAATTATAACAGAAGATAAAAGCTTACCAAATAAACCCTTTTCGATATTTATATTTAAGTTGCTTAGGTAAGTTAATCCTACCTCTAGACTGGTTAACGTTAACTTAAATACCTTAACCTTCAACAACTGCCCCTTAGAACTAATGTTGTTAGTTTATTAAAGAGAAACGCAAGTAGGTACCTTCGCATATTTCAGGCTCAAAAATAACATTGGTTTGGACGTAGGTCAAGTTCAAAAATCGCATTGGCTTAGACGTTGGTCAAGCTCAAAAATCGAATTGGTTTTGACGTATAGTTCAAGTTAAAAAATCACATTGGCTTAGACGTAAGTAAAGTTCAAAAGTCGCATTGGTTTAGACGTTGTTCAAGTTCAAAATCCGCATTGGTTTAGATGTTGTTTTGTCACATAAATTTGTAGCCTGAGATTTTACCTTAATTCTAAGACATTAACCTCAAAGATCCGATAATTAAAACAGAAGATACAAAATCAACCCTTGGTTAGGTATATTATATTTAAGTTGCTTCGCTAGGTTAATCCTACCTCTAGCCTGGTTAACCTCAATTTAAATACCTTAACCTTCAACATCTGGCCCTTATAGAACTATAAAGTTATAAGTTATAATCATAGAGGTTCAAGTATAGGTCTCTGTGCGTATTCTAGGTTCAACAATCGAATTGATTAAGAATGAAGTCAAGTTTTGTCACATAAATTTTGAAGCCTGACATTTAACTTATTTCAAAACCTTAATCTTTAAGATCCGATTAATAGTACAGAAGTAAAAAGGCAACCAGACCAACTAAATCAATCCTTTTATATAAATGTACATACATAATGTATGTACCCATATAGATACGTAGGTATATGAATTTTGTTGGCGATGCTAACAAAGCCAATTTTTTTTATTCAATTTTTTAATTTATGCAATTATTTATTTTGATGAATTAAACCTAAACATTTTTCAGCTGCACTGTTATGTTATTTTAATTATTTTTAAACTGAATAAATTAGTTTGATATTTTACCTTCATTTTAAGACCTTTATTTTAAAAATCCGATTGTTAGAACAGAAGTTATAAGCCAACCAAACAAACCTAATCGTACTATTACGAATAATATTTGCAAAATACCTACATACAACAATTTAATCAACATAACATTTTACAGGCATACCTAACCTACCTAATAATGTAGCTATGTATGTATTTTTGCTCCCGATGCGAAGCCAATTTTGTTTGCCACCAGCCACAGTGCAGTGGTGGTTTTTTATTGGACACATTCCACTCCAACCAACGTCTTGCCAACACCCTTACAGCAATGTATATTCTTTGTGGGTACGTTTTTTTCTTTTTCTTTTTGTTTTCTTGTTCCCCACGTCATTTGCCGTGATGAAATTAGTTCTCAAAAGCCAATCTTTAACGTTTTTAGTTTGAAATTTTGTAAGCTTTTGCAAAAATTTGTAGCCTGTCATTTTATCTTTAATTATCTATCTTAATATTAAGCATCCGATAATTATAACCTGAGTAAAAGGCTTCTAAGTGGGCTCAAATCGAGTGATTTTAAGATTTCATACAAATTCAACTATCCTCCACTGAAGCTCGTCGGTTGGCGACGATCAACGTGTAGGTACGATTCATCGATTGTGTCTTTAAGTTCATTTTGGCATTTTCTTTGGTAACACCAACCAAAAATTCGATCCTGAGCCCCCTATACGCTAGAGTTCATTTCGTTCATCTGTTATATATTCATTTGTTCATTTAATCATTCTGGTAACACCATATTTTTCTCAAAACGACCCTATAACCATTTTCAATGTTAAAAATTTCTATAAAAAAAATTCACAGTTAATAAAAATTTTAGTTCAGGTTTATCAGAAACTGAGATTTCAGCAGTTTCAAAAATCTAAACCTCATTCAAATTCCTCACTTTCGCGGTCAAAAAGCTGAGACTGGTATTTCCATTTAATTTTTGTCGAAGCTGATCAATTTATAAAAAAGAGATGGAGAGTTTTTGAGAGAATTTCATAGGTTCTTGCTTTTAAAAACTGTACAGTTTGTAAACTTTCATGCATAAAGTAAAGAATAAACCTTATAATTCAAAGGTGGTTTCATGGGGGAAACAATAACCATGATTTCTCTGGCGAAAAGTAATGCAATAATGACGTGATGAAAACGGAACTTGAACCTATTTAGTGATTTAACTATAGAGTTTCTGAAACTAATGAGCTGATGAATAAGCAGGTTTCTATTAGCCTAGTTCCTTTAATTTGAAACTCTGTGCTTTTATGTGAATTTCTACACCAAAGTCTGTCAAAGTTCATATAAAAAAAAAAATGTCAGTGCCGGGACTCACTGTTAAGATTATTGAAATATGTAATTTAATAACTTTATAATCAATCTACTTTGTATGTATATTATTGTTATGTTTTCATTGCCTTTATTATTTATTGATAAACTGAAATTATTTTTAGTCTTAATAAATTTTTTCACAATACATTAACTCTAAAAAGTCTTTAGGTTATTGGCCCAGAAACGTTTTATGCAAAAACTGTTTTGGTGAATTGTTTATTTTAAAAATATGTCTGAAACATTTTTAAATACCAAAACTGGAATTCCTCTTTTCGATGGGACTAATTTTAATAATTGACGTTTTCGAATCGAGATTGCACTCGATGAGAAAAATTTGGGAACATACATCGATGAGGATCTTGAAAATCTAATTCAAGTTGCGAGAGATGACTCAGAAAGGATGAAAATTCGGCAAGAAGAAAAGAGATGCAAAAATATTATTGTTCAAAGCGTGCACGACAGCCAGTTGGAGAACATCAAAGGAAAATCTACAGCAAAGCAGATGGTTGATGGATTGGCAAGTATTTTTGAACGAAAAACTATTGCAGGTAGAATTTTGTTGGAACGTCAGCTTCACTCAATGGCCTATCGTGAAGAAGACGATATGAAGGATCATATTTTGTGTTTCGATAGATTGATTCGTGACTTGAAAGGATCGGGAAAGGAGATGGAAGACATTAATATTGCTATTTCGTTGATGCTCACGTTGCCAAAATCGTACGACACTTTAGTGGTTGCTATTGAGACAATAGAACAGACAGGCCTGACACTAGACTTCGTCAAGTGTCGATTGTTGGATGAGCATAACAAACGGAGGTCAGGTACTTCAAGTGGAAGGTCTACATCAGTAGCAATGAACGCAAATATTATCTGTTATGGTTGTGGTCAGGCGGGACATATTAAGTCTCAATGCACCAAGAGGACGAAAAAGAAGGGGAAAAGGAATTTCTTTAAGAAAGAAGGACAAAGTAAAGGATCAACTGCAAATGCAACGTCATCAAACGAAGCTGTTGTCTCCTTGAGTGCGATCACTGATTGTATATCCGAAGTAGAAGTTGTGAACGAAGCAGAAACCATTTTGAATGCAGCAGTCAAGTCAAAAACCAATGGAAGAAGCACATCCATAAAGTTTATTCTGGATTCAGGTGCTACAGAGCATATGGCAAACAGTGAATCTTTTTTCCATGAATTGGTTGACATTGACGAGATAGAGATTTCAGTTGCCAAGAAGAATGCGAATCTTGTGGCCAAGCAACGAGGAGACATTCTGGTCAAAACACTTCATAATGGTGACTGTGAAACGAAAGCAATCAGAGACGTATTACATGTTAAAGGTTTAAAATGTAATTTGTTGTCAATTTGAAGTTTGACCAAACGTGGGTGTCACGTAGTTTTTAATGGAGATTCCGCATATGTGTCTCTAAATGGCAAAAAGCTTTTTACAGCACGTAGTTCAGGAATACTTTATGAATTTCAAATTGATAGAAGCGCATTTGCTGGGTTTACTGATGAACAAAGTTATTGGCACTCTAGATTGGGACATTTGAATATTGGCGACATGAAGAAGATGGTCAATCGAAAAATGGTAAATGGTCTAGAACACTTAAGGGTGAACGTAGATGATACATTTTGCGAATCATGTGTTCTTGGGAAACAAACAAGATTACCATTTCCGCAGAAGAAGGAAATACGATCGAATCGCATTCTGCAGTTGATTCATAGCGACGTTTGCGGACCAATGCCTGTTCCTGCACATGAAGGATCCAGATACTTCGTCACATTCACCGATGATTTTTCAAGAGCGACAACTGTTTACTGCATTGAACGAAAAAGTGAAGTTTTCGAAAGGTTTAAAGAGTTTGTTGCAAGTGCAGAGGCCTTACATGGCTATAAGGTTGCAAAGCTAAAGGCAGATAACGGCGGTGAATATGTTTCAAACGAATTCAAGAATTTCTGCAAAGTAAGGGGTATTCAGTTGGTTTATACGGTACCCTATAATCCTGAATTGAACTCAGTGGCTGAGCGACTAAACAGAACTCTGGTTGAAAAGGCAAGAACGATGTTGAATGCAAGCGCCCTTAACAAAAAGTTTTGGTCGGAAGCAATTTTAACAGCAAACTACATCAAAAACCGCTGTCCGACTAGTGCTTTTGGAAAACAGTTCTTCAACAAGACTCCAGCTGAAATTTGGTTTGGGACTAAGCAGAATTTGTCTAATCTTCGGATATTCGGTGCAAATTGTTACAATCACATTCCGACAGAAAAGCGATCTAAACTTGATAAAAAATCTGTCAAATGTATCATGATGGGATATGCACCGAATGGCTATAGATTGTGGAATGTTGAAAATAATACGTTAATTGTAGGCAGAAACGTGATATTTAACGAAGGCTCTGTTTTGAATCGTCCGAAGGCCATCGACACATCAGTTTCAGAGGCGGGAGAGAATGTATCATTGACAAACGAAATGAATCCTGATATGATAGAATCATCTTTTGACCACGGTGCCAATTTGGATGGCATCGGTGACAACTATACCAGCGACCATGGTACCGATTTGGAAGGCTTAGGTAACAGAAATAACAATGATCACAATTTCGGTACGGATGACATCGAGCAAATGTTTTTGCGACGCAGCACAAGAAACCGACGACCACCTGAGCGATACGGAGAATGGGAAATGGATGCACAATTCGCATTATCAGCTCAACAATTTGTCGATAACGATCCGCTTACGATCACTGAAGCAAAACAACGAACTGATTGGCTTGAATGGGAAAAGGCCATAAAAGAGGAATACTCATCACTGATCAAAAATCAAACTTGGACAGAATGTGATTTGCCTAAGGGCAGAAAATCAGTGTCGTGTAAATGGGTATTCAAATTGAAGCGGAAGGCAGATGGTGAAATCGATAAATATAAGGCGCGTCTGGTTGCAAGAGGATTTTCGCAGACGGTTGGTTTCGATTACAATGAAACTTATGCTCCAGTCGCAAAACTGACAACAATGCGAACAATATTATCCATAGCAACAAACAACAACATGGTTATACACCAAATGGATGTAAAGGGTGCATTTTTAAACGGTGAACTCTCTGAAGAGATTTACATGGATTTGCCTGAGGGATTTAAAAATGGAAACAATGTGTGCAAGCTTAACAAAGCTCTTTATGGGCTCAAACAGGCTTCACGAAATTGGAATGACAAGTTTAATAAGTTCATGTTGAAGATTGGTTTCAAACGTTGTGCATCGGATCAATGCTTGTACATGAAGGACGAGACTTATGTCAAATTTTTCGTTTTGTTGTATGTGGATGACTTATTAATTGTTTGCATCGATGAACGAAAAATAAGTACTATCAAGAATTTGCTTAAGAGTGAGTTTGAAATGACCGATATAGGAAAGGTCAATACGTTCTTGGGAATGCACATCGAACAGAACATTGAAGAAGGTACAATAAGCCTTAGTCAAATGCAATATTTAAAAAATGTTCTCAAAAAGTTTGACATGAATGATTGTAAAGGTGTAGCAACTCCAATGGAAATCGGATTGAATCTCGAAAAGGGAAATCCAAACGAATTGCCTCATCTTCCTTATCGGGAATTAATTGGTTGTTTGACGTATGCAACACTTACAACACGACCAGATCTCTTTGCAGCGACAAACTACTTCAGTCGTTTTCAAAGTTGTTTTACCACTGAACATTTTGTTCACGCCAAGAGGATCTTACGCTACATCAAATATACTCTGGATCTGAAGATGGTTTTCACGCGAGATAAAGGAGCGGATTTATTGATTGGTTTTACTGATGCAGACTGGGCTGGCGACAAAAACGACCGAAAGTCTATTTCCGGATATGTTTTTAAAGTCTTCAACAACACCGTTAGTTGGGCATCAAGAAAGCAAGCTACTGTAAGCTTATCGTCAACAGAGGCGGAATACATTGCACTTGGACAAGGCATCTGCGAGGCAAAATGGATGAGAAGTTTGCTTCATGAAATGGGGTTTGATATCAATGCACCCACAGTTATTTACGAGGATAACCAGTCATGCATTAAGGTGGCAGAAGAGCCACGTGAACACAAAAGGATGAAACACATAAATAATAATTAATAAAACTTTTCACAATACATCAACTCTAAAAAGTCTTTAAAGATGTGTAAACATACGCAACGTAACGTGAATCACAATCACGATTTTTCACCCTACCGCCAGTATAGATGTTTACACATCAATAAAATGACGTAGAAATTCACACAAACGCACAGAGTTTTAAAGTAAAGGAACACACCTATTTTTTGATTTCACTGTTGAATACCTATTCATCATTGCATGCATGCAAATTGAATTTTTTTTACGTTTTACTTCAAAATTGCTACTGTCAAGTGTCACACACACAATCCCAAAAAAAAATAGACTCATTTCGCATTCCTTTCAACGACAGAACGATTCTTTTGTTGAAAGGAATTCGACATAAGATTCAAGACCAAGACTTTTAAAAGTCGTGTTTCTTATATGTTCGCTTAATTTCAAATGTCCTTAAAATAAAAGTGCACTGTAAATTGCACATCACCGCTTAAGAAAAAAACAAAAAAAAAATCTTGGCAGCACAGATATTTAAAAACGAATAAAAAAAGTATAAATTGTGGAATATCAAATAAATATTTTCTGTTAATTTGTTTTAAAACTGTATTTTGTTTATTTTTCTTGCAATATTTATCTTGCCTGCTCTGATAAAAACATAAGGGGCGGTTGTTGCAAAATTCGAAGAAGTCTTCAAGTAAACACGAAGAAGGTGCAATATTAAGTTTCTACCAAACCGGTGCAAAACTTTCGGAACGAAAATGCGACGACCCAAGAATGTTAAAAGATTCGCATCGCGCCAGTGTGGATACTTATGGATATTTAAAAAATTTTCGGTTACAAGTATAATAAAATCAACAATTGCTTTAATATATTATATATGGGAGAATAACGAAATCCCGCCGTACAAAATCCCGTGTAACGAAATCCCGCCGCAAAATAATACATTCTAGCACTATTTGGCGGGATTTGTAATACTTTTCAAAAAGTATTTTCTAGAAAAGTTACAAGTATAATAAAATCAACAATTGCTTAAATATATTATATATGTATGGGAGAATAACAAAATCCCGCCGTACAAAATCCCGTGTAACGAAATCCCGCCGCAAAATAATACATTGTAGCACTATTTGGCGGGATTTGTAATACTTTTCAAAATGTATTTTCTAGAACTTTTTAATTAATTTGGTATTGAAAACTAAAAATAAAATATTGGGTAGGGAGCCATTTTTGAATGGTTATAAAAAATAATAATACAAGAGGAAGAAAAATATATAAGCAGTAGTGTTTCGGTAAAAACTTCAGTTCTTATTAGAACTCCATAGAGGTAGGACCTCGAGATATGAAGCCTTTTTTCAATTTTGGGTGATTGGTTGCTGACAGTCACATTGGTTTTTCTGATGACGGGTTGGAGAATGGTCGTTCGCGGGTTTTTAAAAAAAATATTTTTTTGGATTTTTGCATTTTTTTACTAATAACTCTTATGGTAAAAAAAAAAAATATATTTCAGTCGTCTTCGCCCATTTCAAAAAAAAAGTCAATATATATTTTTCGAAAAAATTTTTTTACCTCGAAGTCTTGCCTCTACGGAGTACTAATAAGAAAAGAACTGAAATTTTTCGATTTAACGATTTTTATTGAACATTTATATACAATTTGAATTAACTTACAATTATAATATAATACATTGACAAATAAAGAAACTTATGGCACATAGGGGCCCTATACTTATACATTGGCTAAATTATACAGAAATAAAATATATATTATAGATATCAATCTTAAGATTAAAAGTCGGTTGACTTTGATGATCTCGGGGTGTTCCGTCCCGGTTGTCCAGTTGGTGGGTTTGGTGTTGTTTTTAGAGATTAGAGCAGGTGCTCAGCTACGGTGATAGGCTGACTCCGCGTCAGTGTAGAATGAGACTGCATCTCCGTTGTCCGTTCGCATCCTTTCAAGTGAATCCTATATATCTAGGTGCTGGATGTCGTTCCTGGGTGGTCATCCTTCTTATCAGTGGGTTGGGGTGTTTGGCAGTGTTACAGATGAATTTCCTTGCTGATTCCATGAGAAACTGGTCCAGTGGTTTGATTTTAGCTTCGTTGTAGAGCCTTTGGTCGCTGAAGTATCTGCGCCGCTGTCGATCAAAGTTGAGTCCGGTACATATCCTTAGGATTTTCCTTTCAAAGAGCTGGAGTTTCTGCATCGCTGTCTTCGATATGGTGTACCACACAGGAAAACTATAGCTGATGACTGGCCTTAGTAACTGCTTATAAATAAGAGTGATAATCTTATAATGAAGAGACGGACAAGTTTACTTCATTACTTTATTATTATGACTAACTCTAATGAATAATATGTACAGTACAATGATCTATGTTGTATTCAATATAATACGTATAGTATATTAATAATATATATATTTATATAATGTAAACGTCAATGGATGTGTGTATGCATTATTTAGGTACTCACAACATCCTTTTCTTTTAATTGGTTTTATAATGATTGATTCAATACTTTATATAATTCAGAATAAGTATATATGTAAGTAATAAGTAATAAGTATATATAATTCAGAATAAGTTTACTTCGTTATAAAATATTTATATTTTAAGTGAGCTATGCATACAACAAAGTTATATTTTTAATTTTTTTTTTTTGTTTTTTTTTTTTTTTTTTTTTATGAATAATCTGATGGTGAGTATTAGTATAGTAACTAATCTACCCGATCTTGTTCTAATCTATGATGGATCGCTTGTTACATTGCTACCAAAGGATTTTGGTTGGATCTCCTTTTTCAAATCTAAGGACGACGATGAGCGGTCAACCGTGTCTTCGTGATTTGTTTTTGGATTTCCATTCGAGTCCGGTATTTTCAATATATGTTCTCGACTTCTGCGATAAATACCACCAGAGACATCTTCCAAAACAAACGATCGCGGTTCTTTACATTTGCTAACAATAGTAGCTGGCATCCAACGAGACTTAAGATCTTTTTTATAATATACTTTGTCTTTACATTTAATAGGCAATAGATTTTTAGTATTTCTATCATAGTTTTGTTTCATTTTAATATTATATTTTCGCATGTTCATTTGATGTTTTTTCTTATCGATTTTTACCGGATATAAAATCTTTTTTATATTGGGCAATTTAGTTCGCAACCTGCGCGACATTAGAAGTTGAAACTATGTTGCGAATATCGTATTTTATTTGCGGCCAGTAAACAACACCTCTTATCATTCTAGAACAGGATTCTATTCCAAGATGTCCTTCATGAATAAGGCTTAGTATGTAAGTTCTAAGGGTAGTAGGGATTATTATACTACTTCCTTTGAGCAGAAGGCCATTAATAAAATGAATTTCATCTTTTATAGAGAAATAGGGCTGGCTAATATATCAACGTCTTTCGCAGCACAAGGCCATCCATTTTTACAATATTCTATAACTTTTTGTAAAGAATTATCCACCAAAGTTTCTTTTTTAATGACTTCAAGTTTTGATTTTGATACGGGCAACGAAGAAATTATTAGATTGACTTGCAATTGTATATCTTTGTCTATTTCAGAAAACTTTTCACTTGACAATGCCGCTCTCGACAAAGTATCTGCAACTACTAACAACTTTCCCGGCTTGTATATAAGATCAATATTATATGATTGCAACCTTAACATAATTCGTTGCAACCTAGTTGGAATTTTGTATAATGGTTTACCTATAAGACTTATAAGTGGTTTGTGATCAGTCTCTACTGTAATTTTCTGCCCATACACAAATTGGTGAAACTTTACGCAGCCAAAAAGGATCGCCAAAAGTTCCTTTTCAATTTGGGCGTATGACTTCTGTGAATCTGTGAAAGTGGCAGATGCATAGGCTATGGGCTTATTATTTTGACAAATAACAGCACCCATAGCATCCTTTGAGGCATCAACCGAGAGAATAACTGGTTGATTAACATCATAATATGCTAAAACAGGTGTTGTTGATATTAATTTTTTAAGATTTTGAAATTCAATTTCGTGGTTTTTTGTCCATAGCCAGAAAGAGTCATTTTTTAATAATTTTCTTAAGTGAGTTGTTTCGATAGATAATCCTTTTATAAAAGATCCCAAATAGTTAACCATGCCTAAGAACCTTTGCAGTTCCGTAACTGACTGAGGTGTTGGCATCTTACATATGGCTTTAATTTTATTATTGTCTGGACTTATGCCTTTTTCGGAAAATGTGTGCCCAAAAAATTTTATTTCTGACATACAAAGTTTTGATTTATGTTTGTTGAATTTTAAACCGACCTCATTAGCTCGGTTAAGGACACGTCTTAATATAATATCATGCTCTTTTTTTGATTTGGCATAGATGAGAAAGTCATCGATATAAATAATGACACCCTCAATATCAGCAAAGAGTTTTGTTATAAGAGCGTGAAAAATTTCGGGCGCGGCATTTATGCCAAATGGCAAACGCAAAAATCTGTAACGCCCAAATGGGGTAATAAACGTACATAACATGGACGATTCATTTGACAAGGGCACCGCCCAGAACCCAGATTTCGCATCAAGAGAAGAGAAATATTTAGCATGCAATAACTTAGATTTAATGTCTTCTATGGTGGGAAATTGAAAGTGAGGTCTGTATATAGCTTTATTTAGTTGTTTTGGATCCAAGCACAATCTTAATTCACCGTTGGGCTTAGTAACTATGGCAATTGGGTTGACCCACTGTGTTGGTTCATATACCGGAACTATAATATTAAGTTTAACAAGCCTTTCCAATTCTTGCTTAAGCAGTACATGCAGTTTGAATGGAACACGTCTCGCGTATTCTATCGCAGGTAAAATTTCCGGATTTAAACGAAAACTACATTTGGCTTTAAGACACCCAATTCCTTGAAAAACATCAGAATATTCATTTACAATTTGTTCATGCTTACTACTTTCATTATATATTGAATTTATTTGCTTAACTAGATTAAGTTGGACACAAGTGCGTAAACCAAACACAGTTTGACATTTCAAATCAATTACATGAAATTCAACAGAATAGACTTTTTTATTGATTACGCAGGGAATACAACCCACTCCTTTCACAACTAATTTTTCACTGCTAAAAGTTAAGACATTTGTGTTTGATACCCGTAAGTTATTTGTTTTTAAACCAAGTTTTTTAAAAGTTTCTAGTGAGATTATATTTGTTTGCGCACCAGTATCCAACTGTACTTTAATATTTTTATTATTTATTTCTACGCTACAATACCATACACTGTTGTTATCTTTCGTCTCTGTCTCAGTTAACAATGTACCGATGTACAGGTCTGTATATGATGGTGATGACGGTCCTGCTTCCAAAGTACCGCTGTGAAGATCTTCATTTGATGACGTATAATCGCTCTCTCGGTCGTATTCTTGTAAATCAATGACATTGACTTTTTTGATTGACTTACACATCTGCGCAAAATGGTTTGGCTTCTTACATTTTCGGCATATTGTTCCGATAGCGGGACATTTTATTTTATGATGTTGACCACATCGTCCATAAGTGTTTGGTTCATTTTTTTCATTGGTGTTAGTTTTATATGTTTTTTGTTTTTCCGTTTGATTTCTTTTGTTAGAATATGTGTTTATGAGATTTCGGTTTCTATTGTTCTTGCTGATATGTAATGCACCAACGAAATTTGTATTTGAAGAATCTGTGCAGCTTTCTAATTGTTTGATTTGTGACCTTGAAATTTCAAGTAATTTGGAAATTTCGATTGCTTTGTCCAATTTGATGTCGGCTTCACTAAGGAGTCTTTCTTTTATATAACTGAAAGATTCATGCAGTCCACATATAAAAATGTCTCTCACAAGGTCATATTTTAGTGTTTTGAATTCACAATTTGCACTGAGGATTTTAAGACTTGTAACAAAATCCTCTATAGATTCATTAGTATTTTGCCGGCGTGTAAAGAAGCAATGCCTCTCCATGGAAATATTTGTTTTTGGGACAAAGTGGATATCAAATTTTTGTATGAGGCTGTCAAAGGTGATTTTGTCGATGTCCTCATTAAACGAACTAAAGATATCTACACTTTGAGATCCCATGTGATGTAAAAGTAGGGCCGTTTTCCACTGATCATCTTGAGCCACTTGCCCGCATGTAGATTTTAAATTGAGTTTTCCACTTTGTCCACGCACTCGCTAAATTACTCGCTTGAAAGTTCATTGGCTGCATGTTAAAACCACTTGTTACTGGTTCCATTTTTTTATCACTTGTTGAAGTTTTGTTTTTATTTTGATTACTCATTACACTTATTAATAAAGTATTTTAAATTTATAGGTATCATTAGTTTTTTTTTTTTTTTTCCAATTCACATCTGACACCATGTGATAATCTTATAATGAAGAGACGGACAAGTTTACTTCATTACTTTATTATTATGACTAACTCTAATGAATAATATGTACAGTACAATGATCTATGTTGTATTCAATATAATACGTATAGTATATTAATAATATAAATATTTATATAATGTAAACGTCAATGTATGTGTGTATGCATTATTTAGGTACTCACAACAATAAGCAGCTTAGTTGTCTGGCTTAGTCCGTTTCTTCTCTTAAGTAAGGGATGCAGGCGATGGAATGCAAAGTTGGCCTTCTTCAGCACTTTCCTTGAGTGCGGATTGAATTTCAGCAGCAATGGTTGGTGCTATCGATGAGGCGTATATGAGCGAGTCGTCAGCGAAGAGCAGGTTCTCACAATCGACTGGCACTGGTTGATCGGATGTCATCAGACTGTAGAGGAATGGTCCCAGTTTCGATCCTGGGGCGGCACCGACTTTAATGGATTTGATCGTCGACTTGCAGCTGTCCAGCTGAACGAAGAATTTTCTGAAAGAAATAAAAGAATATATAGGTAATTTTTGTTAATGACGAAGGAAATCCTAATAATTGAAATTTGTGGATGAGGGCTTCAATCCAAACACTGTCGAATGCTTTTTCGACGTCCAACGGTGAAACGATGGCTGTTGAGTGCTATGGGACCTCAGATTAGAATTTCAGCAGTGGATGCAGCGTTGACTGACCATCACGAAAGCCAAACTGCATATCAGGGATAATACTGTTTTCGGTGCAGTATTTTTTGAGCCTCCTGAGTATTAATTCTTCAAGAATTTTGTTGATGCCGTTGAGGAGAGATATTGGCCTGTAATTGGAAATGATGTTAGATGCACCTTTCTTGGGGATCGCCACGATTTAAGCCGTCTTCCATTTTTGGGGGAAATAGCTGTTGTATTTGAATTTAATCTGACTTCTTTGATTTAGAGTTGGTAATAATCTCTGCAATCTCCTCTACGGTGCTCAGGTTCGGGTTGTCGATCGGGTCACTAGAACGGTTGATCTCGCTAAAGGTGCATCTGGTGGAGTTAGGCGCCAAGGTGCGTTGGACAGATTCCTCCACTTCCTGAAGGAAGGCTGGGTCGGCAGGCGGGTTTGGGATGAAGTTTCCTTTAAAATAGTCGGCGAATGCTTCCACTTTGTCCTGGGTTGATTTAACTTCTCCGTTGTTGGTGATGGATTGACTCGGGTATTGGTGGTTTTTTTCCAATCAATTTGTTTATATTCCTGAAGGCGTCGGGTCCTTGTTTGACAAACTGCAGCCTCTAGGAATTGGTTGTTGTTGTGGAATTGGATGGAATTCCGGAACATCACGTTGACGCACTGCAATTCGCTCCACACTGTGTGATAGTTGATGTTGGACGTATTCAGCTCGCGCTGGTGAATTATCTGAAGGCGTTTCCTTAACCGCTGCCTATGTGCGTATAGATTTTGCACATACTCAGGTAGGTGCTGGTATCTGTCCTTAGAAGTCCTTTGTTGTTTCTGGTTGTCCAGTGCATCGCATATGGCCAGTTCAAGGTTGCTAATTGCTGCGTCAACGTCGGTGTTTTCCAAGTTCCTATTATCAGGCGGAGAGGTAAGGTTGGCTTCGACATCTCTTTGCAGCCTGTCTATATTAAGTCTCCTGAAGTTTATGAAATGCTCGGGTGGCTCCGTCGCTAGCAGGATGGGTCTTATGTTGAGTTGAACGGCTTCGTGATCCAACGATGGGGACACAGGGCCGTAGCTAGAGTTGAATTTAAGGTAGGGCATAGGTGATAACAGGTAGGGCAGAAGTAAAATTTTTTTATGAAATATGATCTGATTTGGTAAAAGTGGTACCTCCTCAATTGTCTGGAGGGGGTGATAGATAAGTGCAAAACATTCATAAACATATGTATTGGTTTTTATTATTATGTTTCTTAACATAGATATTATATTTAGTATACCTACATAGATAAAAATATCAAGCTCTTTCATTAAAATAACTGAATTCTTCGATTCGCCATATTATTAAAAATAAGAAGGACTTCATCCAGATCCAATGACTTGGTTATTTTCTTTTCAAAGGCCAGAAATACCATGCCTGCCATTTTTCGTGACTCATTGATAGCCTCTGAGGCCTATTGAATCATTTGTATCTTTAGCTTTCATATGTTTTGAGGAATGAGGTTCTTCGTGGTCGATTTCCTCTTCAACTCTTCGGTTTTTGCTAAAGAAAGTACGTATATCCATATATCCACAAAATCTTTTAAACTTTAGTTCACAGCAATAAACAAACAACCTTGTCGCTAACTGATTATAAAACACTTATAAAACACCTTCACTACAGACGAATAAACTCTAATTTGCTTATTTTAAATTAATCAAAGACTGCAATACGTGGACAGACGGCACAGGTCACTTGATTCCCCGAATTCTTTGCTTGGGTGACCTTGACACCTTCCGGGAAGTATGCCAACAGGTAGTTTTATTTCTTCGCTAAACCACTCTTCATTCTTATCCAAGAAACGCCTTTCTGTGCTTTTGCAGAGTTGCCATCTTCTTTTATAATTTGGTTTGAATGCCTTGATAATTTTTAGAAGTTCATCTTTTTTCTCTGGGGGACACTTTGTTATATCCATAAGTTTTTCATCCAAATTTTCAAGTTTATCGTCAAGGAGCCTTTGTGAGCCTCCTCTTATCAACTAATGGAGCTGTTTTCATCTGGAATACTATAAAAATCTATTATTATAAGGGTCGTTTTAAAGTAGTGTCTTCAAAGGCTCTGTTTTTTCTTAGGTGAAAACTTGTGAATGGTTTTGAAAGCTAAGATTGTTCTAAATATCCAGCAGTTAAATAAAATATATCATAGACTATGTTGCGGGGTGTTGCGCTATTTTTAAAACACTAATGTTTTGAAAAAACAGCGAACAAAATTTTTAAGTGAATACTTTAACTCATCGATATGAAAAAATTAAGTTGAATATACAAATAAATTTTTTCTTAAAATACTATACATACCTTGATTAACGATATCCATATCAATTTTTTTTCACTAAAACCACTTTTAAGACTAAAAAAAAACACGCAGAAAATACAGTTTTTTTTTAAATCGCAAAAGCCATCGTGCTTACTCAACTAATGCTAGTTGCAACTGATGGTATTGCGAACGGAGGTGACCAATTTATAGATAGACTTCACTAAAGGGTAGCCTGGTTATCTACCTGTTATGGGACACAAGCTTAATCCTGGGAGGGAAAATTGAGAAAATTGATTTATGGCCACGTTTCAGGTCAAAATACCGCACTGTGCGTCGCCACGAAAGATTCGCGTTGATGTGGGGGAACCTTAATTGTTTAATCCCTATTTATTTATTTTTAATTTTCTTTTAAATCATACATACCTTTTGATCCAACTATTTTTATACCTATATGCACAATGTACATACCATTTATTATTGTCTTTCATATTCCTTTTAATTCATTTAATAAATTTTCTTCAATTGAAATATTATGTAAATAACATGTTTCCTATAAAAATTAATTTTTTTCTTATAAATTTTTCTTTTATTTTTTCTACTAAAGTATTGAAAAATGAATTTTAATGACAATGTCCGTTGCAGTTTAGGAACAAACATTGGTGTATTGACTGATAAATTTTTCGTTTTTCTGTTAGTTGCGTTTTGTTACACAATGTTTTATTTCACGTCCACGGAAACGGAAATATGTCCGTCTCTCCACCAATTTTCAGCCAAATCGGTTCAGCCGTTATTGAGTTATAAATAGTGTAACTAACACGACTTTCTTTTATATATATAGATAGATTATATTCAAAACAAAAAACAGATAGTGAAGATCAATTAATTACTATAGCCTAGTACGCAGATCGCGCTAAATTTTAGTTTCCATACGAAATTCTCTCCAAAATTTAGCCAAGCTAAAAATAAGCAAAGCATTTTAGCTGAGAGGTACGCAGCTCCAGCTAAAAAATCAAATGTTTGTTTCTTACTGTACATCACTAATCTGTCAAAATTTAACGCACGAAATAATTG
The DNA here is from genome assembly GCA_929447395.1 of Epistrophe grossulariae. Lineage (NCBI taxonomy): Eukaryota > Metazoa > Arthropoda > Insecta > Diptera > Syrphidae > Epistrophe > Epistrophe grossulariae. The sequence continues at coordinate 22,992,477 of OV839567.1, forward strand.
TCTGGGACATTATTCTCGAGCTAAATTTTGACTGGTTCTGGTATTTTTTAATTTTGTGTGAACTTTGCTTTGTTTTAACAGCTAGATTGTTGCTGCCTTCATGCAAAATGGATTCCGATTTGGAAGAATTTTTACAAGAATTACCACAACCGAAAAAAAGAATGCGTGGTAAAAATAAAATTACGTTCAGCGTGGAAAACAAAAAAAACTGGCTACTCTTGTAAAGGAACACCCTTCTATATGGTGTCTGGTCCATCGCTCCTATTGCCACAACTTGTGCTGCTGCACAAATCAACAAATCTTCAATTTCCCTTGTATCCATTTTGTTTCTAAAATGTAATAATACTTGAAATTTTTCAAACAAACTTTCTTAAATTTAAATTTTTTTTTTGGAGAACAGGTGTTTTTGACATATTCTACACAATGCCCTTATGCTTGTTTGATAACTTTTTGTTTCAACAAACATCCCAAAACTGATTTTTTTTTTCTATTGGTTTTGACAGCAAATTCTGAAATTTTGTGAAAATTTTTGCGAATTCGCAAGAAATTTCACGTTACCAAACAGACCACTTATTTCAATCACATATTCTCCACAACTCTCCTATGTCAAAATTTAGCTAGAGTTTTAGCTGATGTTTGGAGAGAAAAGAGGCAGCTAAAATTTAGCGCGATCTGCGTACTAGGCTTATACAACAAGAAAACAGCGAAGAAGAATTCAAACCATTTATAAAAAGCGAAGTAGAAAAAACAAAAGATAACATGAACAACGATAAATGCAAAAGAAACGATGGGATCGTAGCCGAATATCTCTCGGAAAATTTTCATTGGCCAACTGGTTGACAGTTATGTTCAACCAGGTTTTGGTCACAGAGGAAGTCCCAACCCAGTGCACAAAATCTGAGATAATCCTCATACACAAAAAAGAAAACAAAGTAGATATCAACAACTACCGACCTATAAGTATAATATCTTCGATTTATAAGGTTTTTGCGAAGTGTATTTTCGAGAGAATGAAGGCGATCATTGATTTTAATCAGCCCTATGAACAAGCAGGGTTTAGAGCAGGTTTTCCTACAATGGATCACTTACAAACTTTTAACTAAATAATAGAAAAATGCAAGGAGTACCTATAACATAACTGTATACTTTGCTTTCATCGACTTTGCAAAAGCTTTTGATACGGTCGAACAGAGTTTTATATGGAAGGCACTTTTAAACCAATGGTATAGGCGAAAAAATAGTTCGAAACTTAAAGGATATATACGACAAGAGCACTGCGCGCATAAAAACGGAATTTATCGGACCAGAATTTAAAATATCCAGAGGTGTAAGACTTCTTTCACCAGCGCTCTTTTCCGCAGCTCTCGAAGAGGTCTTAAGAAAGCTAGACTGGGAATACAAAGGATTAAGGATAAATGGCAGATATCTTTCAAATCTTCGATTTGCAGATGACATCATAATAATCTCAAACACCAGTGAAGAGGTTAAAACTATGCTCAACGAATTATGTTCTAAATGTAGAAGTATTGCCTAGCAACAAATCAGCAAAAAACTAAAATCATGACAGCACCAAAAAAATAAATGGTAAATACAACGAAAAATTTTGTACATACTGCGAAAACATTCGTTCATTTTCTCCACGAATGTTTATCGTACATTTTATAAACATGTACTTGTAAATTGCACGAACGATATTTTGAAAGTAAAATAAGAATGTTTTCGTATATCTTGCAGAACTTTCGTATGCCTAAAAAATAAAAAAACAAATAAATTTTGTACAATACGAAACATTTGTGATTTAAAATCCTTTATTTTTGTAGAATACACGATTATGTTCCTACATACTACGAATTTATTTCGTAGTTTATAGGAACGTAATCGTATATTCTGCTAATCTAAAGGATCTTAAATCACAAATGTAATCGTTATCATTGGTGGTGCAGGGTCATAAAGCCTAGGGACATTAAGCCCAAATTTTATTTTTAGGTATTATGTCCCACTTGAGTGGGACATAAAGCCCAAATTTAATTTGGGCCTTATGTCCCACCCAAGTGTGACCCAAGCCCCAAATATTTTTTGTTAACAATGGGACATAAGTCCCAAATTTTTTAGAGGTTAATTTTTAAGTTGGTTTATTTTAAAATTAATTAAAAACAAAAACTTTAAACCTTAATCATTTTTTATCATCATAATAATTTTTATCTATAATACTATAAAAAAATGATAATTTTGCATACTGTTCAAAAGAATAAGGAAAGTTTACTTACATTTTATTTCATTAAGCAGCGCATATAGCTACTGTTCTCCTTGTTTTACCACCAAGAATGTTAAAAATTTACCCGATTTGACATTCCAGCATAGTTGAGGTACATTAGAAATGAAAAAAGCATTTATGTATTTTAAAACTTTGAATAAATTCTTTTTTAAATTTGCTCTTCTTCACATGCAAATCTTGAAAGCCTACGAAAAGGGTTGGCCGAATTAACTACACTACATTTTCTACATCATTAACTACGCGTAGTTAATTTAATAAACTACACGTGTTATTTTCTACAAATTGTTACGTTTTCATACACATACAAAGTAAATTTAGAGAAATAATAAAATTTCAATAAAAATTTTAACATTTTAACTCAAAATTCAAGCTTCAAAGTTACAACTGACGATCATTTGATATTTGAAACTAAGTTTGCTACAAAAACTACGCTGCATAAACTACGTAGCAAATGTGAAAAATGTAGTGGCCATCCCTGTCTACGAACACTTATCCTTTTTTTGGTGTCCGTTTTATCATCTTCTTCGTATTCTGTTTCCTCAGACTAGTAAGAACATAGCATGAACGCAATAATTTTGTCTATTCCCCTGACGTTTCGCCCTCTTTCTCTACTCGGCGTTACACTTTTTTGAAATTCTATTGATTTTTTCACATTGTTAGTAGGTATGCCTCCGCTTAAACATTTCTAATGTTAAAATTTGGGTGTTTATGAATTCCTACAAGCACATCGGATCATTTAAAATATAGAAAGAATAAAAAATGTGGGAACTTACCGTCTGAAAAATTATCCTTTTTCTTTAATAATATATCGTGCAATTTAATTTTATCAGAATTTCTGGCATTTTTGAAATGATTTGCCAAATTTTTGTCTGTGACCAATGTTCAAAAACCGTATTAGTACACATTAAAAGGACTCAATTTCATCAATTATTTAATACTGACATAACATAAATAGTGAATACACTTACCAAAATACAATTATTAAACTTTTTTTTCTTTCGTTTTTAGTTTTCCTTTTTATTTACTTTTTTAGTTTTTTTACTTTGTAAAAAACTGAACGCGGTTTGACTAATAGACTAGGTGCAGCTGCAGCTTTACAAAATATTTAGTCGTATGCATGAAACAAAATTAAAATCGTTTGCGTAATTTACGAATGGTAAAAAGTAAGATTAATAATATACAAGACAAATCGTAAATAATACAAATGTATGCTTGAAAACACAAAACGTTAGTTTAATACAAAACACATTCATGGCATTACGACTGTTTTCGTGAATTTACAAAATATTTGTACTTTTACGAAATCCTTGGTCAGAACGGAGAAGCTGTCGGTAATAAGAAATGTTTTGATGTATTATTGAAGACTTTCGTATATTTTACGAATGGTAAAAACCTAAATTTTGTTACAAAACATTTTGTGAGAAATACAACTATATTTCGTATCAACACAAGTTAGTTATAGTTGAGGACTATAGATACCTTTGTCAAATTATCTCATTCAAGGACAAAGAAATGAAGAATGACAAGCGCCTGGAGACAATTCTGGAATTTTAAGCATCTACTCGATTTAAATATTTCAAAAAAAAACAAGAAAATATGTGTTCGACTTAACAGTCCTCCCAGTTTTGAAACACGGGTGCCAAACATGGTAAATTACTAAAACCGCTGAAACTAAACTCCAATCGTGTGAAAAAGCAATGGAGAGAGCAAATTTAAACGTCCACATCGCTCAACAAATCAAGCAAAGGTCTATAAGACGCCGAACTAAATTTGAGGATGTCAGGTATAGACTATAGACTCAAAAAACTTAAATGGGAATGGGCTGGGCATATTATGCGAACATCTGATAACCGTTGGACGAAAATATCAACAGAATGGGTACCACTAGATGGAAAGAGAAACGTGGTTGGGCAATTTAAACGCTGAAAGGACGATATCCGGGCTACATGTCCATTTTATTGGCAAGAAGTACTTGATAGAAGGAGATGGAGAAGTCTGGGGATGCTTATACTGAAAACATATACATAAAATATATTTAAATTGTAGATTATAAGATTTATATACATATACATCAGTGGCGGATCCACGTAGGGGGTTTTCGGGTCCGGACCCCCCCCCCCCCCCTCCCCCATGAGCATTGAAACCAAACTTTGTATTAATTTATTTATTTATTAAATATTTACTTCTCTTCGACTTAAATTTAAATACCTACCTCAAAAACTTCAAATGCATCTTAGTGGAAAAAGGAGTATACCTACTTACATTAGATTGCGTAGCAGTTTTATACCGTTTTCACACCGAACCAAAATCTCGGATTTCGGCACAAGATTTCCAAATCTCGTTGAATCGTTCACACCACACATAATCTAGATTTTGTTTGAAATTTCAATCAAAAAAAGAAGATTTCGCAGTAATCTACTAGATTACGAAATCTGAAAACGTATGGGAAATCTTGTTGATTTTAATGAGATTTGGTGATTTTTGATCGAAATCTCGATTTTGATTCGGTGTGTAAAGGCTATAAAGCCTATATGATGGAAACTTAGTTCACGGGCTTACGGTATGTTAAATTTAGAAGACTTAGGCAATTTATCATATCTACCTCTCCAAAGCAACATATTTAAATACTATTCAATATTATAAGGGGAAAAAGAAGTTAGCACTACCATTTTCGATTTTGAAAAAGAAACTGTGCTGCATTGTGCTCAACTTGTGCTGCGATGTGGCCTAAATATTTTTGAAAATTTTGAGGATGAAATTTTTCCAAAATAAAATTTTTCTAAAAACTTAAAGTTGTGCTCAAAAAATGATATAGCCGAAGAGATACAAAAATCGCATATTTCCGACTTTCACGACCGAACGCAAATGATGCGAAGGAACTTAGCGTGAAATTAGCACCGTCATTTTCGATTTTCAAAAAAAAAAAGTTTTGCTGTATTGTACTCAATTTGTGCTGCGTGTGTCGTAATGTATTTTTTAAATTCGCAAATTTGCAAATTTTAGGGATAAATTTTAAATTCGCAAAGGACAATGGGCAAATTTGGCCCAGCTTCAATAAGAACGACCTTTATATCATATATAGGTACGTATTTATACATTATTTATCAGTTAACCGTTTGCCTAAATTCGCTGTATGGCGGAAGTTATTTAATTTTTAGTAAAATGAGTTTCAGGTTTCCAAATCTCTGTTTTCATTTATTTCCTTTAATATTTTGCGGTTTCTTTATGTTTACTTATGTAAACTAATAAATAAAACATTAATCAGTCTATTATCAGTTAAGTTTAAGTCAAAATATATAATGTCAGTGTAATATTAATTTATTAAATTATACGAAAAAATTGATGTTTTTACACATTAACGCCTCCTCCTTATGTTTATTATTACCTGACCCAGCTTATATGGTAGGTTTTAGTGGTAAAACAAAAATACTATGTGAAAGAAAACTTTATTTAAAAATTTCAAAATACGTGATTTTTTTTAAATCCGAATTTCAGTAGGGTAAATAAGGGTAAACAATGAAAAAGGTCTAGATTCTATTTTCTAAACCAAAAAAGATAGAGAATTGATTTTTCTTGTAATCGACAAATCTTTTTAATAAAAAAAAGTCATGCATACAAAAGAAAATTCTAGAAAATCTAAAACTCGAGATCAAAACGTTTGAAAGCAAAAGAATTAAAAATAGACTTTGGAGAAAAAAATTACCTAAAATCAGGGTAATATTTTCTAGAAACAAGTTTTATAGTTTTGAGAAGCAAATAAGAAACTAAAAGACCCGTATTTGCAAAATTTTCGATTTAAGCTTCTTTATAAATAAATAAATAAATAAATAAAAGGAAATTAATGAAAACAGTGATTTGAAAACCTGAAACTCATTTTACTAAAAATTAAATAACTTCCGCCACACAGCGAATTTAGGCAAACGGTTAACTGATAAATAATGTATAAATACGTACCTATATCTTTAATCTTTAATCTTTATCTTTAATCTTTAATCTTTATCTTTAATCTTTAATCTTTAACATTATATAAAGACGAAACGATTATTTAGTTTGTCACGCGAAATCTCAGAAACTATTTACCTGATTAACTTGAATTTTTTTTTACAATATTCTTAATGTTTAGAAGGTTGTAAATAGCAAGTTTTTGTTTATCTAATTCTTTTGTTTATTACGAAAATTAAATTTTTTAAATTTTTGGTCAACTTTTTTCTTGATATTGACTCACATATTCACTTATAAATACCAAACTAATTGATACTTAAAAAAAACAAAAATTATTTCCAAAAGTCAATTTTTGTATGCAAACTTTAAGCCCTAAATCTTTTCTTAATTATGCATACAACCTGAGAAATAAGTATAAACAAATGTCTAAGTCATTAACTTTTTCTATTTTTTTAAATCCAGAAATTTAATTCAATCGCATTCACGAGGTCGCTGCTTTGTTTCATTTCATATCATTTCCACCTTTTTGCATTTTCTCTACCTCCCTTATGTTTTTTTATTTATGTTGTGCAGGTTTCTCTTTGTTTACTCTTTTTCCACAATGGAACATTTTGAGTATAACGCTGCAGGCAGGGATGGCCGAACTAACGCTTTTTGGAATAAACTACATTTTTTACATTTGCTACGTAGTTTAGATATGTAGTAAACTTTGAAGATTGAATTTCAGTTGAACTGTTTTTATTGAAATTTTATTATTTACCTAGCTTTACTATGTATGTAGCAAACGTAACATTTTGTAGTATATAAGGCGTGTAGTTTATTAAATTAGCTACGCGTAGTTAATCATGTAGAAAATGAAGTGTAGTTAATTTGGCCAACCCTGGTTGCAGGTAGTCAGGCAAGAAGAAGATGTTTACTTGGGTGCGAAGTATTATATGTATGTATATTTGTATATGCAATAAGAAAATCAACGGGAGATAAAGATTCTGTTTATGTGTCAAACATGAACCTACTTAACATACAAATAGGTAAACCATTTTTTAAGAACTCACATTTCAAAACGTAAGTGTATAATGTATAAACTTTTTGTTAATAAGATGAAATAGAAATTAGGTACGGGTAGCGGTAGCCCTATTTAGTACTGTCGGTATATATGTATGTTAATATTAATTCTTAAATTTTTGCGAAGCAAGGCGAGCACGGGTCTACTAGTATGATATAAAGGTCGTTCTTATTGGAGCTGGGCCAGCGCTTCATACATTTTTGCCCATTGTCCTTTGCAATTTTTTTTTCAAAATCACGATTTTAAAAAAAAATTATACTTGTGCTGTTTTAAGCTGCTGCTGTTTTTGCTTGTTTGTATTTTTTTTGAAAATCGAAAATGGCGGTGCTAACTACACGCACATAAATAATGTAGCACAAAGCCCACGCAAGTTTTATTTTTATTTTAAGTTTTCTATTTGTAATTGGACCCCCGCCATGACCAAATCCTGGATCCGCCACTGATATACGTAATACATATCTATGAAAAAAAAGTGTAATTTATATATGTATAATTTTTCTAATTAAATAAATACCTTTACATATTAACTTAATGTTACTTTATAAAACAAATTAATTGGGTGAATAAAGCTTGAAATAATAATAATAATAAAACATACAACTACAAAAAAAAAAAAACAGCAATCCACGTTCACACGCAGTTGATGCAGATGATTTAATCATAAGTTAAATGTATCTTAAGTAAAAGTTATAAGTATCCTGATTTTTTATCATTCAATGGTATCATTCATAGAAATTAAGCATACCTATCGATATTAAAAAAGAATCCAATCACTGAGGAATTATTTTTTCCAAAAAAAGTAGCTTTCTGTGTCGAATGATCCAATAGATCAAAAGATTCAAATTTTCGTTCACTGTTAAATTTTTTATTGCACAGGCAGTTGTGCATGCATATTTGTCTTTTAATTCAATATTTTATTTTTTTATAAAATTTTCCACGAGATTGAATATGCTTAATTTTTTGTTAATATCAAATCAGAATAACATAAAACAAAAATCTTTTTATTACAGAGATAAAATTGTGTTTTTGAACATTCATAGTTTACCTAAATATATGTACAAGAGAAAATTAAATGTCAAAGAGTGTAATGATCTCTAACGCGGTAACATATGATTTTTATGTTCTATGGAGAAGCTACGCCATTATAATAATACGAAAAATTTGTAAACTTTCAATGTCTTTTATCATATCTCTTTATTATTTTGAAGAGTTTTGATGAAGTTGAAAGGACCCTTACATTTTGCTAAAAGTTTTTTTTATTTATGTCAGGAGAAGTGAGTACATTTCCTATAATATGTACATAATCCCCGATTTTATATATGTATATGGTGTTTCTTATGACGTTTTAAGTTTACTTGACTCCCGACTACAATTTTTTCATTTGCCTTCTGCCTCTAAGGTCCTCTGCACTTCAGTAAATATTTGTTTGTTGTAAATACTCTCGGATTTGGTCATAAAACCTTTTTATGGTCATTTTTGGGTAACACCAATGAGTAACGTACTTGCAATAAAACCTGTACTTTTATTTTCGAAGTTATTAAAGCGCGAATTCAATTATATTCAGATGTTTTGTGCAGTCACCTCACCAGGTTTCATCTCACTTTTCTTAGAACTGTTAAACTTTGGTTGATGCGCTCGAACTGACGTTGGACTGACGTGAACTGGTATGGTATAATATGCTGGATGCTATACTCAGTGCAGAAACTAGAGAAATCTTCGGATGTGAAACAACTACCTTTATCTGAAATAAGATGCGACAAAAGGCTAGGGCATGTAGGATGGGTTGAGGAAAGAAAAAATTTTTATGGAATGTGGTCTATTTGCTCCAATTTTAAGGGCAATTTTCTGAAAAAAATTGCCTTGAATTACAAAAATTATTATTAAAAGTGTACTTACAATGTCCTGTTACACTTTTTTTTATAAAAATGAATTTTGTAACTCAAAATTTTCATAAATATATTATGACAAAATTTAACGTTAATAAAGCCCCACTACATTTTTTCTCATTTTTAATAAATTAAAAATGAAAGAAGAGAAATACGAAGAATTTATTACTGAAAATGTCACAAAAAGTGTATTAAAAAATTGATTCGATTTACATTTTTCGGCTTCTTAATCCTTTTTTAAATTAAAACATATTTAAAAAAAAATTAAAAAAATTTGTGTTTTATAAATTTATGAAATATTGCAGCATTAGAAGAGATAAAAGTATTTTTAAATAATGCAATTTTGCCAGATAATTGTTTTTTCTTGCTTAAAAATAATGGGCCCTACCAATAGCAAAATTTAGAGACGACTTATATATTTAAGTAAAATGGGCCATGATGGTATATACTTTATGCAATAAACCAAACATGGTATGACTTAAATATTTAAGTAGACCCTAAATAATGAATATTAGATGGTACAGGTACAGCATTCAAGACTGCTTGTTTTATGTTCGCCCAAAGATTTTCAATAGGATTGAGGGCGATAGACTGAGCGGACCACTCTATGACCTTAATCTTGTTGTCCTGAAAACCATTGCTTAGCTGTCCTGCTGGTGAATTTTGGGTCGTTATACTGCTGAAGATACATTCAGCGGCATTTCGAAGTCGGTGTACGGTAGCATGATGTTTTGCAAAATTTTCACGTACGAGATTAATTCAATATATTGGACCAACTATATAGCATGAGAAGCAACCCCACACCACGATACTAGATCCTGCGTGTTTTATCGACTTTTTTTTGTATCTAGGATCATATGCGGTATTTGGAGTTCGTCTTACATACTGCCAAAATCCTTTACCACTATAAAGAACAGCTTTATTCGTGTCAGTCCAAAGAATATTTTTCCACTTTTTGGAAGCCCATCCCTTAATGCTCTCGCGCAAACTTCCTTCTTTTTCTTATGTTTGGAGTTAAAACTTGTTCATGCCCCGTGTTTCCACTTTTTCTTAACATTTTCGCCGAACACCCAAAGAGTTCCTTAACTTCCTTATAAGTTTTGCTGTCCATAATAAGCTTTTAAATAAGTTGGCGTCTTTCTGAAGTGCAGTGTTTACCATGACCCACTTCATAAGAACAAATTCATCGGTTTTAAAACGAATTCGGTGGATGAAATAGAAGAATAGAGCTTACTTTTTATTATAGCTGGATCAAAATTGAAGGAAAAAAACAATTTTTCAAGTAGAACCTGAAAATCACTGCTATTATTCTGCTCGCCTGAAATCTTCGAAGACGCCACACAAAGTGATATTTAAATAAAGCAGTAAGAATAAACCCTTAAATTATCACTTCAAACGGTGAACTTAATTGCCATGAGTACCACACTACATTAGAGTTTAAAAAAAAAGTGACTGTATTTAAAGATATGATAAATTATAATTTTTACCAAATTCACTGCTTTTATTTTCCTCGGCACTGTACATACATACATAGGTACTATATGGCAAGTTATGGATTCGTAAAAAAATCGAACTCGGGATTTTGATCAAAGTTGGTAGCGAAGTCGACAAAAAGTGGGTCTCGCAATTCTGCCCGTCTGTCTGTCCTTTCGACTGCAGCGGGTTGATCGATTTTCTTCAAAGTTCGTACCTAGGGTTTTTTGATTCCCCCCACACGTTTTTTCATTTTTTTAAGACCAAAAATAACGGTATCTGCCGTACAAATTTATTTTAGCAAAAAATGAAAATCTTATTGTTTTCAAAAACGTGCCCACAACTTTAAAAAAAAAATTCCGTAAAACGCAACCATTTTGTAAAAAAAATTTTCTTAAAAACAGTTGAACTGAAATTAATCAATTTTTTATGAATAATGCTGCAAAAAGATTTAAAAGTTTTGTATACCAAATTTTCAAAAATTTTTTTTTGAATTTTTAAAAAAGCAGTTTTTTTTACATAACATAGCAGATTTTTAATGAAAATTATTCTTATAACCAAAAATATAACGGTACCTCCCATACAAATGTTTAAAAACCGGTATTGAAAATCTCATTTTTTTCAAAAACGGCTCTACGATTTTGCTTAAAATTTTTGTGTGAATTAATATTTGTACGATTGGAAAAAAAATTATTTATCGTTTAAAAATGGTATCTCTCATAGAACCATTTTTTTGATTTTCCATTATCTCATTATCGGTTGAACTGATTTTAATGAATTTTTTTTGCACAAAAGCTTCAAATAAGTTCTAATAATATTGCATACCAAAATTTCCAAAAAAATAAATAAGGTACTGATTTTTAAAAAAAATTTCAAAATTATTTTTTGAAAAATCCATATTTCGAAAATGGGAAGATGATATTTTTTTTTTACTCCGCATTAGTAAAGGCTAAAAAATTGCATACCATTTTTTTTTTTTTATTTTTTTCAAAATTTTATATCTAAAAAATTATTTTTTTTAAAAAACCGCTCCCACGATTTTCAATTTTTTCTTATAAATTGAGATTTCCTTGAGAAATCGGATAATGTACATCGCATTGGTGTCGAAACAATTTCAGTTAAATCAATTTATGTTTAATTACTTTTTTTGTTTTTATTATTTTTCAGTCTAAACTGTAAGTTCCATGCATATTTGCAGCACAGTGCTATATTGTTCATAAATAAATGTACATACTCGCATAATACTACCTTAAACTTAACTACGTTTTAAGCAGGTGGTATACAATATAGGCTCCCATAACTAATTTATTTATTTTATAAGATAAATATAGTTTTTGATATATTAAAACTTTAAAAAAACAGTGTGATCGCACATAAGAGCAAGTTCGTGCGACCCAGCCGTGCACATATTTTTTCTTTACACAACTGACGAAATTTACAAATTAAAGCCTATTACTCATCTCGTGTAATAAAAAATAAAAAGTTTCAAAATACATGTGGAAATTTAATATGAACCCTTAATTAATTCTTCACGTTAATTTTTGATAATCAGTTTGGAATTTCTAATACTAATTTTGAATACAAAAATTAATAACTTGAATGGCTGTTTTTTGAATCTTGAAAAGGTTCCTTAAAGAGTGTTTAATTTCCGTAATTTCTTCTTTTTTCCTCCTCACAATTTTCCATACCACCTTAGTTTTGTTCCTTGTGATCTTATACATTGGGAAATGAAAAATTTGCGTGAAATTGATTGAAGAACCGGTTCATATTCAACTTTGGTATCACATCGTGTTTTGAATTTCATACCAGTGAACTAGGCGTCACTTTATTAGGGTACTAGAGTACTAGGCTTTAGCTGTGATTTATTTATGACATACAATTTAAGTTTGAGCCAACAAATTAGCGAAGTTCACTATTCGTAATAATCAAATTCGCTCAATTTTTGACATTTGAAGCGAATATGAGGGCGTTAAATACTTGATATGTTTTAAAATTTATCTGCAATAATTCGGCAAGCCCAATCAAGTAGTGCTAAGTCTTCTACTTGGCTAATTTATTTCAGTAGCATGAAGATTCAAATTTGAATAACAGTGCGGTTCACATAGTTAGCCGCACTATTTTTCGCTCAATAAATTGTAGTTTTTCCTTTTGCTTTTTTCTTGAAAAACCAGACAATTGCATTTATTTTATTATAGTTATTAAATTCTCTGGGGAAAAAACCTAAACTCATGATTAGTGAGATACACTTAACGGTTGTTTTGATCACTTTCTTCGCACTAGTGCAAAAAAGCTGAAATAAATCAGTCCACTTGGTTAGACGCACCTGTTAAAAGTTAAAAACTTTGAAAAGGAACACTCATTAACCAAATTTAATTTGCATTACCCAGCAAGTGAACCAAGTGAACCAATTTATTTCAGCTTTTTTTGCACTAGTGCGAAGAAAGCGATCAAAACAACCGTTAAGTGTCTCTGACTAATGTTGATTTTGGTTTTTTTCCCAGAGAATTTAATAACCTTTCAAATAAATGCAATTGTTTGGTAGTTGAGGAAAAAACAAAAAGAAAAACTACAATTTATTGAGAGAAAAATGGTGCGGCTAACCATGTGAACCGCACTGTATTGTATGCAAGTACACAATATGTATACAATATGATACTTATACATCCAATTCAAGACAGTCAAGATTTTCAAGCCTGATGATGGTTCATGACACCGAAACGCGTCGCTTCGAATAAATTAAAAACATATAATGTTGTGAAATTAAATTATAAATAAAAGAAATTAATTTTTAATAAAATTAAACCTTTTTAATAAAAAAAATTTTATTTTTCATTTTTCAAACTAATTTTACCATCATTTTATTTTTTATTTAATTACAGTTGCAAAGTAATTTGAAGACATTAAAAAAAATACCTGCACGTTGTTTTCACGGTTAAACTTACTTACTATAGAAACAGTAACAAGCAATTGTTTGATCATATACAGCAGTCTATTTTAAAATGTCCTCGACTTTTGAGACTTACGGCTCTGCGCAGGCTTCCATTGTTAAGGAAGGCTGGTTGTATAAACGCGGTGAACACATAAAAACATGGCGTGCCCGATACTTTGTTCTGCGAGATGATGGTACTTTAATGGGCTACCGAAACAAGCCGGAAAACACAACTCCGTCGGATCGATTGAATAATTTCACAGTGAAAGGATGCCAAATAATGACAGTTGATAGACCAAAGCCATACACATTCATTATACGAGGCCTTCAGTGGACTACTGTGATTGAGAGAACTTTTCATGTAGAGAAAGAGAGTGATCGCCAAGAGTGGACAGATGCTATAAGGTATGTTGCTCAGCTTTTAATAAATTATTTACAAATGACTATAATCTTTGTTATTTATTGTTTCCTGTGTTAGGTTTTATTAGGTTGAAGTGGCTGTCGACGGAGAATCGACACACTTAGACCTATGTTGGCCCGTTGTGATAACACATGGATCCTTTTAAGTCCTATCCCATTTCCCTAAACGCTCTTGCTGTGTTAAATCATTTTAAGGGTATTCATATCCCCTTTAGTAAGCGCAAAATATATAAAACAAGAATCTAGGCTATTATTTCTCTACTCTTTAGAGCAGTTTGAGCTCCTTATAAAGACGGAGAACCGACACACTTAGACCTATGTTGGCCCGTTGTGATAACACATGGATCCTTTTAAATCCTATCCCATTTCCCTAAACGCTCTTGCTGTGTTAAATCATTTTAAGGGTATTCATATCCCCTTTAGTAAGCGCAAAATATATAAAACAAGAATCTAGGCTATTATTTCTCTACTCTTTAGAGCAGTTTGAGCTCCTTATAAAGTGTGTTGGACTATACTTATTCACTCGGATCGTTGTAGTAGAATTCTCCTAAATGGAGTCTACGTCTTTGTAATAGAGCATGGCATGTACAGAGAGATGGGGAAAAGTTTCCTCCTCCACCTTATCCATACAGCTTTTTGCAGAAATCGTTTGAGTAGACGCTTATTCGCATGGTGTGCCTACCTATTAGACAGTATCCGGTTAAAACGCTAGAGCTTCAGATCCAGCGTTGGCCAGATTATTTGTCACCAAGCTAGTGGTGATATTGGCTCATATGCAAAAAGATGAGTTCAAACTTTTTACTTATATTTCTGAGATCTTTCCTAGACTGGTAGGGAAAAAAAATTAAACAGACCGAGTTCGATCTCATGTTGTGAGATCGATCTCAATGTGTTGATTACAATCCATTGCTTGTTACCCGGAAACTAAATTCTTGTATCAATTTTTGTAGGTTTATATTTAGTGCTATCGCTCGAAAGACATTTTATTTACATGCAAAGATGCAGTTCTCAATATTTAACCAAAAATATTCTGAAAGTTAGAGTTCAATCGGATGGTTAGTTTTAAGCGCATAAAGGAACAGCCAATTTTATACCTATAAACCTATAAAACATATGTATATTAGGGTGGAGCGTCAAATTTTTTTTCCGACTTAGCTATTCGAATAGCACTAAAAAGTTGCGTAGTTACGTAAGCTACCCGTAAAAAATAAAAAAAAAATAAGAATTGTTTTTTTTTAGCCCTCTACCACAGGTCAAAGTTTTGCAAAATTGGAAAAATAGTCGTAAATTTTTTTGTTTTATTCTGTATTTCCGAAAGTATAAATCGTACAAAATAATATTTGTAATAAAAAGAAAGATAATAAAATAATTTCCTATAAAAAATGTGCAACAACTTATATTGTATGATTAGCCGTTCTCGAGATATATGTTAAAAGGCGCTACATAAATTCAAATTTTTCATATATTTGCGCTATGGAAATCTTTTTTAGCTGGAGCGAGTCACAAGTTACATCAACCCCTTTGTTGGATAGAACTAGCGATCAGGATTTGGAAGAATTTCTAAAAAAAAAAATCTTATTGGCATGTCATTTTCGGACTTCCTTTGTCACACTAAAGCTGTTGAGCGCTGTGTGAAGATGGTGACCGAAGCTTCAATAACAGCAGCTGGTGAAAAGGCCAGAGACGAGCTAATAAAAAATAAGATATAAGGCTTAACTACATAAGCCAAAAAGTACTGAAGTACAAAAGTAAAAATATTTTTTTTACCGCTAGCGCCGTTGTTTTGTGAAAAAGAATACACAAATTTGTTTTTAAACCAAAATTTAAGCTTTCTGCATCATTTTTATAAGTTTTCCAGTCAAAAACACTATCCTAAAATGAGTTTGAAAATTTTCACTTGTTTACTTTTTCACTTTTTTGGCTTATGTAGTTAAGCCTATATTCTCGAAATATATTGCCATTTTTCCACACAAAAAAAATTACAACTTGACAAAATAAAAAGTTTAATTGGGTTAGTTTCTGAATGGCGTATTTTGAATTTTTAAGTTTTTATTTTCAAGTTTGTGTTAATTTATTTGTCTAAATAAAGTTAATATATTATAATTTGTGTTTTCTTTTTTCATGAATTATCATATAATTTATTTCGAAATTGTGAAATAATTTTAACGTTTCCGAAAAAAAATTTTTTTGTTCCAAAAAGTCGAAACTTTGAGCTAAGGTAGAGGGCTAAAGACTTAATGCAATCTTTTTTTTTTTTAATGTCAAATTATTCTACTCATCGAAACGCAAAAAAATGGAGGTATTCGAAATTGATACAACAACTTTTATGTTTCTCCATACATCGACGCTCCACCCTAATGTATATGTACCCAAAAATATGTATTCAGAAAAAATTCAAGAAAATATAGATTTAAAAAAAAAAACAAAATTGTAAAATAATTTATTTAAATTCCTTATATTTTTAAATTTGACATTTTGTCTGCATCAACCAACATTAATAATTCAATCACAATAAAACAACGAAGTTAAAGCGGAGAGCTTTGAGATCAATCTCAAGTTCATTCAGTCAGAGCTGTTGAGATCGATCTCATTTTTTTGCATACGAAACTGAGTCCGAGTTCCGTGCTGCTAGATCGATAAAATAAATAAATTAAACAAAAAAGTGAAATAAAAGTGAATACATGCAATACTTATTAAAAAAAAGATATAACACTACATGCGGTGCTGCGTTAAATCCTGTAAAAACACATATAATAAGCAGTGTAATTTTAATTGGTTGAGTCACTTATTCCACATAAAGTACGTAAGATTAAAATGAAAAATTGATTTAAAAATTCCAAAAAGGGTTCTGACATATCAGAAATTCAAATGTCATTTTCGTGATGAAAATTTGGTGGGATGAAAAATAAAAAAGAAGTAAAAGCTTTTAGCAAATTTTTTGTTCTGTTCTATTTAATTTTTTTTTTCACTTAAGAGAGTTTTTTTCAATGAAAAATATTAAATTTAACTGAAAATATGTTTCAGATATCCGGGTTTTTCGCTTAAGCGAGTTTCGCTTAAGCGGAGTGTTATAAAGGTAATTGGTCGACAAATACTTGGGGATAAAAAAAGTGTTTAAGATAAGCGGGTTTTTCTCTTAAGCGGGTTTTACTGTATTTGTATTTTCAACCAATTTGCTTTTATTTTATTTTCTTAAATATCAATTCACATTTATTGATGTGGAATATGAGATACAATCAGCCCGTGAAATGAAAAAAATGTAAACTCCATATTATACGTGTTTTTACACGATTTAACGCAGCACCGCAGGTTTTTTTATTTGTTTTAATAAAGTATTGCAAGTTTTCTCTGTACTCACTTCTATTTCACTTTTTTTATTTAGTTTAATAAACTTTTTTCACTATTTTATTGTTTTAAAATCTGGAAACACTTTCCTTTAGATCGGCAAAATGACAGATGAGTCCATTTTCGATATGGCAAGTTATGGATTCTTAAAAAAAATTAGAACTCGGGATCAAAGTTGACTTTACGATGATAGCGAAGTCGAAAAGAGTGGGTCTCGCAATTCTGTCCGTCTGTCTGTCTGTCCTTTCGGCTGCAGCTTAAACGGTAATTCAGTAATTTTTTTTTACAAAAAGGCAACCATTTTATAAAAAACAATTTCCGAAAAATGGTTAAAAATGGTACCTCCCATAGAACCATTTTTTTGATTTTCGATTTTTTAAAAAACATTTCCAACTGATATTGATCAAGTTTTTTATAGAGAATGTTTGAAAATGTTTTAAAAATTTTGTATAGCAAAATTTAAAAAAAATTTTTTTTCGAATTTTTAAAAAAAGTTTCGGTAAATTTTTTATTAAACTTGGCACCCAGCAGTTTTTTAACATTATCTGGCAGATTTTAAATAAAAATTATTCTTATAACCAAAAATAACGGTACCTCCCATACAAATGTTTAAAAACCGTTATTAAAAATCTCATTTTTCTCAAAAACGGCTCCTATGATTTTGATTAAAATTTTTGTGTGAACTTATATCTGTACGATCTACCATATTATTGGAAAAACATTATCTATTGTTTAAAAATGGTATCTCTCATAGAACCTTTTTTTTTGATTTTCGACTATCTCATTATCAGTTGAACTGATTTTAATACATTTTTTTGCACAAAAGCTTCAAACAAGTTCTAATAATATTGCATACCAAAATTTTTAAAAGAATAAATTATTGATTTTTTAAAAAAAATGGAAAATTTTTTTTTTTAAATTCCATATTTCGAAAATGGGTAGATGATATTTTTTTTAATTAATTTTTTAACTCCGCATTTTTAATGTACCACTTCAAAATTTTATAAACTATAAAAAACAATTTTTTTAAAAACCCAAGATTTTCAATTTTTTTTCTCATAAATTGAGATTTCCTTAAGAAATCGGATGTACATCGCATTGGTGTCAAAACAGTTTCAGGGGTTGTTTAATCAATTTATGTTTAATTACATATTTTTTACTTGCGATATATAGGAACTACATATGTATATGCCAAGTTATGGATTCGTAAAAAAAATCGAACTCGGGATTTTGATCAAAGTTGACATTACGATGATAGCGAAGTCGAAAAAAGTGGGTCTTGCAATTCTGTCCATCTATCTGTCTGTCTGTCCCTTCGGCTGCAGCCTAAACGGGTCGGTCGATTTTTTCAACGTTGGTACCTAGCGTTTTTTGGGCATTATCCCCACCGGTTTTTTAATTTTTTTTTAAGACCAAAAACAACGGTACCTGCCATACAATTTTTTTTACCAAAAAATGAAAATCTTATTTTTCTCAAAAACGTGCCCACAACTTTAAAAAAAAAAGAGTGTGTGTACTTATGTACACACGCTAGAAGTAAAACTTCTTTCACGACAACAGGGCAAGTATTTTCCAAGTCCTACCACTCAGAGCAAATACCTGATAATTTCGTATACTTGTAATATTTTCATTTGGGATACATACTTTTTATTTATAGCCAATGCTCAACTTATATTAACGACGCAGTATTTTTCGGATCTTATAGCCGAACACAGTAGTGTGTGTGTACAAGAGATTTTTATGGGAATTAAAGGAAAACGTCAAAAAAAATTCCAGCAACTTGTTGCCCCGTGTGAAAGGGGACTATCGCATCCAATTTGTTCGACGCCTAAAGATAAATAGATGGCAATGCTGTTTTAAAATTAGAAACAAATTTAGGATTATTCGCATATGGCAATAGTAGATTTGACATTTGCCGAGAAAATGTTTTGTTTACTTTTGGTTTTTGTGATTTCTGTTAATTTGTGTTGTTAAGAATTAAATTTTAAGAAAAATTATGGATAAATGTGTTTTAATATATATATATTTTAAGTGGAATTAATAAAATGTAAAAAAAATATAAGTTTTTGTGTATTTTTCTTATTAAATTGGTGGTTTTGTGTTTCGCTCCGTGAACTTCGTTTTTAACTGTCTGAAATAGGCGTTAAATAAAGATTTTGTAATGAAGAGTTTTGTTTAAAAGTGTTTCCATATATTTGTTGTCGTTTATGAATTAAAAGAATATTCTTTTTGTTCAGAAATAGGGTTTTTTTGGTTGATATGTCGGTATTGCAAAATCGTGACGCTGAATTTTAAAATTCGTGACGGGAATTTGTATGTCGGTTTGACATGTCACTGACAGCTCCATAGAAAATTTTTTTACCCCCATGCCGCAAAAGAAGTTTTACTTCAAAAATTAGTAATTCTTTTTAAAAAAAATAAAAAAATTTTTTTTGAAAAATGGTTAGAATGATTTTCGATTTTCTCAAAAACGTTTGAACTGATATTCACCTTTTTTTTTGGAGAATGCTTGAAAAAGTTTTAATATACCAAAATTTTCCAAAACATTTTTTTTGGATTTTTAAAAAAAGTTTAAAATTTTTTTTGAGAACTTAATAATTTTAAAACGACTCCGTCAATTTTTATTAAACTTGGTATCCAGCAGTTTTTTAACATTGTCTAGTAGATACCTCCCATACAAATGTTTAAAAACCGGTTTGAAAATCTCATATTTCTCAAAAACGGCTCCTATCCTACGATTTTGATTAAAATTTTTGTGTGATCTAATATTTATACGATCTGACATATTAATGAACCAAACATTTTTTACGGTTTAAAAATGGTACCTCTCATAGAACCATTTTTTTGATTTTCGACTATCGCATTATCAGTTGAACTGATTTTAATGAATTTTGTTTCCATATTTCGAAAATGGGTAGATAATATTTTTTTTAATTAATTTTTTAATTCCACAATAATAAAGGCTAAAAAATTGCGTAGCCTTTTTTTTTTTAATTTATTCAAAATTTTATATATAAAAAATTATTAAAAAAAAAAACGCTCAACGATTTTCATTTTTTTTTCTCATAAATTGAGATTTTCTTAAGAAATCGTCAAAACAATTTCAGAGGTTGTTTAATCAATTTATGATTAATTATATATTTTTTTTTTTACAATTTTTCAGTCTAAACTGTAAGTTCCATGCATATTTGCAACACGATGCTATATTGTTCACAAACCTACTCGCACAATACAACCTTAAACTTAACTACGTTTTAAGCAGGTGGTATACAATATAGGCTCCCATAACTTATCTATTTCTTTTATAAGATAAAATATAGTTTTCGAAATATTGAAACTTTAAAAACACAGTGTGATCGCACATAAGAACAAGTTCGTGCGACCCAGTCGTGCATATATTTTTTGTACAATTTTTCAGTCTTAACTGTAAGCTCCATGCATATTTGCAACGCAACACGGTAACGTGCTATATTGTTCATAAGTAAATGTACCTACTCGCATAGGGGCATTTCACGTGAAGCGGACAACGAAAAAACGGGTGGGTCTTAAAAGTCGGTAATTTTTATGTTATTTATACTTTGTGTCGTTCTTAACATGTATATGAAATGATTTTGATTTTTGAGGCCTTGTGTTAGATTTATTGGCTTGTAGAGTTTTAACAATCTTTTGGGGTAGCGTTTTTAAGCAATGTGTTGCTTAATTAAATAAAGAGATGGAAAAATTTTTCCAATTGTGGAATATGTGACAAATTAGATGTTCTGTCAATATAATGACATCAAAACCGGAAATCGATTTTTTTTTGTATGGTAGAAAACCGGAATTTAGCATTTCAAATAAAATTTTAGACAACTTGGACCCTTTTGATATTTTTTTTTAGATCTTAAAATGTAACATTAAATCTAAATACTAAATGTCAAGTTTTAGAGTGGGATTCCCATTCGTTTAGAAGATACATAATTTTCAGTGAGAAGCCGTCATGTGAAAACCATTTTTTGTATGAAAAACCGACAAAGTAAGATAACTTAAGCGCAGCAAAATAATAACGTATTGTTATAGAGGGACTAAGAAGAAGCTGTTTCTATTACCGGAAGAGGGTCTATCTCCCCTTATTTAAACGGGAGTTTAAAAAAAAAGTGCTTCAAGTCGAAAACAAAATATTTTAAAACAACAAACACCTACAATGTAGTTATATACCAATTTTGAAAGCTAAAAGTCTGTTCTATATTATTTTCAAATCCAGTTATTCCTATAAGTATTTTTTTAAAAAATTACTTTCAAACTCAAATTTTTGTAGAAAAAAATGAAAAAAACACCATTGTTTACTATTTTTTTTATAATTTATTGATAAGGAACTAAATTATAACTTAATTTAACTACCCTATCAATTCTTAATATATTATAATAATAATCTGCAATATTTGCCGAATATCCCTACAAATATAGTTGAGTGGAAATTGGGGCACAGAAAAAGCATGCATTGAGGTAGGTAGAAAAAACGTCTTGACTTCCATGTTCTGCATTCCACTTATTGTGAATTCACATGACGAAAATGAATACGGGTGTTCTACAATTCATTCCAAATACTAATTGTGAATTGGAATTACGAAAATGAAAATGTATGGTCGAATTCCATCCACTTTTGTTTGCTTTGTGAAGTTGTGGTATGTTTTGTATTTTTTGGTGCAAACTTTATATTTTTGGTCATTTGAGAAGTTTTTTATTATTATTTTAAAAGAAAACATAATACGAATATAAGAATAAACAATTCATTCAAACATCAATAACTCACGATATATCAGGCAAAATATTAGAATTTTCTGAAAAAATTGTTCGTCTAATTTTTTCTCAGATTGTCGCTTCCTTTTCCCTTAAAATGTCGATAATTCTGCATCTGTCCTGTGAAATCTTCATCTTCATCATCATCTTCATATTCTTCATCGATTTCAGGGTACAGTTCACACCATGGTTTGAGTTTATCGCTACTCACAATTGTGCTGAATCGACGTTATTTCAACTGTGCACCATCCTTGTCTTCGATGACATATCGGTCAAATCTTAGACTTTCGTTGCGACATAAGGACCTCTATATTAAAACTCAAGCTTTCGGGATTCACCGGTACTAGGGATAGCACCCTCGATCAGTACCAGGTCTCCTTCTTAGTATACGGAGTTTTATGCTTAGCGTCGAATCGAGATTTCCAAATCTGGTGTGCTGCCGCGATATTTTTGATGGCTTCTCCACTCTTTTTTTTTAGCCGGGGTCGTTGAGAATTACGTTATCGTCATGCAGTGCAGCGAGTAACTTATTGCCCCCGACGCACATCACGAAATGGAAAGGCGAATATTTTGTAGTTGCATTCGTTCTGGTATTAAGAGTCCATTGTAATCTGCGCAATTCGGCGTCCCAGTCTTTTACGTTCGTTGGCGATGCTCTTAGATACGCCAGTATACTTTATTTGACTCGTTCAGCGAGGCCAATCGGCTCTTGGTGTTCTGACAGCTTCTTTGATATGTTGTAGGACATTATCGTTGCAAAAGTCTTCAACTCCTGAGGTGAATGCTGTGCCTCTGTCGGTTACAATTTTCCTTGGCACTCCAAAGGTTAAGGTTATTTGATTTATTGCTTCAATGACCGGTTTGGTTTTTGAAGTAAAACTTCTTTTGCGGCATGGGGGTAAAAAATTTTTCTATGGAGCTGTCAGTGACATGTCAAACCGACACACAAATTCCCGTCACGAATTACAAAATTCAGCGTCACGATTTTGCAACGGTTCTGAGTTTCAAATCGGGTGCTCTGAGTGGTAGGACTTGAAAAATACTTGCCCTGTTGTCGTGAAAGAAGTTTTACTTCTAGCGCGTGTACATAAGTACGCACACTCTTTTTTGTTCTATAATTCTGCATCCAATTTCATCCGCAGTGTAATTTCACTTTTCAAAACAAAAATGGATGCACCTTCTGACAGTTTGAGGTAATTGGGAAATTTTCGAAAACGAACGAATAAAACTTGTTGGTTGAGACCCTGGACCGCTCCGGATTGCAATGAGAAACTTTATTTAACTTAAAAAAAAAATATCAATTTTCCCCCGGGAAATAATTTCAAATCTTGGTTTGTTTTATATATCTGGCAACTCTATTGGTAACAGCTTAGCACTACAGCACTTCAGATTTAAAAGAAAATAGCGTTATATACTGTGTGTCGCTATCAGAAAGTTATATTTTTTCTTTTTTTTTTTACATAAGGTGTTCATATTTCCAATTATTACATATAAAAAAAATTGTGAAACTTAATAATGGGCAAGGGATTGTATTACATTTCTATTATTAAAGTTAATTAATGCTGATAGAGTGGCACAGTATGCTAAACCAAACATGTCACGATACTTATTATAAGAGTTTGGCCAAAAAGAAAAAACCTATGTTTTTGTATTAAAGTTTAAAATAACTCCGTAAAATATGTATATCATTTGTATTAACTATGTTAAAAATATAGGCCAAAAGGTTATATCAAAAAAACGAAACCCTCATTCAGAATCCAAAAAAATAAAAATTTATTGATTCAAAATAGATTTTAACGGCCTTTAAGTCCTACAAAAATTAGCGTTTCGTCCCGGCGCGCGATCTCACTTGGACTCTTCAGTTGACTAGTGAGGGCCTTTGTCAATACGCAATTTTTGCTAAGTTCTTTTCATCTTACATAGATTTCGTAACGAATACCTAGTGTGAACTATATCCATCAAGACTAGAATTCCTAATCATAAAATTGGAGGTTTTTGTTTTTATTTAGCCCAAGGCCTGGCTATTTTATATAAGAAGGTTTTTTTTAATAATACAAATTCTATATACTATACTACTGAAATACATTGTTTATTATTTTTCCAGAACAGTGGCTAGTCGCTTGAGTGAAATGGGTGAGACTGCGATGTCCCCGTCCACCTCAGAAGATATGACAGATGTTGACATGGCTTCCATAGCCGAAGTAGAGTTATCAGAGAAATTCTCTGTTCAAGGCACTTCCACAGGGAAGATCAGTGGAAAAAAAAAAGTTGTAAGTATTCTTTTCTTTCTGTTTGATAATTTTACACCAAATTTCTTGACAAAGCTCTAAGATCTTTTAAAAATTCGATCTATTTAGTAATCTCGGGTTATCTTTGGAACTTAGTTTTGAAAATATTTAGAACGGTTACATATATCTTAACTCCTTATCATTTCCCTAAAAAAGACTTAGGGCCAGTTGTACAAATACATAAACTGTTCTTCAACAATTTGTATCCACCGATTTCGGCTAATTAAATGAGTCTCAATGGTGGTTTACTATTAAAGTGTGTGATAATAATCAATTACATACTTGAAACAGCGTTGAACGTTAGTTAATCCCCCGAAATCGGTGAGTTAAAATCTTGAACCGAGGCTGAACCACAATCGTACAACTGGCCATTAGTCTAAAATCATTATTGATTTTTATGTGAATATATTATGCGACCAATTTTGTATCGTATATTTTGTGGATATGCATGCTGGTTTGGTCGATTTCAATGCAAATAAAACAGACTCTATTTCATCTTCTTTCCAATGTTTCGTCGTTATTCACATGGATGCGAGTAAATATCGCATTCATTCTCTTTTCTTTATCAATTACTCTTACTTCGTCGAAATTTGGTGTGTGTCCTGACCGCTGCACACAGGTAAAATTTCTCAAAGACATATCTAAAATAATTTTTGTTTTTTTTTTGGTTTATTATTGCATTAAGTCATTGGAAAAAAAACAATTTTCAAGTAAATGCACTATTTTTAGTAAAATTATTTTTTTTTAATTTTGTTTAAACACAGAAAAAAAGGGAATACAAACAAAAAATTATTTATTTATTATTTTCTCAAAAACTAGAACCATCTGATTAAAAAATAATAAAAGTAATTAGTACTCAAGCCAAAATAGTACTTATTTACATAAGTTTAAAAAAAAAACAGTAATATAAATAATAAGTTTCTGCGGCACACTTTTATTTTCACTTTTGTTTAATATCTTGCATTGGTATTATCTTAAAAAGTCGCAAATGTTTTTCATTGATTCTGAATCAGAATACTTCAAGGTAATTTTAAAGCCTAATTTCAATGCTGAGCAATGCACAGAAGTCAAACTTTTTCTTTACGAAACAAAAACTACGATTTCTTAATAGGTCCCAAAACTCGTCTTTTTTTGATAAATAAAAAACCAGTCCCATAATTAAAATATTGCAAAAAAAAATTATTGAAATTATTCCATAATAATTTTTTTTTATCAAAAACCATAAATAAAAAAGAAAAACAAAGTAAATTCACTTCCTATCGCACTCCAAAATTGGTCCTGAACGTGCTCTCTATGAGCTACCACTGTAGACGCATCAACTGACGAAACGGTTGCACAATCTTAATAGCAAGATTAATCAGAAACTAAGCTCTTGTTGTAAACAACTTTACATTAAAAAAAAATCAACAAAACTATTTTAGTTTTTATAGTTTTGGCCACGTTTTTGGGAAATTTTACCTGTGTGCGCTGTCTATTTTATGTTGTAAAAGCCCAGTGGATGGTTTTCTCTTCTTTATTTCTGCTTGTGCTCCGTCATTCTTACTCCTAACAGTCTTAAGCCTCAACTACATAAGCCAAAAAAGTGAAAAAGTGCAAAAGTGAAAATTTTTAAATTGATTTTGTGATAGTTTTTCTGACTAGAAAACTTATAAAAATGATGCAGAAAGCTTAAATTTTGGTTTAAAAACAAATTTGTGTATTCTTTTTCACAAAACAACGGCGCTAGCGGTAAAAAAAATATTTTTACTTTTGTGTAGTTATGTAGTTAAGCCTTTAGTTGTTCCAATGTACGGTCCGTACCATTTGGATAGCCTCACACATAGTTTATTTTACAATTAACTATTTTTGGTACTTCTTTGAGGTCTAATTAGAAAATTTGTTTTGAGTAGCAAAGTAGAACATGGTCACTAGTATTAAGAGAAGTTTTGATTATTTTATTTCTAAAAGCTAAAGCAATTTTCTCAACTAGTTTTGTTTACAGTCACAAAAATGTGTATTATTTGCTGGAAGATTTATAGAACAGCCTCACAGTATTTATTTAGTAGAAATAAAAACCAAATGATTATTTTTTTTTAATTTGTATTTATTTTCTGTGGTTAACACAATATTTTAGAACTTTTTGTAGCCCTCTTTGTTTTGAATTAGATCGAAAAAGCGATCGTTTAAGGAATCATACAAAATCAATGTTCGATTTCTTAAACAATCGCAAACGATTCCTTAAAAATCTAATGAAATGTTGGCCCTGGTCACTTTGTTGATAGCTACGATGAACTTTACTTTTCTTGTGTACATCCTTCCATTTCCATAAACCTTGCGTATTTGACAATGCCACACATTTTTAATGAGAGTAGGGTGGTAAGGATAATTGGTGTTTATTTAAGGTTTGCAACATTTTTATAAAAACTGTGTGAATCGGCTCATTGTCTTGCTGCAATCGGCAGCAGTCTTAAATACACTGAAACTGAAGGAAGACTGTTTCCAATGAGATATTGTTTTATTTCGATGTCATTTTACAATACAATACAAAATACAATACAATACAAAATACAATACAATACAAAATACAATACAATACAAAATACAATACAATACAAAATACAATACAATACAAAATACAATACAATACAAAATACAATACAATACAAAATACAATACAATACAAAATACAATACAATACAAAATACAATACAATACAAAATACAATACAATACAAAATACAATACAATACAAAATACAATACAATACAAAATACAATACAATACAAAATACAATACAATACAAAATACAATACAATACAAAATACAATACAATACAAAATACAATACAATACAAAATACAATACAATACAAAATACAATACAATACAAAATACAATACAATACAAAATACAATACAATACAAAATACAATACAATACAAAATACAATACAATACAAAATACAATACAATACAAAATACAATACAATACAAAATACAATACAATACAAAATACAATACAATACAAAATACAATACAATACAAAATACAATACAATACAAAATACAATACAATACAAAATACAATACAATACAAAATACAATACAATACAAAATACAATACAATACAATACAATACAATACAATACAATACAATACAATACAATACAATACAATACAATACAATACAATACAATACAATACAATACAATACAATACAATACAATACAATACAATACAATACAATACAATACAATACAATACAATACAATACAATACAATACAATACAATACAATACAATACAATACAATACAATACAATACAATACAATACAATACAATACAATACAATACAATACAATACAATACAATACAATACAATACAATACAATACAATACAATACAATACAATACAATACAATACAATACAATACAATACAATACAATACAATACAATACAATACAATACAATACAATACAATACAATACAATACAATACAATACAATACAATACAATACAATACAATACAATACAATACAATACAATACAATACAATACAATACAATACAATACAATACAATACAATACAATACAATACAATACAATACAATACAATACAATACAATACAATACAATACAATACAATACAATACAATACAATACAATACAATACAATACAATACAATACAATACAATACAATACAATACAATACAATACAATACAATACAATACAATACAATACAATACAATACAATACAATACAATACAATACAATACAATACAATACAATACAATACAATACAATACAATACAATACAATACAATACAATACAATACAATACAATACAATACAATACAATACAATACAATACAATACAATACAATACAATACAATACAATACAATACAATACAATACAATACAATACAATACAATACAATACAATACAATACAATACAATACAATACAATACAATACAATACAATACAATACAATACAATACAATACAATACAATACAATACAATACAATACAATACAATACAATACAATACAATACAATACAATACAATACAATACAATACAATACAATACAATACAATACAATACAATACAATACAATACAATACAATACAATACAATACAATACAATACAATACAATACAATACAATACAATACAATACAATACAATACAATACAATACAATACAATACAATACAATACAATACAATACAATACAATACAATACAATACAATACAATACAATACAATACAATACAATACAATACAATACAATACAATACAATACAATACAATACAATACAATACAATACAATACAATACAATACAATACAATACAATACAATACAATACAATACAATACAATACAATACAATACAATACAATACAATACAATACAATACAATACAATACAATACAATACAATACAATACAATACAATACAATACAATACAATACAATACAATACAATACAATACAATACAATACAATACAATACAATACAATACAATACAATACAATACAATACAATACAATACAATACAATACAATACAATACAATACAATACAATACAATACAATACAATACAATACAATACAATACAATACAATACAATACAATACAATACAATACAATACAATACAATACAATACAATACAATACAATACAATACAATACAATACAATACAATACAATACAATACAATACAATACAATACAATACAATACAATACAATACAATACAATACAATACAATACAATACAATACAATACAATACAATACAATACAATACAATACAATACAATACAATACAATACAATACAATACAATACAATACAATACAATACAATACAATACAATACAATACAATACAATACAATACAATACAATACAATACAATACAATACAATACAATACAATACAATACAATACAATACAATACAATACAATACAATACAATACAATACAATACAATACAATACAATACAATACAATACAATACAATACAATACAATACAATACAATACAATACAATACAATACAATACAATACAATACAATACAATACAATACAATACAATACAATACAATACAATACAATACAATACAATACAATACAATACAATACAATACAATACAATACAATACAATACAATACAATACAATACAATACAATACAATACAATACAATACAATACAATACAATACAATACAATACAATACAATACAATACAATACAATACAATACAATACAATACAATACAATACAATACAATACAATACAATACAATACAATACAATACAATACAATACAATACAATACAATACAATACAATACAATACAATACAATACAATACAATACAATACAATACAATACAATACAATACAATACAATACAATACAATACAATACAATACAATACAATACAATACAATACAATACAATACAATACAATACAATACAATACAATACAATACAATACAATACAATACAATACAATACAATACAATACAATACAATACAATACAATACAATACAATACAATACAATACAATACAATACAATACAATACAATACAATACAATACAATACAATACAATACAATACAATACAATACAATACAATACAATACAATACAATACAATACAATACAATACAATACAATACAATACAATACAATACAATACAATACAATACAATACAATACAATACAATACAATACAATACAATACAATACAATACAATACAATACAATACAATACAATACAATACAATACAATACAATACAATACAATACAATACAATACAATACAATACAATACAATACAATACAATACAATACAATACAATACAATACAATACAATACAATACAATACAATACAATACAATACAATACAATACAATACAATACAATACAATACAATACAATACAATACAATACAATACAATACAATACAATACAATACAATACAATACAATACAATACAATACAATACAATACAATACAATACAATACAATACAATACAATACAATACAATACAATACAATACAATACAATACAATACAATACAATACAATACAATACAATACAATACAATACAATACAATACAATACAATACAATACAATACAATACAATACAATACAATACAATACAATACAATACAATACAATACAATACAATACAATACAATACAATACAATACAATACAATACAATACAATACAATACAATACAATACAATACAATACAATACAATACAATACAATACAATACAATACAATACAATACAATACAATACAATACAATACAATACAATACAATACAATACAATACAATACAATACAATACAATACAATACAATACAATACAATACAATACAATACAATACAATACAATACAATACAATACAATACAATACAATACAATACAATACAATACAATACAATACAATACAATACAATACAATACAATACAATACAATACAATACAATACAATACAATACAATACAATACAATACAATACAATACAATACAATACAATACAATACAATACAATACAATACAATACAATACAATACAATACAATACAATACAATACAATACAATACAATACAATACAATACAATACAATACAATACAATACAATACAATACAATACAATACAATACAATACAATACAATACAATACAATACAATACAATACAATACAATACAATACAATACAATACAATACAATACAATACAATACAATACAATACAATACAATACAATACAATACAATACAATACAATACAATACAATACAATACAATACAATACAATACAATACAATACAATACAATACAATACAATACAATACAATACAATACAATACAATACAATACAATACAATACAATACAATACAATACAATACAATACAATACAATACAATACAATACAATACAATACAATACAATACAATACAATACAATACAATACAATACAATACAATACAATACAATACAATACAATACAATACAATACAATACAATACAATACAATACAATACAATACAATACAATACAATACAATACAATACAATACAATACAATACAATACAATACAATACAATACAATACAATACAATACAATACAATACAATACAATACAATACAATACAATACAATACAATACAATACAATACAATACAATACAATACAATACAATACAATACAATACAATACAATACAATACAATACAATACAATACAATACAATACAATACAATACAATACAATACAATACAATACAATACAATACAATACAATACAATACAATACAATACAATACAATACAATACAATACAATACAATACAATACAATACAATACAATACAATACAATACAATACAATACAATACAATACAATACAATACAATACAATACAATACAATACAATACAATACAATACAATACAATACAATACAATACAATACAATACAATACAATACAATACAATACAATACAATACAATACAATACAATACAATACAATACAATACAATACAATACAATACAATACAATACAATACAATACAATACAATACAATACAATACAATACAATACAATACAATACAATACAATACAATACAATACAATACAATACAATACAATACAATACAATACAATAGGGGTATTCCCGATTCGATGCAACCTTTTCTTGTATCATTGCAAAAGTGCAAAGTTTCTTTTTTACAATAGGGGTATTCCCGATCCGATGCAACTGGTCTTGTATCATTGCAAAAATGCAAAAGTGTTAATTTGCTATACCCTAACCCCATTGTAAAAAAAAACTTTACACTTTTACAATGATGCAAGACCAGTTTGCATCGGATCGGGAATACCCCTAATGGGGTTGGGGTATAGTAATTTTACACTTCTGCGTTTTTGCAATGATACAAGACCAGTTGCATCGAATCGGGAATACCCCTAATGCAATGCAATACAATACAATACCACCAACCATTTTCGAGGTTTTTGTTGAAGTCTTACGGTTTGTTTTCTTATTTGGTCCTTTGCTGTACGATCATAATAATGTTTTTGTGACAATCTTGGTTTTTCTAAACTTTCCGAGATGTGTGCTGGAACTTGAGGAAGAAGTAAATGTTGAGCGATTGGAATGACTGTTCGTGTGTGGCGGCAAAGCTAAAGATAAGTTCGTCCCGTCCATGCTGCACTTCTTTACCATACTCTTTGCTGTCTGTACGTACCTTTCACTTAGACCATTTCACTGAGGATACCCTGGTGTAGATGTTTTTTCGTGAAGTCACGAAACTCCTTTGATGAGTATTGCGGTCCATTGTCGCTTTCTAGTAAGTAGGGTATACCGTGAATTGAGAATTCCTTTTGTGGGTGATTTATAACTTCCCTTGAGGTCCCATGGTTACCTCGAAATATCCACTGTAACTGTCTACAACTATGTAATATGTTATTTTTATTTTGGATTTGAAAAATGTCAGTTCCTTCTACACTCAGCGGCAAGGAATCTTGGCCACACTTGATTTTTGACTCACCCTCAAATATTTTTTTACTAATGATTTCATTGTAATTATGTTAAATGTGCATACTTTGATTGTTTAAAACCCTTTTAAGATAAATCAATTATTTTTTATATCGATAATTGAAAATTTAACATTTTCTCCGAAAATAACATTTTCTCCGTACACCCTTCGGAACTTATACCTCCCCATACCATAATTGAGCCTCCATGAAAAACCATAGTTTCTGTGGAGGTGATGGGTAGAAACTGCTCTTCTCTTCGACTTTTATGGAAAAAAAAGGGGAGAATGGATAAGAAGAGGATAACGGTTATGCTATCATTCCAAGAAGACGTTGTATTTCTTTCTTGTTTTTAGTTGTTGAATTGCTCTAATTTTTTCGGGATCTATCTGTATGCCATCAACGCTGACATTCTTTTTTCTTTTTCGAATACGCATTTTTGCGTTTTAAGTTTAAGACCTCTTTTTGTAGAGCTTGTATTGTCTGTTTCTGTAGTATTTTCAATTCATTCAATTTTGCGGCGTGTACCAGAATATCGTCCATGGAAACTTCGACATGTTTTATACCTCTTAACGTTTCTTCCATTTGCTGCTGGAAAATCTCCGGAGCATCAGACGGACTTGGTAAAAACAAAAACCTATACCGTCCCCAAGGTGTAGAAAAAGTCAAGTACTTTGTTGTTTGCTTTGTCACCTTTATTTGCCAAAAGCTTCTTTCACAGTCGAGCAATGTGAAATATTTGGAGCCTTTAATGTGTGTTGATATTGCTTCAGTTGCTCGTATTATTACTCGTTTTCTTTCCATATCGTCTAGCTCTGATTTAACTGCATCTCGTAGTGACTATGGTATTCTTCTAGCTGGATGTATTTTCAGCTGTGCATTTTCTTTAAGTTCAATGTTGTATTGAAAATCTTTAAGGACTTTGTAAATTCAATAAGACAAACCTAATAAATAAAGAGTTGCAATGGTATAAGATCATAGTGGATTAAAAAATTAATGATTTGAAATACCTATAAAACACTGGCTTGTTTGTTTGTTGTTTAAAGCATATCTGCAAATACATTATTTAATTTTGGCTACATATAAGTATGTTTTAGAATTAATTTACGATTGCTTTTGCAGGTAATTAATTTTTACTTTACTTACCATTTGAAACTATTCACGGCATGCCACTGCTACAAAGTTATAAGAGCGAGCAAATATTTGTCAGGAAGTGCTTACATCCAATTTCTTCACAGAGTTCTAACGCTAGTACCGGTACTAGTCCTAAAATTAGTATTCAAGTCAGTATCAATTCATTTCTTCACACAAGTTCTAAGCCTTAAACCTGTTAATTTGGTACCGAGTATAAGTTAGGACTCGGTACTAGCTAGCTCCTCAAAATCAGCTAGTACCTGGTTATTATTCCAGTTGTTAGTACTCATATCGGTAACAAATGATTTCTTCACACAAGCCCTAATTCTGTCAAATTGGTACCGAGTGTTAGTTAGGACTCGGTATTAGCTAGAACCTCGAAACCGGCAGTCTATCACGTTAATACACAAATCAGACCAATTTATTTTATTCGTGTGATATTTTATTGGCTGTCGTTACCTATTTCTAGGTAATAAATGCAGTTTTCGTAAATTTTGTTGATTTTTATTTTACTTTTTGTTTTGTTTGAAATGTTATAGGGAAGATATTCTAAATTATATTTTAATTATTTTATTTAAAAAAAAAATTTATTGAATGTTTTGATGGAGTTAATGTATCTAATCATTGGTATAGCTAGTTTTCACTTTTCGACATTTTGGAACTGCGAATTTGTTGATTTCCCAATTCCTCTATGACTACAGATTCAAAAGCTGACCTTTGTTTTGTTTGCATAGATACAATACAGTCTGAGCAGTGTGCGGAGTTGGATAGTATTTTGCGACTGCGCTAAAAAATTATTTGACACTAGAATTTGAACTGATAAGATAACAATGCCGACTGGAAATGACTGTGCTGATAAAATACCTAAGAGAGTTTCGCTGGATTGCAAATTTTGAATCGCAATATTCCAAAACTCCGGTAGCTTTTGATGCAAAGCAATACTGAATGCTTTTCGTTGTTTTGTTTCGTCCAAACGAGCAGCACACACTCGTCTTGATAGAACTGCATACGAAGGTCTCCATTGTTTGAGAATTTATAACCGATCTCCCGTACCAGATTGCACAACAAATCGATGAAAATTTGATTCCAGTTTGCACCGCGTGTAATTTTTGCAAAATACAACCCTTCTAATACTAAAATTCCTTCATTTATTTATTAATG
The DNA here is from genome assembly GCA_929447395.1 of Epistrophe grossulariae. Classification (NCBI taxonomy): domain Eukaryota; kingdom Metazoa; phylum Arthropoda; class Insecta; order Diptera; family Syrphidae; genus Epistrophe; species Epistrophe grossulariae. The sequence continues at coordinate 23,027,704 of OV839567.1, forward strand.
CAAAACACAAATAGATTGCAGAGAGCAAAGTTAAATTCAATAGAAGTATATACGCATTATGCGTTTAGTTAAAAAATTGTACATTATTATTTAAAAACATAACTATACATTTTCAATTAATATTAAAATTATATTTAAAAATGTCAAAATATAGTCAAAATTTTAACCAGTCTTAGATACGTCTATTATTTAGCCAGTTCAGGTTTCTTGAGATCTCTGAGATCTCAGCAATTTCAGAAATGTGACGTAATTCCTCAGTGAGATTCCTCACTTTTGCTGTCAAAAAGCTGAGACTGAAATTTTTTTGATTCGTTTGCTCAATTATTTTTTGTCGCAGTTGATCAATTTATAAAAACGAGATGGAGAGTGTTATTGACTTCTAAAGGAGACATTTTGTTCAGGTTTCTCCTTCTCCTTAGTGGAGCTGACAGACGTTTGCTCAGTGAGATCTCAGAAACGTGAACTGGCTAATTATTTAATACGTTAAGTTCCTAGAAACGCTTTGTGAACTTAGATCCAGTACAAGTGATCTGAAGTAATGCTCAGGTACTAACTTTTCATTGGGACCCAGTATCAGAGCTAGTACCTACCACCGGGTCTAGCTAGACTGGGTACTAAGTTTTCTTAGTACTTTTGTGAAGAAATTGGGCGTTAGTCATTCAACACCAAACGATATTAAATATATATCAGTACTCATCAAAATATATTTTTATTTTTCACAGACACTGGAAAATTTCGAGTTTTTGAAAGTTTTAGGCAAAGGTACATTCGGAAAAGTTATCCTATGTCGTGAAAAGTCGACAGCTAAGCTCTACGCTATTAAAATTCTCAAAAAAGAAGTCATAATACAGAAGGATGAAGTAGCACATACTCTTACTGAGAGCAGAGTCCTTCAAACAACAAATCACCCGTTTTTAATTGCAAGTAGGAACAACCAATCGTTCAATCATAAATTAACAAAGTTTCTCTTTTTTAGTCATTAAAATATTCATTTCAAACCAATGATCGCCTATGCTTCGTAATGCAATACGTCAACGGTGGTGAACTCTTCTTCCATCTAAGTCGTGAACGTGTATTTACGGAAGAACGGACCCGATTCTATGGAGCAGAAATAATATCTGCCTTGGGTTACCTGCATTCGCAGGGAATCATCTATCGCGACTTGAAGCTGGAGAATCTTCTATTGGACAAGGACGGTCACATTAAAATAGCTGACTTTGGTTTATGTAAAGAGGACATCACATATGGACGCACGACAAAGACTTTTTGTGGCACGCCAGAATATCTGGCCCCTGAAGTTCTAGAAGACAACGACTATGGTCATGCAGTGGATTGGTGGGGCACCGGTGTGGTTATGTATGAAATGGTGAGCTTACACGTATTTAAAATTTGCGGATATTTGCAATTATTGTAATTAACATTCTTTTTTTCATTTATTACAGATATGTGGTCGACTTCCGTTTTATAATCGTGATCATGATGTTCTGTTCACATTGATTCTGCTAGAAGATGTTCGATTCCCCCGAACGATATCAGAAGAAGCGAAAAACCTTTTGAGTGGCTTGCTGGCCAAGGATCCAAACAAAAGACTTGGCGGTGGCCAAGAAGATGTGAGAGAAATACAAGCACATGCGTTCTTTTCTAGTATTAATTGGACGGATTTAGTACATAAAAAGGTAACACTGATTGAAATAATTTCAAATACATATATTAATATAATATTCTTCATCTTTTCTAGATTCCTCCACCATTCAAGCCTCAGGTCACTTCAGATACAGATACACGATATTTCGATTCGGAATTCACCGGAGAAAGTGTTGAACTGACACCACCAGATCCAACGGGTCCTTTGGGAGCGATTCAAGAAGAACCTCTTTTCCCACAAGTAAGTTTTTCCTTTTGAGGCATTGTTTTTATCATTTTCAAGTTTTAGTTTGTTAATACAACTCAAATTTTGTAGTGGAAAGAGCTTAAAAAGCGAAAAACCTCGAACGAAATCAAAAATGAATACCTACAATTTCGAAAAAAAATATTATGAAATATAATTGTTTATTTAGCTGACTCCACGAATGTGGATAATTAAATTAATTATTAATATCCCTTTTGAATGAAACTTTTTTGGAATTAGATTCAATACAACACAGAAATGAATTTCACACATTACAGCTCACTGCAACAATGTTGTTTGTTTTTTTGTCCGGTGCATAAACAAACAATACATATGGCTCTCCGACTCTTGACTAGAAAAAGCAAGCTACACACTTTCAACGATTGAGCTTGCGATTTGTTGATCGTGATTGTTGCTTCGTCATCATTTGTTACATCAAACGATTTAAACGAAAACGGTGTGGCTGCGATTTGATTTTGAATAATTAAAATTAAATCATTGACGTCCTTATTCTTCGCAGCTTATATGTCGCGTTCACTCAGCCAATCGTGATTCAAATAATTTTGGACGATGTTCTGGAAAACTTTGCTGATGAGTTCTTCCTTCGATGATGTGAATTCACAAAAAATCGACGGGAACGGCTAATGGATTGTTCTCGCATGTTCGTCGTCAATTGTAACTTCATTACGTATGACGGAAATCGCCGGTCAGCAGTATCATTGTGTGTTGACCATATGATCTCTGAATATGCGGATTAAAAAATGTACGTAGTGATTAATTCAAGATCTATCAATCTATTCACCTATGGATCTAAACCCGTCCATACAAAACAGTTTAAGTTTAAAACTACAAATTCATTGTCATATCACCAGATACGCATTGAAACGAAGACAAACAACTATCATCTTTCAATATATTTTTGCTAAGAAAAACGTTAATAAGCACTGGTTACGAGTTGCCATTGAATATTTATGTATATATAGAGGAATCATCTTTTTGAAAAGTATGTTTCAAATTTACGTTGTGTTGGGCGTTGCAATCATCTTAGTTTTTTAATTATATTTAGGCATATTTGTTCTTGAGTGAACAATGTAAGAAAGAAAAAATACAAATAAAAAAAGAAGAAAAGAACTGTCGATTAAGTATTTATCATTATCATTGTTTTATAAGCAGACTTAAATCCTCTTATTTCCCAACCGATTTATTTATTTATTCGGTGGGAGATGGATGACTATGCGTTGAGCAGTGAGCACAGGCACATCAACATCTTTTTTCGCTTTGTTGTTGTTGTAATTTCTGACAGTTCATTAAGACGCTATTGGAGCCAAGAGAATATTTGTTTACTATTAGATAAAAGCACGAATGTTTCTAATTTTAAATTTGTTGATTGTTGTTTATTCGATTTTGTTTAATGATTTTTTTAAATAAATACAAATGTTATGTGCTGTACGTGGGTGTAATAACACCAAATAAAATAGAGTCCAAATTCCACGAGGACAATTTAAGTCCCAGCCAGAAAAATGAAGAGCTAAATAGTTTAGAAAACATGGTTGGATATATATGCCATAAACTGGAAGAAAGTTTACCTGAATCGTATTCATGGGTAGACTAACTTAGTGAAGGTGGTTTGTCGAAGCCCTCACCAACGATGATGACCAACTTAACGCCGTTGGAAATTGTTTTCAAATATTTTAATGAAGAGGACTTTGCGATATGTCCTTAATTTCCAAAAAAAAATTTAGGGCCAGTTTGTTCAAATCTGACCATCTTTAATCAAGTGTTATTTGAACTGGTATATCATCGAATGTGCACGGTAACTAACATTTTTATCAATGAATCCATAATTTTAGTTGTTGATCATGGAAATCGACAATCAGCCGATTTTGGTTGATTTGCCTTGATTTAATTAGCATATGTGATTTGACCCGCTGTAAACAAATCAATCAATAAATCAAACAATCAACCGAAAAATTAAACAAATTACTAGGCTGCCACATTTGTTAATCATGTCGATTATGGAATACGCAACACTGGATCCGCAGTGATTCTCAGTATAGTGTTCTCTTTCCTTTTTATGACAAATGGCTAAAGAGAAAAGAGAGGACTGCACTGCGAATCACTGCGGATCCAGTAATTTGGATTCCATAATCGACAAGAATATTTCATTTTGTCTCCAATGACGTATGCAGACAAAAAAAAAGAAGTGTCGCAATCTTGTATTCTTTCATTCATGCACTAGGCGTTTTTGATTGGTAATCCGAAAGGGATAAGCCAATCGAATGAATTTATCGATTCTGAAGTGGTTTTTCTGGTTTCGATTCACGAATTCAAATCCAGATAGTCCGGGGAAAAAATGGTCTTTTTTGCCTTAACCCAAAATTTCGGTATATACAATACATTTTGAAGGTTTCTATGAAAAAAGCGCACTGAGTCCGAAAATGCCGGGTATACTTCTCAGATCCTTGAGAGTTTTGAGATATGACGTCATCAATAAAGGACATATTGAAAAAGGCTGCAGCTGGTGTGCATTACGGAAAAATTGTGATTAACATTAATTTGGCACTAGATATGCAGATTTTATGATTCCCCAAATGGAAAAATATTTTTTTTCGATTTTTCGGGGAGCGGTTCACGAGTAGGAAAGGAGAGAGGGTACAAATTAATGAAAAACTCAGCCTTTGGAACTAGGTCGAGTGGGGTATCGTTTCTATGTATTTTTTAATGCTGAATCAAATGGCACCACTCAATTTTTGATGGAACCACTTTTTACAAAATTTTTAATGTGATGTCATCATTTAAAGACTTCTGACAAAAGCCACTAGAAGTGCAGATTTTAGGAGTCCCCAAATACAAAAATAGTTTTTCGATTTTTTGGGTCTTTCCTCTATGGTGACTGGTATAGCGTGCGGTGGTTTCGACTACCTCTTTGCTTATGTCGTGTTACTGGGAGCACTTATTGCTGTCGTCTGTAAGTGCATAGCAGTGAAGTTCTTAATCAGATGCTCCTCCAGACTGGATAATCCAGGTGTGATAAAGCACCTTATTTGGAAATATTTCTTCTTTTTTTTCGTTAAACAGACGAGCTCTTATTTTCGACGAACTAAGATTATAGCCAACGCTGACATTTGACCATCAAAATGTATGCACTTCTTTTGTTGGATACGTGCCTTGAGTCTATTAGTTCATGGTCGATTTAGTTGAATAATTTTTAATATTTAAAAAAATTTTGTATTTGATAATTACCTCAAATCTAAACATTTTTAGAACAAATCAAATCAAAAGAGTCCTTATGAAGATGTTGTTGGAAATTTATAACTTATCAATAAAGTCTTTTAAAATTGTATGGTAGATTAATCGTTTTCACATTTAAGCTACTTTCATACCTTATACGCGACTTCATTCTATCAAAGCAGTTGACTTTCTTTTGCTGAAAGATAAAAATAGTTGACTTGCCATTGAATTCATTCGATTCAACATTTAAAAACAAATGGCAAAAATACCTCACTTGACCTAGTTGATATTTTAATTCATTCACACCCCCTCTGATTTCGTACCCTTTCACCCCTCCCCCAATAAATTCAAAAACTATTTTAGTATTTGGAGACTCATAAGATTATTTTTAGTATCAAATTAATGTACTTATATTCAAATTTTCCCCAATGCACAACAGTGGCAGGCTTTTGTCAGAAGTCCTTAAATGATGACGTTATATAAAAAATTTCGTAAAAAGTGGGTCCATCAAAATTTGGGTGGTGCCATTTGATTCAGCATTAAAAAATAAATACGATACCCCACTCGACCTAGTTTCAAAGGCTGAGTTTTTCAATAAATCCCCCAAAAAATCGAAAAAAAATATTTTTGCATTTGGGGAATCATAAAATCTGCATATCTAGTGCCAAATTAATGTTAATCACAATTTTTGCGTAATGCACACCAGCTGCCGCCTTTTTCCATATGTCCTTTATTGATGACGTCATATCTCAAAACGCTCAAGGATCTGAGAAGTATACCGGCATTTTCGGATTCATCACGCTTTTTTCATATAGAAACCATCAAATAGTATTGTATATACCGAAATTTTTGGTTCAGGTCAGTTTTCCCTGGACTATATTTTCTCTTCTTTCGAGAAGAAAACTGTCAGTCTGTGGGGTTCAGACGGCTTCTAGGCGAACAATCGAAACGCCATAAGATACTCGAGTATCCATGTATGTTTCTGTTTGTTGACATTTTTCATAGGATAGATGAGTATAGTGGAAGAAGATTGCTATAACTCGCGTTAGGTATTTTAATAACTCCAAAGTCGATATTTTTGTAACTGTTATCAAACCGCTTCTCTGAACCCCACAGCCTGGAACCCCTTGCATTGTAAAAATTATGCTTTAAACTTTCTCTTGCTCGTCTTCTTTTTCTGCAGTCACTTTCAATTCTAAATTCAGTTTCGTTTTTCTGTTTGTTGCGTTTTGTTATATCACGTTTTATGTCACGTCCCACGGAAACGGAATAAAAAGTATCATGTGTCCGTCTCCCGGTTCTAAGCTACCTCCCCACCAATTTTCAGCCAAATCGGTTCAGCCGTTACGTTATAAATAGTGTAACTAACACGACATTCTTTTATATATATAGAAGAAGATTTATATTTGAAAATAATAATTAAAATTTGAATATTTTTTTTTTTAATAATTAAATTTCAATATTATGCAATTTGTTAATGTTGATGGGTGATTGCTGTGTGTCCCAGCCTTAGTCTCACGATGGCTGTGTTCATCTGCTCTCTGGTATTTTATTGGTATTTATGGTTTTGTAAGAGTGTTGATAGTTATGCCAGTCGTTTAGTTGTTGTTTTCTGAGTTATTTCACGTATTACGTCACGTTTAGTAAGAATTGCAGCCAATTTTACTGGCGAAAAATGAGCATCATTTTCCGCTTTGTCAGCTTGCTCGTTGCTGAAGATCCCAACGTGTACAAGTGACTGCGTTAAGAACTGATTGACTGTCAGCACATACAACGAAGTTACCAGGAACACACAATATGGGCAATATGGAAAGGGCGATTTCCATAGTGTCGCCCTGTCTACTTCAATAGTGTTTCGATACTCATTTGCCAGAAATATCTGTTCAGTTAATCCAGAGTTAACTCATTGGACTCGGGATCTAAATTGACCGAAAACATTCAGGAGTTATGTGGACTCGGATTTAACTCCCACCGGAAACCTGTGCCTAAGTGGTTCAACCTGACTGGAACTGTTCTTCTGATTCTGTCTGGGGGAATTCCTTACTGAAGTTGTTATGATTTTATTTTAAATAAAGCCAATCATATTAATTATTAATTCAATAAAAATTCAGTTTTTTTTTTCAATTTTGTATTAACACTTTATGAAAATCTAAATTTATATTATGATAAAGTAGGTATTATATGAATCAAAGTTAATTTAATTTATTCTTACAGTACTTTAATTTTTTTATACTTTCTTTTTTTATAGTTCAGCTATCAAGATATGGCATCAACATTGGGTACGTCCGCCCACATCAGTAGTTCAACAGGGCTCACATCGATGCAATAGACTAAGAAAACTATAAAACAAGCACACAAAGCCAACAGCGTATTTGCGGTTAAAAAATAATAATAAAACAAAAAACATTTATGCGTAAAATTAAACTAAACAAATATTAAAATCTAAATATATTTTATATTCTATATTTAATTTTAAAAAATAATAATAATAATTATAGTAAGCCACATTGAGCTTTACGATAAAACAGTAATATGAAAAAATAAAATACATAACACGAAACATATATAAGACGATATTAAATATTATAATTTGGATACAATTAATGTCAAGGAAGAAAAATAAAAACAAACAACAACTTATTATTGCTATTATTTTTACTTAGGTAATCAAATTTTGAAGATGTCACATAAAGCGAAGCGCATCCATTTACATTTAACAAAGCAACATTTTTTTATGACTCGTGTTTTTTGTTGTTACTTTATAAAGTATAAAATTTTATTGTATATTTGAGAGCCCAGTTTCAAAATATTTTCCTTGTTTTTAATAAACTATAAATATGTATAATGATTTATGAAGGGTAAACAGTTATTAAATTAAAAACAAAAAAACACGATACACCAAAAAAAAAAAAAAAAAAAAACACCTAGACTCCATAGTTCCAATAAAAACATTTTTTGATATTTTTTTATATATACAGCAGTATAGTTATAGAAATAATAAAGATAATCCTTAAGCAAATAAAGTTATAAAAAATAAAGAAAACAATAAAAAAATTAAAAATTAAATAAGCATGTTAAAATAAAAACGAATAAATATTGAAAATAAATACTTAATTAAATTTGTTCATATTTTCGAATATTATATTGGTTCCCATTATCAATATCCATTCCTCAAAAAAAAATAATCGAAACTCCATTGGTTCATATTGAATAAAAAACAATTAAATACTTTCAATTTTTGATACAGATTTATTATAACCGAACTCATCGGCTTCCCAACAATGCAATTCATTTAGAATCTAATTCTATTTACATACCAATATTTTTGCTTATATATAGTTCCCATGCTGCTACACTACAGTATAAATGTTCCCGGATCAGGATCCCGGATGGAAAAGTACTTCAAGGTCCAAACCGGTCTGCGCTTTTCTTCTTAAAGGGTCAATGAATGACCATGATGGTTAGGTAAGTTTTGATATAAAAATGGAACTCGTTATGATGATAACCATAGTTGCCACCCGATTGGAAAGTCGGGGGAAATCAGGGAAAGTCAGGGAACGCGAATTTGGTCAGGGATAATCAGGGAGTTTCGATAGTGGTCAGGAAAATTTTTTGAGCACTGAATTTTTTTGTACAATGAAAAAAATTTGAATATTTCGTTGAACTCAGGGACCCTACTCTGATTTTGTTCCGAAAGTCAATAATCGTCCCGCTTTTGAATTGGAACTTTGTAAATCTTTCGAAGGGCAAAACATAGTATTTAATACTTTATTCACTTACGGATTATTTTTTCAGATTGCGAATCTTTTTGATTAATTAAAAGCTCGTATTGAAATAAATTTTTGTTTGTAAATCTTAAAAATTGTTTTTGAAAATGGGGTACTTAACTCGAGCTAGATGAGCATTTAAATAATCAAAAAGATTTGGGTCGAAAAAGTTAAATTTTTTAAGAATCGAATTTAAGTTATATTATGAGAGCTAGCAACGTCGACAGAAAAAAGCATTTGAACAGTCATGATTTTTTAATATGTTGTAACCCTCACTATCTTGAGTGAAATTTTATGGGATACGTTGCGTTTTTCTGTATGCGACATTTTTGAAACGGTAAAAAATTGATTTTTTAAAAGTCATTTCAACAGTTTTGGCTTCTTTTTCATTCCGTTCTATAAACTGTTTGCCATATGAATTAACAGGTCATGTAGGTGTCAGACGTTGCAAAATACGCCAGGCAACTTATTTTTTAATAAAAAAAAAATATGGAATAATAATAATAGAATATGAAGATTTTAATTCGGAAAAAAATTATTTAAAAATAACGGTAACACAATATTACTAGCTTTTTGAAATCTATTCTTTTATTTCACATTTAAATTACTATATTTGTATGAATAGTTTTTTTTTTACATTAATTTTCAAACTTGAAATTAAAAAAAAAAAAAAAAAATATGTTACACGTATCTACTATCTTTTTTTTCTTAAAAAAATGTACATATGTTATTAAGTTCCTGTTTATTTTTTAGTACCTATTTAATACTACTATCCATTTTTATTCGATCATTAAAAACTAGATTATTAAATGCCTTCTACTTTTTGAAATTTTTGTTCGGATTCCTAGAGCTCTTAAATAGCTCCAAAATACTAGACTAAAACTTTTTTCCTTACGTTTTAAACTTTTTCCGGTAATTTCTCTGCTAACTGCATTAATTTAGAAGAAAAGTACTGGAACACTTAATTTTGTTGTTATGGGTACTTAATTAGCACATGATAAGCGCATAATGATGACGCCACAAAAATTAAGTTATGTTTCTCAGACTATTTTAATTTTTTTTTTAATTTGGTCAGGAAAACTTTAAAATTGGTCAGGGAAAATCAGGGAAATTTATTTTGAAAAAAAGTGGCAACTATGTATACGTTTATAATGATAAAAATCTCTATAAGAATAGAAGATTTAAGATTTTTGCTCAAGATATCAATAAACATGTTTCTCTGACTAAAACGTAGCTTAGTTTAAGGTAGTATTATGTGAGTACATTAATATGAACAATATAACACCGTGCTGCACTTATGCAAGGAACTTTATATTTTGGAATGAACGTTTTTTTTGAAAAACAATACAATTAGAAATTAGTGATTAAACAACTCTTGAAGTTTTTTTGACAAACGCGGTTTAAACCTGATTTCTTAAACAAATAGATATCTATTAATAAAAAAAAATGTTGAGTTATTAAATTTTTAATTTTTCATTAAATCGTTTCAACAGATAATGAGATATTTGAAAAGCAAAAAAAAGGTTCTCTGAGAGATACCGTTTTTACTCGATAGATAATTTTTTTTCCAGTAGTATGGTGGATCGTACTAATATTAGGTCACATAAAAAAATTATTCAAAATCGTAGGAATCGTTTTTGAGAAAAAGGAAATTTCCCTTACTGGTTTTTAAACACTTCGTCGCAAGAGAATTGTTTTGTCGTATATGCCATTTGAGCAATTTTGGGAAATCGCATTTTAAGATTCGCGTGCGAATAAAAAAGAAACTGACCGATGAAGTTTTCTGCTTTGTTATATAATTTTAAGTGGAGTGTCTTCTTTTAATTAAGGTATTTCAGGTTGTTTAATCGGTTTTGGTTTTTAAACTACATATAGAAATTTATCTGCAAAATCATTTTGTCGTATACGCCACGAAAATGAGTACTTTTTAGTTTAGCACCCCATACACATTAGGTGCAGGGACATAAGGCCCAGGGACATAAAAACCAAATTTTATTTTTGTGGCTTACGTCCCACTTGAGTGAGACAAAAAGCCCAAATTTAATTTGGGCCTTATGTCCCACCCAAGTGGGACCCAGGCCCCAAATATTTGTTGTTAACAATGGGACATAAGTCCCAAATTTTTAGAGGAATAGAAGATATTAATAATTTTTTGGTGTTTTATTTGAAAGAACATTAGTGCAGTGCTAGCACCCAAAATTACGGCAATTACTGCTTGGCACACTATAGGATTTGGGGTAGGTGCGATGTTGGGTGTATGCAAAGTTTCTTTTTATCATTTGGTATAGGTTTTATTTAGTGAGACATAACCCCAACATTTATATTTGGGGCTTACGTCCCACTTGGGTGAGACTTATGTCCCACTCAAGTGGGAATACATACTCGTAATTCGTAATAGCTAAAATAATGAATGTGTATTTTTGCAAGAGAACCTATTTATCTTTGTAAGTCAATTTATTTCCATTTGGGAATAATTATTCTTATTATTTTTATTATAATTATAATAATAACATTCTTTTCTTCATCATTCACAAATGAGAATAGAAATCCTATTGCATTTGAAGTTTTGTCTACTAATTAAAATATTGTGCCTCGAAAAAATAATGCACATTTAATTTTTTTTATTTTTCTTGCTTTTTAATAAAATATTAATAAATTTTAATCGTGGTTGTATTAAAAAGTGACGCAGTCTGTTCAATATATTCATATTCACTATGGCTGAAAAAAGAGGAGGAGAGCAGCTTTCTGCTCAAGCGATCTCAAAGATCACCATGAGTGATGTGGATGATGAGATTAAAGATTGCGCATTTCATTTAATCCGAAAAACTGGCGACACTCGTCACCTAACAGCGATTCGGATGCAACTGAATAGTGAATACTGAATAGTATAGGGATGTGACTGATATATTTATTTAGTATTCAATTAGATATTCAGGCCTATCACAGAATCCATCGTGGAAAATTTCCGAATGGATTATTCCACTACGAACCCCGAAAAAAAGGATTCACAAAATCCGAATGGAATCGAAAAAAGCAATGCCTCATTAAAAGAATTAATTCTGATTTTTGAAATCAGCTGTCCTATGTCACAGCAATACTTGGAGCTTTTAAAAGAAAAATTCCCTTAAACGTTTTAAAAAGTCCCATCTTTTTTCACGTTTCATTTTACACAAAAAAGCTGAATATTTGTGTTAAGTACGGCTAGACTTTTTGTTTTAATAAATATCGCAAAAAAAAAATCCCAAAATCCCTGAGCACTATTACAGCTGTCAAAGGATTGAGATCGTGAAAAAAGTTGTGTCGTTGATATTTGTTTATTTATTCAATGTTTAGCATTTTTTTCCGAAGAAAATAGATTCAACACAAAAATGAAGGGAAGTTATAAAGTGGTTTCAAATGTACTGAGGAACTAATTTCAGCCCGGCTTGTTTCAAAAGTGATGTGTTCTTTTAATTCCTCTTTTTTTCCTAGTTTTGTTTATACATACTTCTTTTTAAATTGTTTCTTAATGGCGTGGTATTCAATTATTTTAAGAGTTTAAGAATTTTTAATAAAATCAAAATTGATTAATTTGCGTTTGCAACCATTGCAAATTTTAGAATTTGTAAAAAAAAGCATTTTTTAATGAAACACAATAGTTTACTACTTGGCTACGACAAGAATCAGTTGTCGTAGAAAAGGACGTCATATTTCCGTTTCATTCGGAATTTGTGATACTAAATTTCCCGAATTTCGAAATTCTTAATAGATCTTTCACTACGAATGGATTCTGCAATACATTTTTCGTGATTCGTAGCAAATTTTCGATTACGATGGAATTTGTGATAGGGCTGATTACTAATATTTGAAAATATTCAATATCATTATTACTAATAACATAGATATGATAATATTGCGATATTCACTTAAACCCCTAGGTAATTATATTTACCTACAAAATGATTGTAGTTTACTTTTGTCACTACAAAATCTTTACCGAGAAAATTATCATTCAAAACTATTTTTTTCATTTCATAAAAATCATATCCAATACTAAAAAAACAATCAAAATAAAATAAAAAATTATAAGCGAATAACAAAAAATGATTATTTAACGAAACAAAAATATCAACTTCTCCCTTCACACATTCTCCCTGCAGAAAACATTTTACCATCCAAACGATAAATCAATTAAATGATAACACCAAGAATTCGGTTATTAAATGAACAATATAATTACGTAATGAGACGTTACCATCTGTCCTGGTCAACGATCGAATTCAAAAGAGATCGATGCCCAGGAGATTGTATGTTAAGAAGTTAACAATTGAAAATAGGTTATAATCAGCCTTATTGTGAGTTTCGCCCGAAAAATATTTCACCTTAAAATTTTTTGTTCCCCCGGAATTTTAAAAGCTATTGTGAGTTTCGCCCGAACGAAATTTCGTTCGCCTACTAAAAATAAGTGAACATTTAGGCTATCAATAACATTACATTCTGCCCGAAATGAATGCGACAATAAGGGGAATTTTTTTAACACAAAATTTCGGGTGAAACTCACGATAGGCGAAAAGTGAAATATCAAATTTTGCGGGTGGAATGTTGTTCGGGCGAAACTCACAATAAGGCTGAATATGTACATAATATGTATGTATAAACAAAAGAGAGTGAATTTAGGAATTACTGTCTAAAGTTAGACAGATGAATTAAATAATTGAGTTTGAGTGATTTACTTTTTAACGTAGGGTAAATAAGAAATGTTTGTGAAATGTTAACAAATTAAATTTCATATACAAATTTATGATTGAATTGTTGATTTTATAAATTAAATAAAAATAAACTGAATCTCAAACATCCCGCCACCCCGGGAACGAGTTTCAGGACTTCGGTAAAGGTGCCAATTTTGTAATTGGACGACGATATGTTCCATTTGATGTCCTGACTGTGGCAACATGTATTTGGTCGTCAGTTCCTGGATGAACAGCTTCTATTCTACCTAGTATTCACTTTGTAGAGGGTAAATTAGGCTCTCGTATAATGACTAGGTCTCCAATCTCTAATCTCATCGAGTTACCGCATCATTGGTATGCAGTTTTTTAGATAGTGTCTAAACTAACATTTTGCGCAAAGGGTTGCCTGGCGAAATATGGTCAAGGCATAGGGTTGCCACGCATTAAAGGTCGATTTTTGTGTTTTTTCAATTATGTGACCCAACCCATATGGTTTGTTTTAGTGCTAAAAAAAAATACTATATGAAAGGAAAATTTATTTAAAAATTTTGAAATACGTGTTTTTTTTTAAATTGGAATTTCAATAGGATAAATTAGGGCAAAAGAAGAGAAAGGTCTAGATTCTATTTTCTAAATGAAAAGTGATAGGAAGTTTTTTGTTTCTTTCATCGATAGATCTTATAAATATAAGAAAGTCACACATATAAAAGAAAATTCTAGAAAATCTAAAACTCGAGATAAAAATATTTTAAAGTCAAAAAGTGAAAAAAAAAAACGTTGGAAAAAAAATGACATATCAGGGAAAGGTTTCCTAGAAATAAATTTTATATGTTTGAGAAGCTGATAAAAAATGAAAGGACACGTATTTGCAAAATTTTTGATTTAAACTTTTTTCTTGGTTAGGTGAATTAGGCTTCTTTGTCTGCCATTTTGGCCGTTCTCGGAGTGATGTGATATATTCAGCATGCCATCGCTTCCAAAACCCTTGGACCATGGTTTGAAGATGCAGCCAGTGAGACAAGCGATTTGTAGGAACATCGAAGTAACTAGGCTCAGGAACAGCAGTGAGGGGTTCTCCTATAAGAAAGTGAATCAGAAATAACACAAATAGGACGAGAATTAAAAATAGATTCTATCTGAGTTAACACAGTATAAAATTCTTCAAATGTTAGAATGGATGATCCAACAACTCTCCGTAAGGGCGCTGAAGGAGGGATGAAGTGAAATGCGGTACTCTCCATAGCAAGTCTCGGAGCAATGTCATCATTGTATGCTTGTGAACGATCTGCATTTCATTAAGACAACGGCGTGCACCTTGGAAGTTTGTTTCGTTGTCACTATAAACGTTAGCGCATCTTCCACGGCAGGCAACAAATCTCTTAAAGGCAGCTAAAAATGCATCGGTTGTTAAGTCACTTACCAATTCCAAATGGATAGCTTTGGTTGACATGCACAAAAAGATTGCAAAATATGCCTTGGAGAATTTTGGTTTGCGACACTTGGACATCTTGATGACAAAGGGACCAGCGTAATCACATCTAGTATTTGTAAATGGTCGAGCAGGTTGAACACGATGCGCTGGCAACTCACCCATCAGCTGAGTAGATGTGGTTTTTCTTTGCAAAAAACAAGTTTTGCACCTGGTAACAATTTTTCGGATAAGGTTGCGGCTTCCAAGAACCCAATATCTTTGACGAACTATAACAAAAGTTTCTGACAAGCCAGGATGAAGACGATTGTTATGAATATCTTGGGCTATAAGAAAAGAAATACGATTATTAGGCAAAATAATTGGATGTTTTAAATTGAATGCATCATTAGCATGTTTAAGGCGCCCTCCCACTCGAAGGAGACCATCGCTGTCAATAAAGGGTGAATATCGTAAAAGTTTTGATTTCAAGGGGAGTTCACGATGTTTTTTCAAAGACAGAATTTCACTCCCGAACGAATTTTGCTGTACATTTTTAAGAACACAGATTCTAGCGGATTGTATTTATTTAAAGGAAAGACAGTCGAATTTTCTCACAAATTTTTTAGGTCGGAGGTTTGTAGTTTATCGAATACATGTTGCAACAACTCGGATTAGGCGATTCCATGATGAAACTCGTTTGGCTAACAGAATTACCCAGCTACTTTTAGTGGTGGATGTAAGAACTACAGCCTTTAATGAACCTTTCTCCTCTGCCGAAATATCCTCCTCAGTTGACTGATGTGTTGGAAAGTTTGATACCGGCCAGCGATCCTGTGACAGTGACAACCAAAGTGGACCGTTCCACCAAAGTGGATGATCTTTAACGGCTGATGGTAAAATACCGCGCGACGCACAATTTGCGGGATTTGATTCGGAAGCAATGTAGCGAGGAATCGTTTCAAGGATTGCAGTTGTACGATTGGCGACAAATGTAGTCCAACGCCGCGGCGGAGAGGACAACCAATAGAGCACACCACGCAAAAAATTTACAGTCTATTGAAATTGAAGATTTTATGATTTTCAGCAACCGCGAAAGAAGAAGAGCAGCACAGAGCTTCAGTCGAGGAATCGGAGCGGGTTTAAGTGGTGCTACTTTGGTTTTATACGCCACAAGAATGGTTTTATACTCTTCTCCAAAAATCTTACAGCGTGCATAAACGACAGCAGAATAGGCCACCGACGAAGCATCCGAAAACCCATGATATTCGACGCTTTCAAATGATGGGAATACGTTTCTCGGAATACGTAGTTCCTCGAAGAAATGGAGTTCGTTTCGATAGGTTACCCATTTGTTGGCCAAGTTGATCGGTAGGGCGTCATCCCACCCAAGCTTAAGTTCAGATGACCATAATTCCTGGAATTATATTTTAAACAAAATAACCGATGGAGCTTAGAATCCTAACGGATCAAAAATGCTAGAGATCTCTGACAACAGGGAACGTCTTGTCGGTGGGTAAACGATACGAGACATAGAAAATCGAAACGAGAATTCGTCTGATGTCGGGCTCCAATGTAAACCCAAAACCTTTATCATTGATTTCGAGCGGTCCGCATCAAACCATGAGAACTCACAATCATCCCTAGGTAACCTAGCAAGTAGAGGCCAGCAGTTTGAATTCCACTTTCTTAACCCAAGCTGAGCTTTATATAAAAGAGACACAAGTTCAGACTGCAAGTTAATCAAGTCTTTAGTTGCATCGGCCCCGGTCATGATGTCATCTACGTAGACGTCTCGAATAAGAACACGAGCTGCATTGGGATATTGTATTTGGTAATCATTGGCTATCTGCTTTAAAAGACGAACAGAGAGAAATGGAGCTGACGCCGCGCCGTACCATAAGAAACCGTTCGAAGTCGAAAATGTCCTATCTCATCATTGGAATTCTCACGCCAAATAATTCGCTGGAAATCTGTGTGTTCGTCCTCTACCCAGATTTGACGAAGCATCTTGACAACATCGGCAGTAAAAACATATTTGTGCTGTCGAAAACGTAAGCAAACCCCAAACAAATCCCTTTGAATCGGTGGGCCGATAAGCAGCTTACTTTTAAGTGAATTTCCGAACGAATCCCTAGCTGACCCATCGAACACGACTCGCAATTTAGTTGTGGAGCTATCCGGTTTTAAAACTGCGTGATGAGGTAGATAAAAATGTTTTCCTTGAGTTGTTTGAATCTCATTTAAAGGAATACGAGTCATATGACCAAGATTAAGATATTCTTGCATACATTTTGAGTATGACTCGTGCAAGGCCCTGTCTCGTTGAAACCTTCTTTCCATATAATACAAACGATTAACTGCAAGCTTCAATGAAACACCGAACACGGGAAAAGGAGATTTAAACGGGAGCTGTACGGAGTATTTTCCATCGATTGATCTGGAAAACGTATTACGAAAATGAATTTCGGCTTCATCCTCACTATAGGAATCATCTTTTGGAGGAACGACTTCATCTAGTTCCCAAAATCGTTGCAAAATAATATCAACATCTATCGAAGAGTGGAGAGTGGAGAGAAGAGATTGGAGCCTGATTAATCGGCGATGAAGAGTTAAATAACTCTCCTGTAACAACCCAACCAAACGATGTATGTTGAGCTATAGGAACACCTTCTGGTCCTTGAATTTGTTCCCCCTTGAGTATGCACCAAAGCTTATCTGCTCCAAGAAGTATGTCAATTGGATTTGTCACTCTAAATGATGGATCGTCTAGTTCTAAGCCACGAATATGAAGCCAACGAGATGGATCGAACGATTGAGAAGGCAGATGAGAAGTAAGTTCAGGCATTACATATGGGTCAATGAACGAAGGGGTTTTATCAAACCGTGAAGTTAATTTCATTGACACACAACCTTTCGTGTGACCTGCATCCGAAGACGAAACTCCAACTATAGGGATACGACCGTGTTTGCGCGGAAGCCCTAATCTCTGAACAAATGATTCAACCACAAACGAAACTTGAGATCCTGAATCGATTAATATTCTACAATCCTGCAAGTTTTCTTGAAAATCTTGTACCTGAGCCAATATTGTGGGAAGGATGGTTTGCCTACCGAGTCCTACATCTAACGAGTGATTATTTATAATTGGAGCAACAGATGCTGGAGAGGATTGCTCAGGAACCTTTTTGGTGGACGAAGTTTGCGGCTGCGATGAAGAGGAGGGAGACACTTTTGTGATGACGAATGAAGAAGTGATTGGTGACGCGACCGACATTCACGACAGAAGGCAGTTAAAACACAAAGAGTTCGATTTTACAAACGCCCGACGCGTTTCCACATTAAGGGCAACAAACTTTGGATACTGTTGCAAGATTTGTTGTTCTTGGCACTTAGGACATTGCATTACATTGCAACGTATATGAGGTTGTTATTTGTTTCGCGAAACACTACTACCGATTGACATGATTCTAATGCGGTACATCGCGATTCCAAAAATGTCAAAAGTTCGTCAATCAACGCATCATCCGCGTATCGGATCTGCCCAGCTTTGCTTAGTATCAACGTCCAATTTGGCCAAAAGCTAATGAATAAGCCATGGGTCACGGTTATAAGAATTAATGGCATTAAGCCTATGAATTACCTCATCTGCCGTATCCGTAATTTGCCTAAGTACTTTTATGCTACCACCGATTGCATTAGAAATAGAAAGATATGTCTCAATATACAATTGAACAATAAGCTGTGAACGATAATATCTATGTTCTAAACGTTCCCATGCTTCAAAATAATATGCTTCCGATAAAGGAATATGTTTGATCAGGTCTAGTGCACGATCACGAAGAAAAGATTTCAAATAGTGAAAATTTTGAACAGCCGTAAGATATTCATTCTGATCAACAGATCCCGTAAAAGAATCCCTAAACAACGGCCAATCTTTGTAATCTCCTGAAAATGGAGGAACTACTAGCTTTGGAAGCTGAATTGAGCACCGATCCGATGTCGCATTAAGCTTTTCAAGAAGCGTGGTTTGTTGCAGTACCAACCTTTCAACAGCCGATGAATCATTGTCTGATTTCAAAATCGATTGCTTCTTACGAATGGCGGTCAATAAGTTCGCGTGGGCATCGAAAAATCGCGATTCATAATTCCCAAATTCAGCCTCATACGTTTCGAGTTCTTCACCATTTTCCTCAATGCTTTCGGATTTTACTATATAACTCGCAAAATTCTGACCACGAATCGTTTAAGCCTTTGAAACGAATTTCTAACATTTCCAGAGAAATCGCAACTGTGATTGTGTTCACAAAATCACGTTCTCGCGTCAAACGCCCTTTAGCATTCCCATATTGTTGCTTCAAAGAACTCATTATTCAAAAAAACCGAATCAAATTTTCGATCGAACTTATTAAATGGAATTAATTGTCTTTTCCCTTCAATAATAGTTTTTCCACGTCTGAATAATCAATGCAAAAGTATGCACCTACGATCTAGGCATACATAACAATCAACAGGCACACACAATAACTTTGTTATTTTTTAATTAATTTAAATATAGCGGACTGTACTTTTAATTTTTTTTTTTTTTTATATAATTCTGGCTCAGTAAAATATCCGACGCAGAAGCACCAATTAATGTTAGCAAATAAACGAAAACCAACTTATGCAGCGAAGAAAAAAAACCAACCAAACGATAAATCAATTAAATGATAACACCAAGAATTCGGTTATTAAATGAACAATATAATTACGTAATGAGAAGTTACCATCTGTCCTGGTCAACGATCAAATTCAAAAGAGATCGATGCCCAGGAGTTTGTATGTTAAGAAGTTAACAATTGAAAATAGATTAAAGATAAAAGAGAGTGAATTTAGGAATTCCTGTTTAAAGTTAGACAAATGAATTAAATAATTGAGTTTTAGTGATTTACTTTTTAACATAGGGTAAATAAGAAATGTTAACAAATTAAATTTCATATACAAATTTATAAAGGATCGGATGGCAACTCAACTAAATCCATTTGTTTTAAATTCTCACTCATTTTTTGTATGTACTCAAATCTATGCAAAATAGTTATCACATTTCCTTTGTCGGCTTTGCACAGAATCAAATTATTCTCTTTGAGTTTATTTTGTATCGAGCGTATATTTGAACTCACTACATCAAAGTCGTTATTTAACTTATATTCATTTCTTTGTTTTGCGATAACTCTTGCACAATCTACTCTGCACTCTGTATTTTCATCAGGTATAGCTGCATCATTATAAACTGAGAGATCAGTGTTGGCTTTGGTATATAAGCAAAGTTCAATCCATTCGCCCTGAAGAAACGCGTCGGCCTTTTAAGTTAAATAAAGTATTAATATATATATTTATTTATTTATTTAATCAAATAATTTACAAATAAATTTACAAATTATTTAAAAAAGGCATCTGGGTAACAGGACCATAAGCGACGCCGTCTTTTACCTCAAACAGTTATTTTATATTTACAATTAAAAATTATAAGTTCATATATTATATACATTAGATAGATTATAATAATTTTAATCAAAAAAAAGGTGGACAAATTAAAAAATAGGATGAAGCAAGGAAAGAAAATTATATTTCATTAAATCTATTGTGGGCAGATGTAGCTTCTTTTATTCGTCGGATTGAATAAATGTCGGATGGGCAAAGTATTTTTGCTAATTGACTTGGTACAGTTGTGCTGTCAACGATTTGGCGTGATATAGGACATTCTACAAAGATGTGCCATATGGTAAGAGATGTTTGACAGTTTTGGCAGACGTCTGGAGATTCACTGTTGTAAAGATGTCGAGTCGTAAAGATTGTTTTTCCAAGTCTAATTCTCAAAAGTTTAATGCAATCTTCTCTTGTAAATAGAGGATGGTACGGGGTACGAGAGTAGTCGGTGTTGTGAGTCTGAAGAAATGTTTGGCAATTATTCCAATTATCTGCAAGCTCCTGTTTCTGTTTGAAGAAGGAAATTCTTCGTGTCAACTGGTAGAAGTTTGGTGTCTCTAAGACCAAAGGGTAATTACTGGCTTCTTTAGCTGCAAGGTCTGCAGTTTCATTTCCTTTGATTCCAACATGCCCCGGTATCCATGCTAATACGATTCTTTCATCTAACTTACTTCTTAAAAGATCTAATGTAGGACACCTATTAGTTTCTTTCTTGAGACCGATTAGGATTCCCAGGTTATCTGTTAGAATTAGGCTCCGCCCAATGTGATTTTGAGCAAAGGATATAGCCCTAGCAATTGCTGCTAATTCTGCGTTGTAGCTTCGTGCATCATTTGGAAGAAGTCCTTGCCAGACCGTAGACAAAGGATGTGCGTTTTGGTTCATTTCGACCACTGCATATGACGAGTTATTATCCTTGTGTGATCCATCGGTGTAAAAAATTTTGTCAGCATTAGCATTGTAGATCAGTTCTTGGTGTAACATTTGAAACCATGAGTCAGGTGTATTTTCCTTTTTGAAATTGGACAGACTTATATCTATCTGCAACAAATGTCGTTTCCAGGGGGGTGGACTTTCTATGGTTGAGACTGGGTCAGGATAAAAATTTATTTGCGTAGCTATAAGAGTTATCATTCTATGAAGTGCAGAGATAGAGTTTTTTCGCTGGATTTTTTGTGAAAAAAATAGATTTTTTGGTAT
This sequence comes from Epistrophe grossulariae, assembly GCA_929447395.1. Lineage (NCBI taxonomy): Eukaryota > Metazoa > Arthropoda > Insecta > Diptera > Syrphidae > Epistrophe > Epistrophe grossulariae. The sequence continues at coordinate 23,049,373 of OV839567.1, forward strand.
CGTGGTGAAGGGGATGCATTGGGATGCTAACCAAGTTCGTAGCTCTCCCTTTTCCAAAGTTTTGAAATGATAGATAGCCAGTTTCTAGTCGTAGAGCTTCGATTCTAGTTGCTTTTAGTGCCCCTGAGGCTGTTCGAAAGCAGTTGTTGATAGCAGCATCAATGTCATTGCAGTTTTTGATTGTGGTCCACATATAGTTGGTAACACCATGTTGCAAAGTACCTTCAACAATAGTTTTTGCTGTTTTCACCGCCGTTTCAAGATGTGGTCCTTTTTTCTTAGAAGATATCATTTTCCGGACGTTATTCCGTTGTTTTAATTTTGTAATGATTTTTTTGACCTGGATATTCCATTTTAAATTTCCACTAAATATAACGCCCAGAATTTTAAGTTCTTTTGAAAGTGCAACAGTTGTACCTCGAACGTTCAGAGAAGGCGGATTACATTTTCTTTTTCTGCAAAGATGGAGCAAATCTACTTTTTTGGGGGGAACGACTGCACCTGTTTCCTGACACCATGTATAGATCGCTGAATCGGCCGTTTCTAAAATGGAATTCACCCTTGTCGGGTCACCAGACGCTACTATATAAATATTGTCAGCATAAACTCCAACAAAATCTAGATTAAGTTCTGGTTGCGATATTTTACTTATTAATGAATCGATGTAAGAATTATAGATCACCACGGAGAGAGGTGATCCTTGAGGAGTTCCGTTATTGAATTTGAACAATAAAGAGTTGTAACCATCAACATTGACCCGAAATGACATTATCAACTTAAGGATCTGACGGGGAATTCCCCACTCAGACAACTGTTTTAGAACTGGAACCATTGTGACGCGATCAAATGCTTTCTCTAAGTCGGATGACATGACAACACTATGTTTAGTTTTAGAAAGATTTTCTGCAAGTCTGTGTTCTAGGAGGTGTGTAAGTGTGTGAGCACCTCTGTTCTGTCTAAAGGCATGTTGTCCCGAATTTACCTTTTTTTCTACAACCCAACTTCTTCGTCTCGCGATAATTTTTTCCAAAATTTTAGAGAGAATAGGAAGCAGTGAGATAGGGCGATACTCATCGAAACTGTGACGATTTCGAGAGCTTTTAGGAATTGGTTTGAGCTGTGCCTTCTTCCAATCGTGTGGAAAATTGCCAGTCAATAAGATGGTGTTATATAAAGAACAGATTCTTTCTTTGAGGTCATCCGAACATTGTTTAACCATATTATAGGTTATCTTATCTTCACCTGGAGTTGTGCCTTTTGCCATTCTGAGGGTCATGTCGAATTCTATTCTCGAAATTTTTTCTGTAAGGAGTTTATATTGATTTTCATTTGTTGGTAGTGCGCTGAGATTGAAATTTATTTTGTCCTCGATAACAGACTCTGGATAGGTTGTGTCTTCACTATATGTTTTGCATCTGCTTGCAAATTCATTCGCTATATGTTCAGGATTATTTTCTATTCTATTGTCTAAGAACATGTACGGAAAATCTTGGTATGACCTGGAGGAGTGGAATGACCGTATTCTATTCCATAAAGTTTTCGTGTCTAATGATGGGTTCATTGTGTTGATATAGTTTTCCCAAGAAGATCTTTTGGACTGAATTGATTCTTTTTTTAGTTTTGCGCAAGTTTTTCTATAAGCAACACAGTTTTTTGATGTTGGAAATCTGCGAGCTTTTTTCCAGGCTGTATTTTTATCTTTTACCAACTTAGCAATGGCTGGTGTAAACCATATTGGATTGGTTTTTGAAGAATTTTGTTTTGTAACTGGGATAGACTTGGCTGCAGCAATTCTTATTATCTTTTTTATCTTTGATGCTTCCTGGCTTGTATTGTTGGTTGTAGATGTAGTCAGTGACAAGGTTTTTGTAGTTTCTCAAATAAACTCCAGTCAGCGAGTTCTTCCGTAAAACGTGGTATGAATTTAGATGTCAATCTCCGCTCTGGGGTGTGGATTATAATAGGGATGTGGTCCCTACTTTCTTGAGGGAGAACCTCCCATCTAAAATATGGTGCTAAATTCTGGGTTGCCAAAGTAACGTCTATTGCTGAAAAGGTGTTCCTCGTACTAAAGAAAGTTGGAGAGCCATCATTCATAATTATGAGGTTATTGTCATTTTCATAGTTTTCAAATAATGTTCCAGTATTATCCGTTACACCTGAGCCCCATAAAGTATTATGTGCATTAAGATCACCCAGTATAAAATGATGACAATTATCATTAACTGCAGGAATACTATTTAATATATCTAAATTAATTTGGACGTCATGTTCTCTATAGATATTAGTAATTTTAATGGGTACTCTAGCTGAGATTTCAATGGTCTGATGAAGCAAGTTTGAAGACGACGTAGTATGGGAAGCTATCGGGATATTATTTCTTACGAGAAATCCTATACCTGCTTTACAATAGTTGTAGTTTTTATTAAAATGAAATGGTTTATAATTTTTCATATTGAATAAATTTAAGTTTTTGGAAATGATATGTGTTTCTTGTAGTGCAATTATATCGGGTTTATGTTTAGCGATAAGACGCTCAAGAGAATGTTTGTTGTTGGAATAGCCTTGTAGGTTCCATTGGAGGATGAGTAAGTTATTTGTTATTCGAGTCATATTGGTTGATTTTGGTTTTTAGGTGTTAGCATTGTATTTTGAGTTTTTTTATTGAGTTGATTTAAAACAGTGAGTTATAATTACTGTTTAAGAGAGTTGGATTAGTTTTAAGAGAGGACAAAGATATCTGAGATGAGTTCTCAGAACCATCTCCCATGTCAATATCAGTTTCTGAGTCCGCAGTAGTTGATAGATCTGATTTGCTTTTAGTTAGTTTGCTGTCATTGCCTGATGAGGTTGATGTGGAGGATGTTGTAGAATTTTGATTTTGTGTTAAGCAGTAATTTGGTAGTTGTTTGATATTTTGATTTTGTGCTGTAGATGAGATGTTATTATATTTTATGTTTTGTTCTGGAAGTTTAGTTTGTGTTTCTTGAGGTTCTAAAGATGCCAAAGGGATTTGTTGTATTTTGGCGTATTCATTGAAGTTAGTGGTGTCAGTATTATTTTTTGATTTTATTTGATGAGATTGTTGTTTTGATTTTTCTATACGAGTTTTAATTATATCTACCATAGTTGGACTTCCAACATTACGTTTTTTGGGAGCAGGGAGTTGGTGGAGGGAGGGGTTATCGTTGAATATCTGCCAAGCATCCCGAACGGTACACCGACGATCGATTTTGATTTTGTTGACCGATTTGTATCGGAGGAAGGCAGGGCAGGCGGGATCGTTTGATGTGTGACTTTCGGTATTACAGTTGATACAATAAACACGTGTGCACTCATCATGGGGAGGAGGTAAACAGCAGTTTTTGCACAAAGTAGTACCCGTGCATCGATTTTTGGTGTGTCCAAGTTTTTGACACGATACACATCGCATAGGATTGGGTATATATTCGTCAACTTTGCAGTTGACCCATCCAATTTTGACCTCGTTTGGCCGGCGAATTAAGTCAAAGGTTAGTATAGCTGCACCGGTGGCCACCAAAGAATCATCTTGTTTTCTCATCATTTTCTTGACTTCGATTACTTTGAATTTTTTTAGTTCTAACAAAAGCTCTTCTTCAGTGATCTCAATGATATGCTTAGAGAAAATTCGTCCTTGTATAGAATTGAGGCTTAAATCATTAGTTATCTTGACTGGAATTGAATCAACGAGTTTAGCTTTCAAGAATTTATTAGCTGTTTCCACGTTAAGTACTTTGAGGAGTAGGTCGCCTGATGTCATGGCTTTCACTTCCAAGATATCTTTGGAGATGAACTCGAGGCCACGGTTGATTTGGATCGGGTTATACGAAGAAAGAGGGCGAACACCGTCAAGTGTTTTTTCCATTCCTGTTACAACTATGTATCGTGGGATATTATTGTCATTATTTACGACAGGGAGTTCTGGAAACTCATCACCTGAATGCTTTCGTTTTGTCTTTTTGGTCTGGCTCTGGTTAAGGCTTACCTCTGAGGGCAGGCCTTTGAACCAGTTTTTTCTGGGGGGGTCTGTACCCCCGTCCATGATTTTTAACCGCAGTTGAGTTTTAGTTGTATATGTAGATTAGAAAAAAAAATAAATCCACTTACCCCGAAGAGTAAGATAAAGGAAAATGATTTAAGAGAAGCGAATCTTTAATCAACAATCAACTAAACAGAAAAATTCTTCAAGCAAAATACACAAGTATTTTTAATTTATTTTATTCTTTTAAAATGTTCAGAACAATTAATTTCCACCAAGCGGCTAACAATCACTCTATTGAGTATATTAAAACTACAGAAACACACAAGTTAATTGTGCTTTACAAACGCCTTAAAATACAATTTAAGTGTACGTGCAACCACATTTGGTTTAATACCGAATGCAGAAAGAAAAATATTTACCCAAACTACATTAGTATCACGAGTAACGTAAATTCAAAAGTGAGTAAATTAGCTATTCATAAAGCAAAAACCTTATGGATTGGTCAAGAGTTAAAGAAACTATATTTCAAAAGAGATAATATCGGAGTTCATTTAAAAGTTAGTCACTCTGAATTATCTTTTCGTCTTCATTTTATTGAATTCTCATTAGTTCATGATGATGCACACGAAAAAGCTAATTGCATTTCCCATAACCAGTACTTAAAACAGAGAACCAAGCTTGACAAGCTCTACCTGCACAATAAAAGAAAAAACGAATTTAAACAACAAACAAAGCCCATGCTCCACCACACGAACAATTTTATCTTCAAGGAGAGAGTGGTGAATAGTTCAAACGTTACTTTCTCTCCCACTGAGATTGACTTGCTTCGAATGGGATTGAACTTTGCTTATATACCAAAGCCAACAAAGAAATTAAATGTCTTCACTGATCTCTCAGTTTATACTGATGCAGCTATACCTGATGAAAATACAGAGTGCAGAGTAGATTGTGCAAGAGTTATCGCAAAACAAAGAAATGAATATAAGTTAAATAACGACTTTGATGTAGTGAGTTCAAATATACGCTCGATAAAAAATAAACTCAAAGAGAATAATTTGATTCTGAGCAAAGCCGACAAAGGAAATGTGATAACTATTTTGCATAGATTTGAGTACATACAAAAAATGAGTGAGAATTTAAAACAAATGGATTTAGTTGAGTTGCCATCCGATCCTACTAATAAATACAACAAAAATGTTTATGATATTACTAACTCTTGCACCCTTATAATTGATACAAAAGAAAAGTATCTCGTCCGTAATAGCAATCCTTCCGCCCCTATTTTATATGGGTTACCAAAAATTCATAAAGAAGGTGTTCCACTTCGACCTGTGTCTTCTTCTTTTAATGCTCCATCACAGAAGCTTTGTAAGAAATTATCTCGTTTATTACCCGATGTTTTAAATTTCCAACCTAAGTATGCTTTAAAAAATTCGCTTCAGTTCATTGATATGGTTAAAGATTTAGTTCTGCCAACAAACGCCAAGTTAGTTTCCGCCAGTTTCAACTGCAAATCTTAAACAACTACTTAAATGCCGCATATATGTAAATCTCAAAGAGGAAAAAAAGTGTCTACAGCTGTTTAATGTCGTCTCCCTTTGCATTGACCAAAACTATTTTGAATTTAATGGAAAGTTTTATAGCCAAAGGTCAGGTCTTGCTATGGGTTCTTCACTTTCACCTTTTGCTGCCGAGTTTTATATGGATGACCTTGAACAGCGGTTATTTGCTTCCAAAAATCTATTTCTACAAAATATATTTTTTTGGCGTAGATATGTGGACGATGTATTTTGTATCTGGACAGGAACACATCGGAACCTTTTGACCTTTGTTGAAAACGTCTTAAACAAATTGGATTCCAAGCTACAGTTTACCTTTGAGTATGGACCTGAGTCGTTAAATTTTAACTCTATCTATATCTTCAAGGCAACTAGTTTTTGATATATACAGAAAAAGCACGGCTACTGATACAATTATCCCCATGTGTTCAGCTCATCCTTTGAACATAAAAATGTCTGCATTCCACTCAATGTTGAATCGCCTCCTAAATGTCCCTTTAAGTTGAACTAATTTTATAAAGGAGCTAAACTTAATAAAAAACATTGCAATTAACAACGGATATAACTCTGATATGATTCACCGCCTTTTACAAAAAAAAACAAGACAACATACACTGCAATCCATTTTCCCTTTACAAATGGAAAAGGATAATGGGATGTGGCGTAAGATTCCGTATATTCCCGGTGTTTCGGACAAACTCTCTAAGCCTCTCTTAGTAGCTAAAATTAAGCCTTTCTTCACTAATTTCACCTTAAAAAATGCACTATGCAACAACAAAATCAAACAACCTACCGACAAAGCTAAGAAGAGTGGAGTTTACAAAGTTATTTGTAAAGAATGCAATGGAATTTACATCGGAAAAACATCGAGACCTCTAGGTAAACGTATTATGGAACATCTTGAAGCTTCATCACATCATGACCCTTCTTCGGGACTTTCTCAGCATCTAAAAAGCACGGCCCATGGATGTTCCATCGAAGATGTCAGATAAATATGAAGTGTTTGAAATTAACAAACATAAATGCTTTAATTTACTAAATTGCCAAATAGACTTGACTAATAACAGTCCTCTGTTAAATAATTAATATATTTCTAATTGTTCTTAAATATGTCTGCAATATTATTTATTAAAACTTTAATTTTTAACGTTTTTATATTTATCAATATAAAAAAAAAAAAAAAAAAAAAAAAATAAAAAAATCATGTACCTGCCTACCTATTATATTCACCACGAACACACAATTTTGAATGTTAAATGTTAGTGCCCTGAAGATGTCCTAAGAAGACGAAACGCGTCGGCCTTTTAAGTTAAATAAAGTATTAATATATATATATCTGTGGAATTAACAAGTGTTTTTAATTTATTTTATTCTTTTAAAATGTTCTAAATAAAGTTGTTCTCATTACATGGCGCAGTCATAAAAAAAAGAAGAGAACATAATAATACGTGGCACATGGGTAAAGCAAAAAAACCTATAATTGAAGTTAAAAGACCGCGTGGTAGACTTCCGAAAGAAATACAATTCGTTTATATTAATAAAAGCATGGAATTCTTGAGAAAAATCAGTGAACCCAATTTAAACTCCGGAAACCTATGTGAAAATTGGCATTATTATAGAAACTTTCAAGTTTTTTCGACATCAATCGAACCCGATAAAAAACCTGACGAAGTTCAAGTTGTCATATTCCTCAACGCAGCGGGTAATGAAGCCACTGAAATATTCCAAAATGTGCTTAAGCTAAACGATGGTGAAAATAAAAAAACTAGCAACAGTAGTTGAAGCCTTCAAAGTATTTTGTGTTGGAAAAACAAATTCAGTGTATGAAAGATTCATCTTTCATACAAGAAAACAAAAAAAAGCATGTCCCTTGAAGATAGAAATGTGTATATTGCCCTATTTGAAGAGTTTAAAAACCTCTCAAACGACTTATACGCTGAATATATCATAAATATGGAAAACTGCCTTAAGATTGTTTCTGGAAATTTGTAAATATGAAAAAAAAAAATCTGATGGTTATCCAGAGAATTTTAGTTATAATAGTAATATTTTAAATAGTACCCCTGAAATTTGTGATGCTTTTGCAAATAACTTTCGTCGGTCCTTCATTGATGTTGACGAAGAATTCTTTCTTTACTTAAAAGATTGCCCACAAGCAACCTTCAATAATATTCCAATTACAACAGAAAAAGTTTTACATTATCTTTCCTTACTTCATGATGATTACTCATCTGGACCAGATGGTATGCCTCCTATAATTTTGAAAAAATTCAAATCAATTTTAGCTTCCCCTCTTACACAACTATTTACCCTATCTCTTAGTTCAGGTAAATTTCCAAATATTTGGAGAAAAGCATTTATAACACCAGTTTTTAAAAAGGGAAACAAATCTATCATATGTAATTACAGGCCGATTTCCAAGCTTCCTGTATTCCTAAGCTCTTTGAGTGATGTGCGAAAGTTTGACATTCCACTGTAAAAACATTATCTGCAAACAACAACATGGTTTCATGCAGAAGCGATCAACAGCCACAAATCTGCTTGTTTTTATGCATAAGTGTATTACTGCGTTAGAACGTGGATTAGAGCTCGCCTGTATCTATACAGATTACTCTAAGGCTTTTGATCAACTCTCTCATGAAATTATTTTGTTTAAATTAAAAGTGTTTGGGTTTCCTCCTGGACTCATCACTTGGATTTCGTCCTATCTCCTTAATAGATCTTATACCAAGTTAAATTCCGAAACTCTTTCTCAAACCCTTTCATTGCCAAATCGGGAGTTCCTCAAGGAAGTCATTTAGGTCCCCTTCTTTTTATCTTAGCTATAAATGACGTATCTTTCTGCATACGTTATAGCGAAATTCTAATTTTTGCGAATGATATGAACATTTTTAAAAGCATTGAATCTGACGATCGTTTACTTCTGCAAGAAGATATAAACAGTTTTCTTATTCGGTGTAATAAGAGCGGCTTAAATCTTAACCCTATTAAATGTCAGGCAATGATTTTTTCTGAAAAAACAAACTCCTTCTTCGTTTGATTACAAAATATCGCAACACACTTTACGCCGTGTTCAGAGTTTTAAAGACCTCGGAGTACACTTTACTTTCAACCTTGATTTTACTGAACATATCAATTTGAGCGTCAATAAGGCCAACTCTATAATAGGGTTTATTAAAAGAAGGTCTAAAGAATTTGAGGATCTTTATATTACCCTCGCTCTTTACAACTGCTTAGTCCGCCCCCATCTTGAATACGCATCCGATATGGACTCCTTTTTACGAAACCCATAAAAACAGAGTAGAAGCCGTACAGCGAAATTTCATACGTTTCGCCTTGAAAGGGCTACCGTGGTCCGATCCTTATAACCTTCCTCCTTATGAACACAGAATTAAATTTCTTCAGGTTCAGCTTTTATCACAAAGGAGGATTAATATGGATATAATATTTATTCATCAACTTATAACTAGTGTTATTGATGCACCAGATTTATTAAATTTTATTAGTTTTAATTACCTTAGGGTAGGAGAAACTACAATATTCGGAATTTGGAATTATTAAGTTTATCCCAACACCGTACTAACTATGGTATGCATGAGCCTCTTACCCGCATGTGCAAGCTTTTGAATTTGAATTCAAACCTCTTTGATTTTAATATTAGTAAGAATAGTTTAAAACATACGTTAAGGACCAGTGCACTACGCTCTTAAATGTCTTTAATTATGGTTTGATTTCTTAATGTCATGTATGTATTTATTTTATAATCTTATGTTTTAGTTTTGTATTAATTGTTTCTCAAGTGTATGTTTTGTTAGTAGTCGTTTTTGCTTACTAACTACTAACACTGCACTAAGTGATGGGCCGGATAACACATATTTTTTGTTGGCAAATCTTTGGTCGCAAGATTTCGCTTGTACTAAGCTCTCTTCGGCAAAGATCTGATAGTGTATTAAAAAAAGAAACCAAGGCAATACCGAAACATTCGATAACTTTCTTATGGAAAATAAAAAGCTAATAAAAAAATGCTAGAAAAGGCAATTCAAATGTCTCGTTGTGCCGAAGTAACAATAAAACAGATAGAGCAGATGAGCACCAGGACAGATGCACCGATAGATGCCGTTAAAAAGCAGGGGACGTATCATCAGAACGAAAAAAATACAACAGTACTAACAACAATACTAATCATAAAAACTCTTCTTCTCATAGTTCTAGATCACAACATGTAACGCACCTTCAATTTGATTGCACGAAGTGCGGTAAAACACACATTTTAGCTCGAAAAATAACATTGAATTTAGAACTTTTTCGACAAATGGCCATCGCCATCAATTTCCTCCGAACTGATCTTTCTTTTCTGTTCAACCACATAAGGCGATGGTCCATCTTTCAATCCACGAGGCTCTTAAATATTTTAATTATTACATTTCGGTCAAACGTAAGTTAAACTCATTTTCATTACAAACTATTTCGCACTTATTTAGAATTAATTAAAACAGGATAGAAAAACTTTAATGGGCATTGAAACATCTCTCATCAGCGGACGTGTGGAAGTCCGAAGCACAAATTGCACGTGTAGGTACCCTGGTACTCTTTTTATATCGTCGTGGCTTAGTAGCAAAAAGTTACGAACCAGCTTCACAACCTCGACATTTCAATATCTACAACCGAGCTGTAAAGAAGTTCTGAATAGTGTGGCTCATGTGACCACGTCGAAATTTGAGCCAGAGTGCCGCCTGGAGCACCAGAGCTCCGAAGCCAGACAAAGCCCTGCAAAGCTCAACATTATCAATTATTCGATATTAGCTGCCCACTTTTGTTCGACATCAATTCTGAATTAAAGTGAAAAGAAAAGAAAAAGAAAAAAAAAATTATCTTAAATTAATTAATAAATTATATTAATTTGATTTTGGATTAAATTGATTATTAAAAGATTATATTTAAATTCATATAGAAATTGGATTGATAGAAAGCGAAAATTTATTATTTGAAAAGTAAAGTGTGTGAGAGTGATAACAGGAAAAGAGAAAAAAAAGAAAAAAAAAATACATTTAATACAAAAAATATATATAACAAAAAGAAAGAAACCTACGTGCCAATACCTAACCCAAAACCAAACACTTAATTAATAAAAAAAAAATAAAAACAAAAGCCCTATTACATAGGGCTCAAATTATTTAAAACTACGAAGAGAACATCGACCATTGTGCGCACAACGTTGGATGGAACCTCGTCATACAGAGTGAGTAAATTACATTAAATCACTAAATTGATAATCTGTTTTTGGTGTTTACTATTGGTAATCATATGAAATATTAAATATTTTTACTGTCACTCATATTAAATAATAATTCAACATTATTTTGTTTTTCCTTCAAATTGATTTTTGTTTGAAATATATTAAACAAAAAAAAAAAAAAAAATTGTCTTAACAGCCCTATTCTGGCAAACCTAACTGATGATCACAAGTCACAACAACCTCACAAGGAGAGGTGAACTCGATTTTGTAAGGTTTTCGTATTCTTGTTTTTTTTTGTATCGAAATTTTTGAAAAAATCGAAATTTTTGAAAAAATCGAAATTTTTGAAAAAGTCGAAATTTTGAAAAAATCGAAATTTTTGAAAAATTCGATATTATTGAAAAATAAAAATTTTGGAAAACTCGAAATTTAAAATCGAAAATTTTGAAAAACTCGAAATTTTTGAAAAAATCAAAATTTTTGAAAAAATCGAAATTTTTGAAAAAATCGAAATTTTTGAAAAAATCGAAGTTTTTGAAAAAATCGAAATTTTTGAAAAAAATCGAAATTTTTGAAAAAATCGAAATTTTTGAAAAAATCGAAATTTTTGAAAAAATCGAAATTTTGAAAAAATCGAAATTTTTGAAAAAATCGAAATTTTTGAAAAAATCGAAATTTTTGAAAAAATCAAAATTTTTGAAAAAATCGAAATTTTTGAAAAACTCGAAATTTTTGGAAAAATCGAAATTTTTGAAAAAATCGAAATTTTTGAAAAAATCGAAATTTTTGAAAAAATCGAAGTTTTTGAAAAAATCGAAATTTTTGAAAAAAATCGAAATTTTTGAAAAAATCGAAATTTTTGAAAAAATCGAAATTTTTGAAAAAATCGAAGTTTTTAAAAAACCGAAATATTTGAAAAAATTGAAATTTTTGAAAAAATTGAAATTTTTGAAAAAATTGAAATTTTTGAAAAAATTGAAATTTTTGAAAAAATCAAAATTTTTGTAAATCGAAATTTTGAAAAAATCGAAATTTTTGAAAAAATAGAAATTTTTAAAAAAATCGAAATTTTTGAAAAAATCGAAATTTTTGAAAAAATCGAAATTTTTGGAAAAATCGAAATTTTTGAAAAAATCGAAATTTTTGAAAAAATCGTAATTTTTGAAAAAATCGAAATTTTTGAAAAAATCGAAATATTTGAAAAAATCGAAGTTTTTAAAAAACCGAAATTTTTGAAAAAATTGAAATTTTTGAAAAAATTGAAATTTTTGAAAAAATCGAAATTTTTGTAAATCGAAATTTTTGAAAAAATCGAAATTTTTGAAAAAATAGAAATTTTTAAAAAAATCGAAATTTTTGAAAAAATCGAAATTTTTGGAAAAATCGAAATTTTTGAAAAAATCGAAATTTTTGAAAAAATCGTAATTTTTGAAAAAATCGAAATTTTTGAAAAAATCGAAGTTTTTGAAAAAATCGAAATTTTTGAAAAAAATCGAAATTTTTGAAAAAATCGAAATTTTTGAAAAAATCGAAATTTTTGAAAAAATCGAAATTTTGAAAAAATCGAAATTTTTGAAAAAATCGAAATTTTTGAAAAAATCGAAATTTTTGAAAAAATCAAAATTTTTGAAAAAATCGAAATTTTTGAAAAAATCGAAATTTTTGAAAAAATCTAAATGACAAAATCGAAATTTTTGAAAAAATCGAAATTTTTGAAAAAATCGAAATTTTTGAAAAATCGAAATTTTTGAAAAAATCGAAAATTTTAAAAAACTCGAAATTTTCAAAATTGAAAATTTTGAAAAACTCGAAATTTTCAAAATCGAAAATTTTGAAAAATTCGAAATTTTTGAAAAAATTGAAATTTTTGAAAAACTCGAAATTTTCAAAAAAACGAAATTTTTAAAAAAATCGAAATTTTTGAAAAAATCAAAATTTTTGAAAAAATCGAAGTTTTTGAAAAAATTTAAATTTTTGAAAAAATCGAAATTTTTGAAAAACTCGAAATTTTCAAAAAAACGAAATTTTTAAAAAAAATGAAATTTTTGAAAAAATCTAAATTTTTGAAAAAATCTAAATGAAAAAATCGAAATTTTTGAAAAAATCGAAATGAAAAAATCGAAATTTTTGAAAAAATCGAAATTTTTGAAAAAATCGAAATTTTTGAAAAATCGAAATTTTTGAAAAAATCGAAATTTTTGAAAAATCAAAATTTTGGAAAACTCGAAATTTTTGAAAAAATCGAAAATTTTGAAAAACTCGAAATTTTCAAAATCGAACATTTTGAAAAACTCGAAATTTTTGAAAAAATCGAAATTTTTGAAAAAATCGAAATTTTTGAAAAAATCGAAATTTTTGAAAAAATCGAAATTTTTGAAAAACTCGAAATTTTCAAAAAAACGAAATTTTTAAAAAAATCGAAATTTTTGAAAAAATCAAAATTTTTGAAAAAATCGAAGTTTTTGAAAAAATTTAAATTTTTGAAAAAATCTAAATTTTTGCAAAAAAATCGAAATTTTTGAAAAAATCGTAATTTTTGAAAAAATTGTAATTTTTGAAGAAATTGTAATTTTTGAAAAAATTGTAATTTTTGAAAAAATCGAAATTTTTGAAAAAATCGAAATTTTTGAAAAACTCGGAATTTTTGAAAAACCCGAAATTTTTGAAAAACTCGAAATTTTTGAAAAACTCGAAATTTTTGAAAAAATCGAAATTTTTGAAAAAATCGAAATTTTTGAAAAACTCGAAATTTTTGAAAAAATCGAAATTTTTGAAAAAATCGAAATTTTTGAAAAAATCGAAATTTTTGAAAAACTCGAAATTTTTGAAAAACTCGAAATTTTTGAAAAAATCGAAATTTTTGAAAAAATCGAAATTTTTGAAAAAATCTAAATTTTTGAAAAAATCTAAATTTTTGAAAAAATCGAAATGAAAAAATCGAAATTTTTGAAAAAATCGAAATTTTTGAAAAAATCGAAATTTTTGAAAAAATCGAAATTTTGAAAAAATCGAAATTTTTGAAGAACTCGAAATTATTGAAAAATCAAAATTTTGGAAAACTCGAAATTTAAAATCGAAAATTTTGAAAAACTCGAAATTTAAAATCGAAAATTTTGAAAAACTCGAAATTTTCAAAATCGAACATTTTGAAAAAATCGAAATTTTTAAAACTCGAAATTTTTGAAGATCTCGAAATTATTGAAAAATCAAAATTTTGGAAAACTCGAAATTTAAAATCGAAAATTTTGAAAAACTCGAAATTTTCAAAATCGAACATTTTGAAAAAATCGAAATTTTTGAAAAAATCGAAATTTTTAAAAAATCGAAATTTTTGAAAAAAACGAAATTTTTGTAAATCGAAATTTTTGTAAATCGAAATTTTTGAAAAAATCGAAATTTTTGAAAAAATTGTAATTTTTGAAAAACTCGAAATTTTTGAAAAAGTCGAAATTTTTGAAAAAATCGAAATTTTTGAAAAACTCGAAAGTTTTGAAAAACTCGATATTTTTGAAAACTCGGAATTTTTGAAAAACCCGAAATTTTTGAAAAACTCGAAATTTCTGAAAAACTCGAAATTTTTGAAAAAATCGAAATTTTTGAAAAAATCGAAATTTTTGAAAAACTCGAAATTTTTGAAAATATCGAAATTTTTGAAAAAATCGAAAAAATCGAAATTTTTGAAAAAATCGAAATTTTTGAAAAAATCGAAATTTTTGAAAAAATCGAAATTTTTGAAAAAATCAAAATTTTTGAAAAAATCGAAATTTTTGAAAAAAATCGAAATTTTTGAAAAACTCGAAATTTTTGAAAAAATCTAAATTTTTGAAAAACTCGAAATTTTTTAAAAAAATCAAATTTTTGAAAAACTCGAAATTTTTGAAAAACTCGAAATTTTTGAAAAAATCTAAATTTTTGAAAAAATCGAAATTTTGAAAAAATCGAAATTTTTGAAAAACTCGAAATTTTTGAAAAACTCGAAATTTTTGAAAAAATCGAAATTTTTGAAAAAATCGAAATTTTTGAAAAAATCGAAATTTTTGAAAAAATCGAAATTTTTGAAAATATCGAAATTTTTGAAAAAATCGAAATTTTTGAAAAAATCGACATTTTTGGAAAAATCGAAATTTTTGAAAAAATCGAAATTTTTGAAAAAATTGTAATTTTTGAAAAAATCGAAATTTTTGAAAAAATCGAAATTTTTGAAAAAATCGAAATTTTTGAAAAAATCGAAATTTTTGAAAAAATTGTAATTTTTGAAAAAATTGTAATTTTTGAAAAAATTAAAATTTTTGAAAAAATCGAAATTTTTGAAAAAATCGAAATTTTTGAAAAAATCGAAATTTTTGAAAAAATCGAAATTTTTGAAAAAATTTAAATTTTTGAAAAAATCTAAATTTTGAAAAAATCGAAATTTTTGAAGAACTCGAAATTATTGAAAAATAAAAATTTTGGAAAAATCGAAATTTAAAATCGAAAATTTTGAAAAACTCGAAATTTTCAAAATCGAACATTTTGAAAAAATCGAAATTTTTGAAAAAATCGAAATTTTTGAAAAACTCGAAATTTTTGAAAAAATCGAAATTTTTGAAAAAATCGAAATTTTTGAAAAAATCGAAATTTTTGTAAATCGAAATTTTTGAAAAAATCGAAATTTTTGAAAAAATCGAAATTTTTGAAAATATCGAAATTTTTGAAAAAATCGAAATTTTTGAAAAAATCGAAATTTTTGGAAAAATCGAAATTTTTGAAAAAATCGAAATTTTTGAAAAAATTGTAATTTTTGAAAAAATCGAAATTTTTGAAAAAATCGAAATTTTTGAAAAAATCGAAATTTTTGAAAAAATCGAAATTTTTGAAAAACTCGAAATTTTTGAAAAAAAAAATCGAAATTTTTGAAAAATCGAAATTTTTGAAAAAATCGAAATTTTTGAAAAAATCGAAGTTTTTGAAAAAATCGAAATTTTTGAAAAAAATCGAAATTTTTGAAAAAATCGAAATTTTTGAAAAAATCGAAATTTTGAAAAAATCGAAATTTTTGAAAAAATCAAAATTTTTGAAAAAATCGAAATTTTTGAAAAACTCGAAATTTTTGGAAAAATCGAAATTTTTGAAAAAATCGAAATTTTTGAAAAAATCGAAATTTTTGAAAAAATCGAAATTTTTGAAAAAATCGAAATTTTTGAAAAAATCGAAGTTTTTGAAAAAATCGATATTTTTGAAAAAAATCGAAATTTTTGAAAAAATGGAAATTTTTGAAAAAATCGAAATTTTTGAAATAAATCGAAATTTTGAAAAAATCGAAGTTTTTAAAAAACCGAAATATTTGAAAAAATTGAAATTTTTGAAAAAATTGAAATTTTTGAAAAAATTGAAATTTTTGAAAAAATCAAAATTTTTGAAAAAATAGAAATTTTTAAAAAAATCGAAATTTTTGAAAAAATCGAAATTTTTGAAAAAATCGAAATTTTTGGAAAAATCGAAATTTTTGAAAAAATCGAAATTTTTGAAAAAATCGTAATTTTTGAAAAAATCGAAATTTTTGAAAAAATCGAAATATTTGAAAAAATCGAAGTTTTTAAAAAACCGAAATTTTTGAAAAAATTGAAATTTTTGAAAAAATTGAAATTTTTGAAAAAATCGAAATTTTTGTAAATCGAAATTTTTGAAAAAATCGAAATTTTTGAAAAAATAGAAATTTTTAAAAAAATCGAAATTTTTGAAAAAATCGAAATTTTTGGAAAAATCGAAATTTTTGAAAAAATCGAAATTTTTGAAAAAATCGTAATTTTTGAAAAAATCGAAATTTTTGAAAAAATCGAAGTTTTTGAAAAAATCGAAATTTTTGAAAAAAATCGAAATTTTTGAAAAAATCGAAATTTTTGAAAAAATCGAAATTTTTGAAAAAATCGAAATTTTGAAAAAATCGAAATTTTTGAAAAAATCGAAATTTTTGAAAAAATCGAAATTTTTGAAAAAATCAAAATTTTTGAAAAAATCGAAATTTTTGAAAAAATCGAAATTTTTGAAAAAATCTAAATGACAAAATCGAAATTTTTGAAAAAATCGAAATTTTTGAAAAAATCGAAATTTTTGAAAAATCGAAATTTTTGAAAAAATCGAAAATTTTAAAAAACTCGAAATTTTCAAAATTGAAATTTTTGAAAAACTCGAAATTTTCAAAAAAACGAAATTTTTAAAAAAATCGAAATTTTTGAAAAAATCAAAATTTTTGAAAAAATCGAAGTTTTTGAAAAAATTTAAATTTTTGAAAAAATCGAAATTTTTGAAAAACTCGAAATTTTCAAAAAAACGAAATTTTTAAAAAAAATGAAATTTTTGAAAAAATCGAAATTTTTGAAAAAATCTAAATGAAAAAATCGAAATTTTTGAAAAAATCGAAATGAAAAAATCGAAATTTTTGAAAAAATCGAAATTTTTGAAAAAATCGAAATTTTTGAAAAATCGAAATTTTTGGAAAAATCGAAATTTTTGAAAAATCAAAATTTTGGAAAACTCGAAATTTTTGAAAAAATCGAAAATTTTGAAAAACTCGAAATTTTCAAAATCGAAAATTTTGAAAAACTCGAAATTTTCAAAATCGAAATTTTTGAAAAAATCGAAATTTTTGAAAAAATCGAAATTTTTGAAAAAATCGAAAATTTTGAAAAACTCGAAATTTTCAAAATCGAAAATTTTGAAAAACTCGAAATTTTCAAAATCGAAATTTTTGAAAAAATCGAAATTTTTGAAAAAATCAAAATTTTTGAAAAAATCGAAGTTTTTGAAAAAATTTAAATTTTTGAAAAAATCTAAATTTTTGCAAAAAAATCGAAATTTTTGAAAAAATTGTAATTTTTGAAAAAATTGTAATTTTTGAAAAAATTGTAATTTTTGAAAAAATTGTAATTTTTGAAAAAATTGTAATTTTTGAAAAAATCGAAATTTTTGAAAAAATCGAAATTTTTGAAAAACTCGAAATTTTTGAAAAACTCAGAATTTTTGAAAACCCCGAAATTTTTGAAAAACTCGAAATTTTTGAAAAACTCGAAACTTTTGAAAAAATCGAAATTTTTGAAAAAATCGAAATTTTTGAAAAACTCGAAATTTTTGAAAAAATCGAAATTTTTGAAAAAATCGAAATTTTTGAAAAAATCGAAATTTTTGAAAAACTGGAAATTTTTGAAAAACTCGAAATTTTTGAAAAAATCGAAATTTTTGAAAAAATCGAAATTTTTGAAAAAATCTAAATTTTTGAAAAAATCTAAATTTTTGAAAAAATCGAAATGAAAAAATCGAAATTTTTGAAAAAATCGAAATTTTTGAATAAATCGAAATTTTTGAAAAAAATCGAAATTTTGAAAAAATCGAAATTTTTGAAGAACTCGAAATTATTGAAAAATCAAAATTTTTAAAACTCGAAATTTTTGAAAAAATCGAAATTTTTGAAGATCTCGAAATTATTGAAAAATCAAAATTTTGGAAAACTCGAAATTTAAAATCGAAAATTTTGAAAAACTCGAAATTTTCAAAATCGAACATTTTGAAAAAATCGAAATTTTTGAAAAAATCGAAATTTTTAAAAAATCGAAATTTTTGAAAAAAACGAAATTTTTGTAAATCGAAATTTTTGTAAATCGAAATTTTTGAAAAAATCGAAATTTTTGAAAAAATTGTAATTTTTGAAAAACTCGAAATTTTTGAAAAAGTCGAAATTTTTGAAAAAATCGAAATTTTTGAAAAACTCGAAAGTTTTGAAAAACTCGAAATTTTTGAAAACTCGGAATTTTTGAAAAACCCGAAATTTTTGAAAAACTCGAAATTTTTGAAAAACTCGAAATTTTTGAAAAAATCGAAATTTTTGAAAAAATCGAAATTTTTGAAAAACTCGAAATTTTTGAAAATATCGAAATTTTTGAAAAAATCGAAAAAATCGAAATTTTTGAAAAAATCGAAATTTTTGAAAAAATCGAAATTTTTGAAAAAATCGAAATTTTTGAAAAAATCAAAATTTTTGAAAAAATCGAAATTTTTGAAAAAAATCGAAATTTTTGAAAAACTCGAAATTTTTGAAAAAATCTAAATTTTTGAAAAACTCGAAATTTTTTGAAAAAATCAAATTTTTGAAAAACTCGAAATTTTTGAAAAACTCGAAATTTTTGAAAAAATCTAAATTTTTGAAAAAATCGAAATTTTGAAAAAATCGAAATTTTTGAAAAACTCGAAATTTTTGAAAAACTCGAAATTTTTGAAAAAATCGAAATTTTTGAAAAAATCGAAATTTTTGAAAAAATCGAAATTTTTGAAAAAATCGAAATTTTTGAAAAAATCGAAATTTTTGAAAAAATCGAAATTTTTGAAAAAATCGACATTTTTGGAAAAATCGAAATTTTTGAAAAAATCGAAATTTTTGAAAAAATTGTAATTTTTGAAAAAATCGAAATTTTTGAAAAAATCGAAATTTTTGAAAAAATCGAAATTTTTGAAAAAATCGAAATTTTTGAAAAAATTGTAATTTTTGAAAAAATTGTAATTTTTGAAAAAATTAAAATTTTTGAAAAAATCGAAATTTTTGAAAAAATCGAAATTTGTGAAAAAATCAAAATTTTTGAAAAAATCGAAATTTTTGAAAAAATCAAAATTTTTGAAAAAATCGAAATGAAAAAATCGAAATTTTTGAAGAACTCGAAATTATTGAAAAATCAAAATTTTGGAAACTCGAAATTTAAAATCGAAAATTTTGAAAAACTCGAAATTTTCAAAATCGAACATTTTGAAAAAATCGAAATTTTTGAAAAAATCGAAATTTTTGAAAAACTCGAAATTTTTGAAAAAATCTAAATTTTTGAAAAAATCGAAATTTTTGAAAAAATCGAAATTTTTGTAAATCGAAATTTTTGAAAAAATCGAAATTTTTGAAAAAATCGAAATTTTTGAAAATATCGAAATTTTTGAAAAAATCGAAATTTTTGAAAAAATCGAAATTTTTGAAAAAATCGAAATTTTTGAAAAAATCGAAATTTTTGAAAAAATTGTAATTTTTGAAAAAATCGAAATTTTTGAAAAAATCGAAATTTTTGAAAAAATCGAAATTTTTGAAAAAATCGAAATTTTTGAAAAAATCGAAATTTTTGAAAAACTCGAAATTTTTGAAAAAATCGAAATTTTTGATAAATCGAAATGAAAAAATCGAAATTTTTGAAAAAATCGAAGTTTTTGAAAAAATCGAAATTTTTGAAAAAAATCGAAATTTTTGAAAAAATCGAAATTTTTGAAAAAATCGAAACTTTTGAAAAAATCGAAATTTTTGAAAAAATCAAAATTTTTGAAAAAATCGAAATTTTTGAAAAACTCGAAATTTTTGGAAAAATCGAAATTTTTGAAAAAATCGAAATTTTTGAAAAAATCGAAATTTTTGAAATAAATCGAAATTTTTGAAAAAATCGAAATTTTTGAAAAAATCGAAGTTTTTGAAAAAATCGAAATTTTTGAAAAAAATCGAAATTTTTGAAAAAATCGAAATTTTTGAAAAAATCGAAATTTTTGAAAAAATCGAAATTTTGAAAAAATCGAAGTTTTTAAAAAACCGAAATATTTGAAAAAATTGAAATTTTTGAAAAAATTGAAATTTTTGAAAAAATTGAAATTTTTGAAAAAATCAAAATTTTTGTAAATCGAAATTTTGAAAAAATCGAAATTTTTGAAAAAATAGAAATTTTTAAAAAAATCGAAATTTTTGAAAAAATCGAAATTTTTGAAAAAATCGAAATTTTTGGAAAAATCGAAATTTTTGAAAAAATCGAAATTTTTGAAAAAATCGTAATTTTTGAAAAAATCGAAATTTTTGAAAAAATCGAAATATTTGAAAAAATCGAAGTTTTTAAAAAACCGAAATTTTTGAAAAAATTGAAATTTTTGAAAAAATTGAAATTTTTGAAAAAATCGAAATTTTTGTAAATCGAAATTTTTGAAAAAATCGAAATTTTTGAAAAAATAGAAATTTTTAAAAAAATCGAAATTTTTGAAAAAATCGAAATTTTTGGAAAAATCGAAATTTTTGAAAAAATCGAAATTTTTGAAAAAATCGTAATTTTTGAAAAAATCGAAATTTTTGAAAAAATCGAAATTTTTGAAAAAATCTAAATTTTTGAAAAAAATCGAAATTTTTGAAAAAATCGAAATTTTTGAAAAAATCGAAATTTTTGAAAAAATCGAAATTTTGAAAAAATCGAAATTTTTGAAAAAATCGAAATTTTTGAAAAAATCGAAATTTTTGAAAAAATCAAAATTTTTGAAAAAATCGAAATTTTTGAAAAAATCGAAATTTTTGAAAAAATCGAAATTTTTGAAAAATCGAAATTTTTGAAAAAATCGAAAATATTAAAAAACTCGAAATTTTCAAAATTGAAAATTTTGAAAAACTCGAAATTTTCAAAATCGAAAATTTTGAAAAATTCGAAATTTTTGAAAAAATTAAAATTTTTGAAAAACTCGAAATTTTCAAAAAAACGAAATTTTTAAAAAAATCGAAATTTTTGAAAAAATCAAAATTTTTGAAAAAATCGAAGTTTTTGAAAAAATTTAAATTTTTGAAAAAATCGAAATTTTTGAAAAACTCGAAATTTTCAAAAAAACGAAATTTTTAAAAAAAATGAAATTTTTGAAAAAATCGAAATTTTTGAAAAAATCTAAATGAAAAAATCGAAATTTTTGAAAAAATCGAAATGAAAAAATCGAAATTTTTGAAAAAATCGAAATTT